>CAWUFW010007533.1:600000-998088 GCA_963921515.1 Calotriton arnoldi
GGGGTGTGTGATGGTAGCTCCCGGTATTATGTTGTGACAGTTATTACAGTTATTACAGTTGTGGCATGCAATAGTACCTTTAAATACTTTGGTGTCTTGTGGTTTTTCGTTTCTTAACATTTCACCCATGTTCCTGCCCCTGTTGTAAGCAAAGATTGGCAGTTCTGTAAATAGTTTGTTAAAGTCTTGTTCTTGCGTTATTATCGGCCAGTGTTGTTTAATGATTCGTTTGTAAACTTTACTCATGGTAGAGAATTTGGACACAATCACCATGTGATTACTATCTTTAGTCGGTGTTTTTTGCAAGAGCTCTGTTCTTGTTTTCAATTGACTTCTTTGTATAGCTTCATCCAACAAGGGTTTGGACAAGTATATGTTGGAAAAACCGAACGAAAAATAAAAATCAGAATCAATGAGCATAAATCTAACATCAGGATCAAAAACATAAAATCAGTTGTGGCCAATCATTTCCACGAACATCACCATAACGTCAGTCAACTAAAATTTCTTGTCGTGGAAACTGTCTTGAAACGAGAAGGCCGAGACAATAGCAAATACCTTCTTCAAAGAGAGAATCACTGGATAAAAACATTGGACAGTTTAAAACCCCATGGAATGAATGATCGTATGGAATTTTCTTGTTATTTATGAAACCAACCCATAGAACAACATCAAGTCTGGAATCACAGCAGTCAACTTCAGTCCACTTCGAACACTGAATATAACTCCTTGACGAATGAATAGAATTCTTCAATGGATTTTTTGTTGAATTCGTCTAATGACTTTAATCCATACGATAAAACCCTGTTTGGACACTTATTATCTGATATGAACACACAACATAGCTTTTTGACGATTGCAGAGAGTTCCTCAATCTTTTTGAACGTGTATTTGAATGTCTTATTTTATATATCACTTTTCATCTTTTGCTCAATGATTAATTTTGCATGTTGTTTTTGTTTTATGTTTATTTAAGGATTTGTTATTACACGACACTATGAGCATTACACATAACGGTACATATTTATACCGACCACACAATGTCTTTTACGTGCACATACTACATTTTAAGATGGCCACCAGTTTCATTGAGACCACACATCGCTTTCTCTGAAAACCCACAACGGTTTAATCAGCTTTATAGCTTGTTTCAGATTTCACATCATAACACACACCACCACAATTCACTCAAATTATGTAGTATAGACAAAATAGAATATGCATTGAACAATCGAAGTTTACTGTAAGATGACTCGCAATTACTACAGTTTTAAGATGGCCGCCAGGCACATCAAGATAAACATAGTCCTTTGTTGTTACCAACTATTCAGCCTAGGTGTGTTTAAAACTTCCGTACATGCGTAGTAATGCACCTATCACGCTACTTTCGAGATGACCGTGGGCGTTTGGATGATTGTATCGTAAGTTTTCATTATATAACCTATGAAGAATGTTTTACCGATTTCGTTTTTCCACGCAAGCATGCTTCACTGAACGACACACTAACAGGGGCATGAATGAGTGTCACGCGGTCGATCATTATAACTCACGTTGGTTTACCAAGGCATACCATTTCAGTACGACTCCATGATTTAACATATGAGTTCAGCAATAGTCTAATGAGGCCACTTAATGACAGCTATTTGTTTTCGTTTTCTGTGTGTTTCTTCACGTTTTACTTTTCTCGCATTATTATTTTATTATTTTACTAGTGTATCTTTATGCGATTTTACACGCAACATCACGTTTTAATACGCATGGGTTCTAAATGTCAGTACCACTCGAATAACACAAGCATGTTATAGCTGCGTAGAGGCACGAGGGTTTCTTTTTAAACATCTAGTATAACTAGAAGACATCACCTGACGGCAGTTTAGAGGGCTCACCCACCTCTTAGCACTCGTAACTGGTTGGAGTTAGACAGATACCTGCGAATAGTATTTTAAGTTTATTCCCAGTCTCCTCATAGTATTATATCTATTACAGGATTGTTCCCTGATGAAGGGTTAACACCCGAAATGCATTGGATGTACATAATGATTCAGTCATCGTAATACAAAATCAGCTAAACAAAGGAAAATGTGAAGAATAAAGAAGAGTTATAATTACTCTATCAAACAAACACAAGAGTTGCAACTTTTATTCATCAATCTTTCCCATTGAATTTTCTATGCACTTTTTGAATTCATGCTTACTTAAAACCGGAGGAGCCTGTTTCACAGGACATCAGTAGTGCCCAGGGGGACACATCTATTGTAAAGATGTGCGGACACCTAGATATAACTTAACCATTGGATTTTATGGCCCCGGTCACAAGCCAGACAGTCAATGCAATTAAAAAGGCTGGGCTCACCACCCCTTACAGAGATCCAAAGGAGAAGCGGTGCAAGTTTGATAAAATTCTCAACATAAGAAAGCCCCAGCTCCTCGTGTGCAAAAATGCAGCCTAGATATCGGGAGTCCTAGCAGTTGCCTACCAAAGTGATCCTCCTCCTGCTGCATTTTTGTACAGTTTTGATAACCACAGACAGCGGCCCCACGGATCAAAGCTGGAACTCACATTTGTACATTTCTAAGATAGGTAACACAGGTTTGTTTCTCATATTTCTGGCTAACTCAAAAACAGCCCCCACAGACTGATTACAATGGCGACACCTGTGGTAAATGCAGGACAACCATGAGCTGTGCACATCAAATGCCACCCCCAAGTATGTAAAATCATTAACTCTCGAGATAGGCTTTCCCTCAATAGTGATTGGTCTAATCTTGTGTTGTTGTTGGCCACAGACCATGTAATGGATTTGAGAGATACTGGTCTCAAGGTACAGGTTGTCTATAAACTTGACAAATCAATGAGGCCTTTAAAGCTATTGGGTTTAAGATCAATTAAAACAGCATTATCTGCATAAAGCAGTGCCGGGGCGAGCATGGATCCCACCTTTGGCATTAGTAACCAAAAAATCTCCCAGCTTGTTAATATCCAAAACAAACAAAATTGGGGCAAGAACACAGCCTTAACAAACCCCTCTGGCTAGTCTAAAAGGTGCAGTACACATTCTCTGAGACATACCTCACAGAGGCAGTCACCCCACTGTGCAGGGCATGTAAAAAGTTCTCAAGAGGATCGAGTAGATCCATCTGCCACAAAATATCCCATAGTTTTGGTCTCTACTGAGAGCCATAAAAGAAAGATATACAGTTCCTCTTTTCGCAGCAGTGTACTTTTCGATGGTTAGGTGTAAGTTCAAGCATTGCTCTTGGGCTTCTAATCCTTCAATGAATCCAAACTGCACCATGTTAATCACCTTGTTCTGTTTGGCCAGGCCTCTATTCCGTGAAGAATGATACATCCTACTACCTTAGCCTCTGTGGCAATTAGGGAGATTGGCCATTAACACTTGGGTTCTTGATCATTGCCTTTCTTGTGTATATATATATATTTATTTTACGGAGTTTATATAGTGCGAACTTGACCTGAAGGTATCGGGTATCAGAGCGCTTTACACGGGCACCAGTTGCATTACATGAGGACACATTCATTTTTGTTAGGCACGGGGAGATTAAGTGGTTTGCCCAGAATCACAGGATGTTGCGCGTCCCTATATTGGACCAACTGTGGCTGTCTGGCATGAGGGTGGCATACTAGTATTCATGGCAGCATTCAAAATGTTGGTTATGATAGACCCTCAGAATTCAATGCTCGATTTATAGAAATCTATTGGGACCGCGTCCCGACCCAGGCCTTGAAGGACGGACTAGCATTAATGGCCTCCACAACCTCCTCAAGTGAAAAATGAATGTTTAACAGGAAGGTCGTAGGGGCCTCCAGCACAGCATCAGCGCCATCCAAACCAAAGGAATACATGTTGCTAAAAAGCTTCACCCAGCTATCGGCGCTAATGTTGATGCCATACCCATTTGAATGATCACACCTACTTTTATTGGCATTCACAATTTTCTAAAAAACGCCAGAGTATCGGTCTTTGCAGGCCTTAATCAAGTTTTACCAGGTTTCATGCTTCATTTTTGCTTTTCATTTCCTAATAGCTAACCTATAGGCTGCTCAAATCTCAGATAATACCGGCTTGATATCTAAGGATACAGTTAAGAACACAGTATAACCTGTTATTAGCTAATCTGCAGGGTTTATTGAACCAATCTAGTGAGGGGCTTTTCTTGGATGAGATGGGGCCTAGAAGTGCTATCTTAATAAAATTATTAAGCTTAAGAGAGGCCTACATGATGAGATGAGGGGAGCGATTGAGAGTCAGCAAGCAATCATTGATTAAATCAAAATTGAAACTAATGATAGTGATGGAGCAAGGTTTCATAAATGAAACTTGCTTGTATTCAATCCTCATCACAGTATTAATTTATTAAAACTTGTATTGTTAATATTAACCTTTGCATACACTACACGAAAGGGAAGGATGCTTGCCTATGTGTTTTACTAATGAATAACGCTTGTCTGTAATCTAAAATGGCCGCTAAAGCGTGGGAAACTATCTGCGCATGTCTCAACCATAGCACGTGTTGTGACGTCTCTCTTTGCTTGGTGGGAAATTTCTGCTTCTGCGCAGTGTGTATTAAAATGGCTGCTTGATGTTTTCACATGCTTCAGCTTGCTCTCATGTCATTACTAAATTGTCGTTTCCTAATGCTACTAACGCGGGATAGAATTTATAATTAAATGGGAATAGAGTAGAAAATGTGGGCATACAGTGAAACATTTTATTTGTGATTTTAATATTTGCTTCTTGCACTTTTATTAGTTCGTAAACTTGGGCCTGGGTTGGTGACCTGAAACTCGAGAGGCAAATGGTTCTGCGCATGTATCCTGTGTGCCTGCCAAATGAAGTCAATCTGGACGTCGTCCAAGGCCGCGACCCGATGGCCGAAGATGCTGTACTCTTGCCTTTCCTGTTGCACATTGATACATTGTCTATGAAAATTGGTTTACATTTGTCATGAGACGGGTGGGAAATAAAGCGAATGTATTAATTTGAAGGGGTGGGAATTTAAAGACGACAGGCTTTGCAATTTAGGCCAAATCGATATGGTGCGACAATCCACCCCCTGTCCCTGTCCAATCAGAAGTAGTGGTCCCATATTTTAGCAACATTAAGGGGAGGTACATGGGCGTAGAGGGGTATAATAGATATAGAATTAGCTAATTAGTTTAGCTTCAGGCTTCTAGCAGAGACCACAGCACGCACAAGAAGAGCTCCAGACCGCTAAGCTGATCGTTTGCAGACTGAATCCCTGTCCAGAAGAGGTCCTGAGGAGGGGGCGGCGGAGTCCATTAGAAGGAAGGCACGGGAGAATCGAGTAGAAGCCGAGTATCAGAGAGGAGACAGACGCAGGCGTCGTTGTAGAGAGGTCACCGGTCCTGTCCTGATCCTGGAGGAAGTCTTTGCTCTTCATCCTTCCTGGGTCCTATTCTTTCCAACTCCTTGGCCAAGGGGTTTGGTTCTCGCACTTAGGTAAAAATAATGCAACCTTTAGTTGCGCTGCTGTCTCTATCCTCTCCTTTTCTTTAAACACCGTCATTGATTAGCAATAATCATTTCTATGCTTAATCTTGGGTATTGCGATTAAGTACCATGTGGCTCTTTATTTTACTCTGCTAAATCTTTAGATAAACATTTTAAAACTTCCTGACTCAGTGGTTATTTCAGGATTATGTACTATAATGAATGTCACTCATTTTAAATTTCCCAATTAGCAAAGGATTCATTGGTAAGTCATTACTCTTCAATCAGAAGGTAATTGGTAGCAGGGATTTTGATAGAGAGTAACAACTGATAAAACCCAGCGTAAGTATTAGCGTAGTATGAATGTATGGGCCCAAGTGAGTATCTGGTGTATGAATGCTGTTTGCTAATATCGCGCTGGATCAGTTTCCTGGTAGCAGAGGATGTTTACTCTTTGTTAATTGGGTAATGAGAATTTTATTTTTATGAACTAACATCCGGGTATTCAAAAGTTTTGTTTTATGTTGTCCAGAAAACCCTGGGGTAAAAGGAATAGTGGATGGTAAGTGGAAGCCATACTGCAGTGAGGTTATCTTCCCAGGCAGAAATAGTACTGAAAAGTTAAGCAGGACTTTCAGTACTTGTTAGGGACTCTATGCGTGTGAGTAATAGCAAAAGAGTACGCTGGTGAAAATTTGATGTTATATCACCTAGAAAGGGTAACATTGAAGAAGTAACAGGTACTTCTGGAGCTTGTGTGAAGAGTAAACGGAAGGGTTTTACTCGTAGTATATGTTAGTAAACGGAAAGGTTTTACTAAGTGTGAGAGAAAAAACTATCTTTTCGAATTTAGAAGAAACTGGCACGATAGCGAATGTTTTATGTTGTTACTGAAATTAAGAATTGTAGAGAAAATAAGTTTGCGTAAATTTTTGTAAAGGGAGGGTCAGTTGCCGGAGAGGGAGCTGATGTCACAAAACGCCGCGCTGGGATTGGTTGAATCAGCGGGTGTGGAAAGACCCTTGTAAAGGAGGGATCAGTAGTCAGGAGTAGTACTGACGTCACAGGTGCCGCGCTGGGATTGGTTGAACCAGCAAGGACAGGAAAGAGCAGATTGTAAAGGAGGGGTTGACAGACAAACGTCACCAAAAGGCCGCGCAAGGATTGGCTCGAAAATAAAAGATAGCAGACATTTGATTGGTCAAAATTATAGAAGCAAAATTCTTAGTGGATAAGGATTGCATGATAAAACACGATCCGACTTTAACAGGAATTCGTCAGGATAGGAGATATTTAGGCTTTGCAGAATATAATTTTATACATCGGTACTTACCCAAGATGTACGGAGAAAGGAGAAAAATGTCATTTTTACAAAAGATCAAGAATTATTTTTAAAAGGACAAACCAATAAAAACTAGAGAAGGAATTATTATTCCACCAGCTAAAACGCCCGCTTCATTCATGATGATGGAGAGAGGTTATCATACTTGTGTATGGATGGAGAATTGGATAGAATATACCAAAAATGATGGAATACTAGCATTTCCCGAGAATGGCACGTTCAATGGGCGAATTCTGCAAAACTTGAGATTGAGGATGAATGATTTAGAACCCAGACCTAGATTAACTCAGTACGAAGCTCTAGAGGAATGGGAAACCGAGGCATTTGAGCGGGACCGATCTAGGAGTAATAGGGGTTATCCAGGATTTTTCCCCAGATACCTACATGAGTCTAGGAACGGTCAGATGAAACAATGGAGAAGGGCAATGATTACAGAAGGATTATATCCATTGTTCTCAGCAGAGGAGAAATTAGGAAGTAAGTGCACAGAAAAGACAAAACATTTAATGAGAAATGAGGAATCTGAAGACGAATTTATGGAGGAAATGTTAAGAAACCCTCCACCATATCAGGAAGGAACAAGTGGATGCACCACAAGTGCACCACCAATAAAAACTCCATTAGTGCCACAGGTAATGCATGAATTCACCCCTAGTAGAATACTTCATGACAAAGAAAAAGAAGCCCTAGAAAAGACCAGAACAGAATTAATACAGAAAATAACACAGATAAAAGTACACCCTGATTCGTTGACCATACCTGTAACAATTGGTCCAGTAGTTCCATTATATGGTACTCAGGGAAGCTGTCCTCCACCGATACTTGCACCTACTCCTGTGAATAATCCCAAACCTGAAGCTCCAGTTATAATTGAGGATCAATTTAGTGACTGTGAATCCACAATATCACTCATGGACTTGCCTATTCGAGGTACTGAAAATAGCACTCCCAGAAAAGATGTACCTGGATGTTCAAAAGATGTAAGTTTAATAACTTCATCGGGAGCAAAAAGTGCCACCATAGTAACACCTGAAGATTTAGAAAAATGGGTACAAGGGTCAGTTAAACAGTGCACACCTCCGAAAATAATAGACATTCATAAATTGAAAGTCGAATTAGAAGAAATAATAGCAGGAAATGTAGGACTAGAACGCTTAAATACCTACGATGATGAAGAATTATTGTTCCTGTGCAGGAGTATCACCAGAAATGTAATGTTATTTCATGAAAAATTATCCAATTTAGCACTACAGATGGGAATAGAAATAGGGAGATCAAAAGTACTACAGAAACCCTATAGAGCAGAATTTTCAGACAAAGATTTAGAAAATATGAATGCCTCTGGAAGAAGATTGCAAATAAGAGAATTAATGTTAGTTTTGCAAAAATGGGGAGACCTAGATAAATGGAGAACTAGGTGGGCCAAGAAAAAGGAAGAAGCACGAACAAGTAGAACAGCATCTGAATATGTGATGAAGGAAACAGGGAAAGCAGATCAAATGTATCCAATGCGAGAAGTTGCGGGAGGAGGATATGTACATGTCCCATGGAGCAGACAGGATATTTTGTCATTTACGAATGATTTTCCAAAGTTGAGAGAAAAACCAATTGAATGGTACAAGCAGGTTGACAGGTTTGTGAAGGTGTCGAAGGTACTGTTGAAGGATTTGGATGGGTTGTTTGATATAGTGGTACCTGCCGATTTGTGGACAGATTGTAAAATTACAGTTGATTGGCCTAGTGACGAATATCCTAGAGATCCGAAAACAGGTGCCCCGTCAAATGATTTTTTTTTAAAACTCTTTTTATTGATTTTATCCCAACGTGTGACATAAGAAATCATCGCATCAAACAAAAGATACATACAACGCATATTTGAAAAATGTTTCTTTCTATGTCCCCTCCCTCTCTCCCACCCCCCCTCGCCACCGGTGTGCCTACAACCACTTATTACTAGCAATACAGTCCTCCACAGTTTACCATATCAACAATTATGTACAATCATTAAAGCATTACAGTGTATAAATTGACGTCAGGGGTCGCTATACAGTCCGCTGGACTCTTCATGGCCCATGTTCCATATACTTAGGCGGTTATTGGAGTTCCCTGGTCCCCTCCGACCGACCCTTGCTCTGATCCCGTCTCCGGGGTCCGCAGTATTGTAACCAAGGCCTCCCAAGCCCTCGCCGCCTCCAGTGCTGTTTCATTATTACTACGCCAAGCCTGCTGCAGCCTAAGAGTGCCTTCAGCTCGCACCCATTTCAATAATTCCGCTCTCCATCTCCCCACACTTGGTCCCCCGCTGATTTCCAATGCATCGTTATCTCTCTTTTGGCTAAGAGCAAGCCGAGGTCCAGAAATTTACTTGTGGTTTTCGTTTTTTTAGTGTGCGGGAACCAATGCAGAATACAAACACCCATATCTAGATCAATTACGCGCTCAGTCACACTACTCAACAAGTCCAGCACTTCTTCCCAATAAGTCCCCAAATTCGCACACCCCCAGAACATATGACGGAAGTCGGCCCCCTCCAAGCCACATCTCGGGCATAGAGCAGTCGCCGTATGGAAGTATTGCTTAAGCTTAGCTGGCGTCAAATACGCTCGTGCCCCGTCAAATGATGTGATGAAAAAGTATCAGCAGGTGATAACTTGCCTGAAAGGGAAAATACCACCGAAAGAAACAGATTGGGTGAAAATAGATCGAACTACCCAAGAAGCTAATGAATCGGTGCATTCCTACTATGAGCGTCTATTGCAGGTATTTAAACAGTATAGTGGATTTGAGGACATTGGAGACAAGAACATGAGTCAGTTTGTGTATCAGTTTGTTTACGGTTTAAAGCCAGAAATTTGTCAAATGATTAAACAGCATATGCTGTGTTGGCAAGGAAGCCCATTGATGAGATTTTGAAGTATGCAAAATATTGTGGAGACGATATTGAGGATAGACACAAGAAATTGCAGGAAAAAGTGATGTGGGCTCAGGTGAAAATGGCTGAGAAACAGGGAATTAATTTGGAAAATCCGAGTGAAAATCAAGGAAAAGATTCTGGAACGAATGGTGATACTGGGAATGGTGGAAAATTTAGAGGACGAATGAGTAGAGAAGAAGCTAAAAGAAATTTCCTTGTCATGGATGCAGAAAATTGGGGCATTGGAAGGATGAATGTAAAAAGATTCGGAATAATAATGGTCCAAATCAAAATTTAAATCCACAGACGCAGAATGACTCACAGCAGGGTGTAAATCCTCAGAGTCAGTTGCCACCTGCACCTATTCAGGGTAATGTAAGCAGAGCAAAGCATGGTACAGACATCGGATATCAAGGAGGAAGTGGTAAGAATGATTATATGACATCACAATTTCTTTTGCAGGACGATTTCTGTCAATTCAGTCCATGACGGTGCCTAGGAGAGGGGAAGAAGGAGTGCATACTTGGCGCATCCTTACAGGTAGATCAGTCAGGTCCATATGTTGAAGGGAAAGTGAAAGGTAATAATATTACTTTCCTTTTGGACACTGGTGCTACCCGGTCTACTGTGAGAACAGCAGACATTCCCGACCTTCCTCTCTCTGGTGAAAATATCCAAGTAGTGGGGGTAGCTAATCAGCGGATTAGAACACCTCTTACCGAACCCATGGACGTTAAAATCGGAAATTTCTGAGAAATGCATCAATTTGTGGTGTGTGATTCTAGTCCAGTAAACTTATTAGGTAGGGATTTGTTGTGCAAGATGAATTGTACAATTTTCTGCACACCGGGTGGTGTGGCAGTTCAGACACCAGATGAAGATCATGTATATAAAATTATGATTGCAAAACAAGGTACAGAAGTAGACGAGATGTTTTCGTTAATAACAAAAGATGAGTTGCCAGAAGAATTAAAAGGTACAGTAAATCCCATAGTATGGGATTTCACCGGAAAGGAAGTAGGACTTATGGCTAAAATAGATCCAGTTAAAATTACTGTAAAGGAAGGTGCAATTTTCCCAAATACCAGACAGTACAAAATGAGTGCAGAAGTAAAAGCAGGAGTCATTGAAGAAATAAATCGAATGATAGAACAAAATATCCTAAAAGAAGTAATGAGTAGCCCATGTAATTCACCTATAATGGGGTTAAAGAAACCAAGTGGAAAATATAGGATTGTTCAGGACCTGAGAAAAATAAATAAGATTGTGGAACCATGTTGTCCCATAGTGCCAAATCCTGCAGTAATTCTATACCAGATCCCTTGGAGTGCAGGATGGTTCACAGTAATTGATTTGTGTCAAGCGTTCTTTTCAATACCATTACATCCAGATAGCCAGTATCTTTTCTCATTTAAATTTGAGAACAAGGTTTATGTGTGGAATCGTGTTCCTCAGGGGTACACAGAAAGTCCTTCTATTTTCAACCAGATACTGAAAAAGTGCCTTGAAAAACTAGTGATGCCAGGAAGCTCAGTTTTAGTCCAATATATCGACGACTTATTGGTGGCATCGAACACCAGAGAGGACTGTGTTGTTGATTCCATAGCATTATTAAATCTTTTGGCAGAAGAAGGGCATAAAGTCTCACCTGAAAAGTTGCAGTTTTGTACAACAGCTGTTAAGTATCTGGGACACCAAATTGAGAGGGGAAAAAGAAGAGTAACCTCTGAAAGAGTATAATTAATAAAGAAAATGCAAATGCCTGTAACCCAAAGACAAGTAAGAATGTTCCTAGGAATAGTAGGTTACTGTAGGCAATGGATACCAGGATTTTCCCTACTAGCGAAATCTTTAATTAACATGACGAAAAAGAAAGCAAAGGATCCTGTTGAATGGGATGATGAAAGTGTAGGAGCTTTTGTAAAATTGAGAAATGCTCTGTGCTCAGCACCAGCCTTAGGCATGCCTGATTATAAGAGAGAATTTGCATTGTTCTGTCATGAGAGAGAAAATTGTGCACTTTCTGTCTTAACTCAGAGACATGGATTAGAAAGACGCCCTATAGCATATGTTTCTGCTACATTGGACCCAGTAGCAGCCGCATTGCCAGGATGCTTAAAAGCAGTGGCGGCTACTTGTTTGAGCATTGAACAAAGTGAGTCAATTGTGATGGGACATCCTGTAAAGGTGTATGTTCCACATGCGGTTGTGATTCTGTTGACAAGAACACGAACTCAGCATCTTACTCCTAGTCGGCTGACTAAATACGAAAGAATCATAATGGGTGCTGAAAATGTGACCATGGTAAGGTGTACTATAATAAATCCAGCAACCTTACTACCAGACCCATATCATGAGAGAATTAAAGATGACGAAGAAGATGAACATGATTGTTTACAGATTACAGAATTATGCACAAAACCACGCCCAGATATTGAGGAACAGCCTCTTAAAAAGCCAGACAGGGAGCTATTTGTTGATGGTTCATGTCAAAGACATGAAGACGGTAAACTAACTGCTGCCTATGCGGTATGTGAATTAACTGGAATAGTTGAAGCATCTTATTTACCAGGAGTCAAATCTGATAAAAGCATGCAAAATTGGGAGGAATCAGAGAGTAACCATATTTACAGATAGCCAATATGGTTACGGGGTTGTGCATGATTTTGGCCAACTATGGATGCAGAGGGATTTCATGACTTCTTCAGGATCCCCATTAAAAATGGACAATTTGTAAGGGAATTGCTAGAACAATACAATCACCAAAAGAATTGGCTGTGGTGAAATGTGCCGCACATCAGTCAGGAGATGACTGGGTGGTAGTCGGCAACAGATATGCAGATCTGGTGGCTCAACATTGTGCCAAAACCAGAATGTCAGTCAATAAGAGGGTGGAAAGAATGGGAATCAGCTGCCAACTTATGCTGTATATGCCACCTGAAATATGGAATGATGTTAAAAGACTGCAAGATGAAGTGGATGAAAGTGAAAAGAATTTGTGGATCAAAGTAGGTTGTTCCCAGAGACGAGATGATGAAGTGTGGATCAGTGCTGATGGCAGACCAGTCATGCCAGATTGTCTACTCTCACAAATGGCCAGAATGTATCATGGAGACACACACATAGGGAGAGATGCAATGATTAGGCTGTTCAGACAAAATTGGTATAATCCTAAATTCAGGCCTGTTGCAGAGAGTCTTTGCCAGAGATGTCTAACTTGCCAGATGCATAATCCGGGGAGGAAAACAATAATTGGGTTTGGAAAAATTGGAAAGGCAGAGGGTCCTTTTATAAGACTTCAGTTCGACTTTATACAGTTACCACCATGTAGAGGGCTGAAATATGTACTAGTCATAGTGTGCCTGTTTTCAAAATGGGTGGAGGCTTACCCTACTAGGAGAAATGACAGCATTACAGTTGCGAAACTGTTGCTACGAGAGCTCATTCCTAGGTTTGGTTTTCCAGTAACTTTGGAATCAGATAGAGGAAAACATTTTAACAGTGAAGTGATCCAAATAATCTGTGAAGCATTTCAAATCAAACAGAAACTGCACTGTGCATATCGTCCAGAAGCTTCTGGAGTGGTTGAACAATTGAATGGCACTATAAAGTCAAGACTAGGAAAAATGTGTGCATCAACATCATTAGAGTGGCCAGATGCATTGCCACTTATTTTAATGGGACTCAGAAATATACCTGACAGAACCACAGGATTGAGCCCACATGAAATAATGATGGGAAGAGCAATGAGACAAACACATGTTCCCACAAACAAACTGGTGAATATATCTGATGATATGGTTCTGGACTATTGCAAGGGATTGGCTGACCTAGTGCGTTCTGTCTCTCATCAGGTTGGAGAAGACGCAGTTTCCAGGCAGCCCGAGCAAGAACATGATTTGAATCCTGGTGACTGGGTGGTAGTGAAGAATCACACCAGAGAAACGTGTCTATCACCTAGATGGGGCAGACCGTCTCAAGTCATACTGACAACGAATACAGCAGTGAAGTGTGCAAGATTTCCTAACTGGATTCACGTAAGCCACACCAAAAGAGTACCAGATCCTGAAGAAGAAAATCCTCAGACAGCATCAATCACTGAGGAAGCTGAAGGTTGCCCAGCCGAGGAATCTCAGGTTCGAGATTCCAGAGAAGCTGAAGAAGAACAACCGAGCACAAGTCAGGATTGGATACCAGTGGTAGAAGTTCCTAAAGTATATCACAGAACAAGAAGTCAAGCGAAATTGGAAGAAATTGAAGAAGATCAGATAGGTGAAGAAGAAGCAGTTCATGAACAAGAAGAAAAGACATTAAGAAATCCTGAACAAGGTCAGATAGGGAAAGGAAACTGGACTCAAAACAGTGAAGACCTAATAGACTTTGAACAGGGACAGACAGGTCTAGAAGAATCCGGTCAGGCTGCAGAAGTTCACAGTGCAATAAGCCCTGATCAGAACAAGTCAGATCAAGAAGAGTACAAAGAAGAAGAAAATTTAGAAAGACATGAACTTGAAGAATGAAATCAAGAACAAAGTCAAAAATTGGAAACTCATAGTGGAGCTGCTGAAGAGAAACCAATCAGACCTGAAAAAGAGCAAACAGAAGAAACAGTAATAGAAGAAAAAGAAGCAGTACTAAGCAGTGAAAATAACGAGATCTCTGAAGACGAAAATAAAGAAACATTGCCAACAAAGAAAACAAGAAAAGGAGATCATTGGCCGAGTGTCATTAAAAGAGTAAAGTACCACATAACAACCAGAAGTGAAGATTCAGATCAAGTACCTGAAGTATCAAGTCAAACTGATCAAGAGAAAAAGTCAGAGAAAAGAAAAAGTAAAAGACTGAAACTTGTGAATAACAAATTCAAGGGTCCTGACTGGACTTATATCATTCTTGAAGATTTTGAAAGCTCAGAGTCAAGTGACAGTGGTGGCGAAGGAACAAGTGCAGAACTGACGTACGAAAAAGAAACAAGACCACCCTGACTAAGCAAAAGAATAAGCTAAAGAAAAGAAGAAAAGATAAGAAGAGCAATCTTCCTTGTCGAAAAATGCCTGACGATAGAGTTGCTGGGAGACCAAAACAGAAAGATGTAGAAGATGCTGTGCATTATGCATATGTAGTCTAGTGATGGTGCTTATAGTATGGTTAGTCCTGATTGTAGCAGTTCCTTACCTTATGATAATGGATAAAAAGATTAATAATGAAACTAAGGAGAGGACAGCAAACATGAAGGGCAATAGAGTAGAACTAATGGCAGAGAATGAACCAGAAATTCATCATGAAATAGCTGACAACGACACTAGTTTAAACGTTTTCACAAAGTTATTGTTTCAATATGTAGACACCATGGAAGTTAGTAATTGTTATGTCTGTATGAAGTTACCTGAATCAGTAGCAGAAGGATTAACATACCATCACTTACCACTGACATATGGCATATCATGTAGTGTTTTGTCTAGTTTATTTTATAGAACAGGGAGACTTCAGTATTATTATTCAAACTTAGATGTGATATTTTCTGAGGTTCCGATTCGTAAGAGTATGAACCCAGTGCTTAGTAGTCAAGACGCACAGTTAATGGGAGAATTTTTCTTAACAATGAAATCAATAGACATAACACATGCACATAGACACAGTCTAACATGTTCTTTACTTGAAGAAGAAAAGATATTTTTGAATTTAGTAGAAGATAGAAGACAAGATTTTCAAAAGAAAGCTTCTGAGCATAAGGCTCATTTACCACCTTGGGCTGAGAAAGAAGGGAGTTACACACCTGGCAAGGCTCAAGCTGCTATGGCTCTGGATTTCGTAAAGACAGGGAAAATTTGTCTTCATAGGTTAAAGACGGATTATAACAATGTTTTCCTCGGTACCAGTGAATGTGAACACAATTTTTTAATTCTCGGAGGTTGGGGACTCAAAGGAGGAACAGATTCAGTTTTTCCTGGAATCTATTATGTGTGTGGGAATAAGGCTTACTTTAGGCTTCCTGCACGGTGGTATGGAAGTTGTTATTTTGGAATAGTATTTCCAAAGATATACCACGTAAAAAGAAACACTGGGAGCAATGAAAACAATAGCAAATTAATACGTAGTAAAAGAGCTAGTTTTTCAGAAATTGTAGGTGATATATTTGGTGCATTGATACCTTCAGTGGGAATAATTCTGAACTCAAGGAAAATATGTAAATTGTCTACAGTGGTTGATCGTTTATCAACGGATACTGCTGGAGGTTTTCTAATGATTAATGCGGAAATGGTTGCGATTAGATCTATGGTGATGCAAAATCGACTTGCTCTTGATATTATATTGGCAAAAGAGGGCGGAGTCTGTAAATTATTGAAGACGAAACATTGTTGCACTTATATTCCTGATAAGAGTGCAGAAATTGGAACATATATACAGAATATAACTAAACTTGAGAAAGAACTTAAACCACTGGAAGTTGATAGTGTATGGGAAAGATTGACAAATAGTATCTTGTCAATTGGTACCTGGTTTGCTAATATAGGAAAAGGACTTATAGGTCAAATATTAGTACCCTTAGCAGGGATAGCAATAATAATCTTGGCAATAACAATATGGTGCAAATGCTGTCAAAAGAATGGAACATATAAGGGGACAGGAAGAGGAAAGAAACGAAAGGTAGATGAAATCGAACTTGAAGAGTGGAGAAGTGAATTATACAAGAAATTAAAAGGAGATTGTAAAAATGGAAAGTGTAAAGATGAGAATGAAGTAATTTCCTAGAAGTTGGCATCTGATTGAGGGTAGTGTTTTGATGGCTCAGAAATGCCATCAGAGAGGGGATTGATGGAGCAAGGTTTCATAAATGAAACTTGCTTGTATTCAATCCTCATCACAGTATTAATTTATTAAAACTTGTATTGTTAATACTAACCTTTGCATACACTACACGAAAGGGAAGGATGCTTGCCTATGTGTTTTACTAATGAATAACGCTTGTCTGTAATCTAAAATGGCCGCTAAAGCGTGGGAAACTATCTGCGCATGTCTCAACCACAGCACGTGTTGTGACGTCTCTCTTTGCTTGGTGGGAAATCTCTGCTTCTGCGCAGTGTATATTAAAATGGCTGCTTGATGTTTTCACATGCTTCAGCTTGCTCTCATGTCATTACTAAATTGTCGTTTCCTAATGCTACTAACGCGGGATAGAATTTATAATTAAATGGGAATAGAGTAGAAAATGTGGGCATACAGTGAAACATTTTATTTGTGATTTTAATATTTGCTTCTTGCACTTTTATTAGTTCGTAAACTTGGGCCTGGGTTGGTGACCTGAAACTCGAGAGGCAAATGGTTCTGCGCATGTGTCCTGTGTGCCTGCCAAATGAAGTCAATCTGGACGTCGTCCAAGGCCGCAACCCGATGGCCGAAGATGCTGTACTCTTGCCTTTCCTGTTGCACATTGATACATTGTCTATGAAAATTGGTTTACATTTGTCATGAGACGGGTGGGAAATAAAGCGAATGTATTAATTTGAAGGGGTGGGAATTTAAAGACAATAGGCTTTGCAATTTAGGCCAAATCGATATGGTGCGACAATCCACCCCCTGTCCCTGTCCAATCAGAAGTAGTGGTCCCATATTTTAGCAACATTAAGGGGAGGTACATGGGCGTAGAGGGGTATAATAGATATAGAATTAGCTAATTAGTTTAGCTTCAGGCTTCTAGCAGAGACCACAGCACGCACAAGAAGAGCTCCAGACCGCTAAGCTGATCGATTGCAGACTGAATCCCTGTCCAGAAGAGGTCCTGAGGAGGGGGCGGCGGAGTCCATTAGAAGGAAGGCACGGGAGAATCGAGTAGAAGCCGAGTATCAGAGAGGGGAACGACGCAGGCGTCGTTGTAGAGAGGTCACCGGTCCTGTCCTGATCCTGGAGGAAGTCTTTGCTCTTCATCCGTCCTGGGTCCTATTCTTTCCAACTCCTTGGCCAAGGGGTTTGGTTCTCGCACTTAGGTAAAAATAATGCAACCTTTAGTTGCGCTGCTGTCTCTATCCTCTCCTTTTCTTTAAGCACCGTCATTGATTAGCAATAATCATTTCTATGCTTAATCTTGGGTATTGCGATTAAGTACCATGTGGCTCTGTATTTTACTCTGCTAAATCTTTAGATAAACATTTTAAAACTTCCTGACTCAGTGGTTATTTCAGGATTATGTACTATAATGAATGTCACTCATTTTAAATTTCCCAATTAGCAAAGGATTCATTGGTAAGTCATTACTCTTCAATCAGAAGGTAATTGGTAGCAGGGATTTTGATAGAGAGTAACAACTGATAAAACCCAGCGTAAGTATTAGCGTAGTATGAATGTATGGGCCCAAGTGAGTATCTGGTGTATGAATGCTGTTTGCTAATATCGCGCTGGATCAATAGAATCAAGCAGGGTTGGGAAGTGAACTCCTCGGCATCTTAGTCTTAACCCTTTATCAATTCATTCTAATCCCTTAATCCCCTTTTCAGCAGGCGATTCTGTGTGTAATGGTAAAAATAAAGTGATCTCGTTTGGGTAGTGGTCGCTGACAAATGTTCAAAGGTCCTCCTAGAAAGGGCTAACTCATTCATGAGCTTTGTGATAAAGACATAATCTATAATCGTGGCCTGTCCCCAGCCTACGAAGTTTGCCCTCTGGTTTGACTCATCCCCCAGTGTTTCCATGGTGTTCAGGAGGCCAACATTGAAATATTAAACTTTGTGCCCCTGCTGTGGGCTCTTGAGATGTTAACCACCCTATCCCAGGTTAAAAAGGGGTTATGATAAGTAACATTAGATCCAATTTTAGCATTAAAGCCCCCCCAAAATAATATTAAAATCGTTCTAAACTTCAAGAGATCTATTCTCCCTGAGTTTTGAATCAAAGTAAGGAGCCCCCCCAACCCCGAGCTCGGCCACTGGTAGAGAGTGTTGCGGGGATCCTGAAACTTTGGCATCTGTCTCAAACAATGTCTTCAGTAGATCAAGTTTCCTGAAACATGACTATGTCCTATTTTTCAACAAGTGCTGGCCAATTATTTTTTAATAGCTTGAACTTAAAGCCAGAAATATTCCAACACAGCAGGTTAGTTCATAATGTTCCCGTCAGTGAGGTTAAGTTGAGCGTCGCCCCATTGGCTCCGAGCCAGCAGGTGAAAAATAAAATGATTACCTAGATCGTTGTATTTTTTATTTGCTGACTCTGAGCCAGCCCGTTCAAGGCGGGGCGAGGTCGAGGCATGGGAGGGTGGAGGAGGAGCGCTATATGCACTTTCTAAGTGTGCATATGTGTTTGGCCGGCCAAACACATATGTGCACTTAGGTTTCTCCAGCCCGGCTACATTGAACAGCTGGGTTAGAGAAACACCACAGACTGCCTGGTCTGAGCGGAGCGTCTTTTCAGTACGCTCAGACCAATCACCGTGCTGCTCTCATAGCATGGCAGCAGCTTGGGGATTGCACAGGGAGTCTGTCACAGTGTATGCTGGGAGCCTGGGACCAAAAAGAGAACACAGAAGCGTGACGCGACGCAAAAGGCGGCCGCAGCTCCAGGTGCTTTTTTATTTTTTATTTTTATTATTAAACCCTCCCCCCCACGCGCTCCCCCTCCCACGCTCCCCGCGCCCCCTCCACGTGCCCCAAAACCTCTTCATTGTGTCGTCCGCCACTGATCATTGATACGGTTACAGTTCAGTCAATCTAATTTGTCCCAGTTAACGAGAGGGGAAAAAACGATTTGAAACTTTGACGTACAAATTTTGGTTGGTTGAACCTTTGAACCCTGGAAGGTGATGGATAATGACTGTGTTCATGGACTATATACTATAATGGAATATTGTTTGAAGTTCTATATTCTCTTCATTATTACTGCTGAGCTGTGGCAATATTGGAGATTTGCATAATGTTGGCCTCCGTGTCATGCCATAAAATTACTGTCGGTAATAAGGTGCATATAAAATAAACTTAATGGAAGTGGATTGATGTGGGTGTGGAGATTACTGTTGGATTGATTGTTCGAGAGCAGTTAGTGAGCTAAATATGGATACTTGAAAGTAATGACCACACAGTTACCCCCAATATCTTTGGCACTAGGACCAATCCAGTGTACTCTTTGGGTAAAAAGCATTTTTCTGTAGTCACTAGAGAGAAGTTTGTATTCATGGATAACCAATGTGCCACTTTATTTTTTAGCTGATCTTTGTATTCTTCTGTGGTTAGAGATAAAGGTGGAACATTAGACAAAACAGCCACATAAGGGCAGCATTCTGGGGTGAGATTAAATTGTCGGTGTTGACGTCAGTTAACCCTATCCCTAAAATCAGGTCGAATCTTTGTTTATCTATGTTGCCCCTCATGGCTACAGCTTGGGATGATGGTGCCCCTTGATGGCACTCGGTGTTAGAGCTATTGGCTGGCCCCTGAGCCTCGGTATTGCGTAGAGATGTGAGTTCTCCTGAGATGTTAGAGTTTCCTCTGGATGGGGGCGCCAGACATGCAGCACCAGGCTGAACATGAAACAAACCTGACATAACGGGCTTTGTTGAGGGGTCACAGAAACCATGCTTATTAATAATTTTTTCAATTGGTTCTTCCAGCCTGGCTAATCTCTCCACCAGGAGAGCTAGGCAAGATTCCACTACTTCCTTAATTTTACCCAAAAATCACATCACAAACATAATTGATGGAATCACCCTCTGAGCACTTGGTCGAAACATCCTGTATGTTTTTCATAAATGTCTCGCTAGAGCTCCCATGGGTGACGTTTCAAAGTTTTTTTTCTTTTTGACCATGGGACCACAGTCACTATGGTTGGATTTGTTCACGGAACTAATGCTCCCAGGGTTCACTTTGCACAGTTGCGATTGGCCTTTTCTTGTCTATGTGTGGGATTAGTCTCCTGTTAGAATCAAGCGATGAGTGTCTATCAGCTACGTCTGTTTCCTTCGTGACAACCACCATAGACCTGGCCAAAAAAGGGTCTAAAGTCGTATTACTGGATTTGTTGGGGGTTATAGTACTTGGGAGTTTTCTCTTTACCATACTGTCCAAATAGGTCTGAGTGTACACAGAATGCAGCAGTGGGTTTCCTAGTGAAGAAGATGAGTAGCGGCTTCTCCGCTAAGGCGGAGGAGCGTCGCCCCACTGGTTTTTTCACCAGTATAAGAAAAAAATAAAATGATAATAACACGGTTATTATCATTTTATTTTTTCCTTTTTGGTTCACGTCAGCTTTGCAAGGCGAGGTGGGGCGGGGCTGACAGAGCAGCCAAGGAGTGGTTTGCCCCCACTCCCATGTGCGCAATGACTGTTTGGCCGGCCCTCTCGGGCCGCCCAAACCAGTCTGCGCACTTTCCCTCTTCTCCACCCAGGCTGCATTACAGCCTGGGTGGAGAACATGCCCAGACCCCCATGCCCTGTCTGAGCGCCGAGTCACGGCGCTCAGACCAATCACAGTGCTGCATTGCAGCGTTGTGATTGGCTCAGGGGAGCCTGGGTGCCTCTAGGCTGCTTCCTGTTCCTGCTGGCGGGAGGAGGAGAGAAGCGACTAGGAGGAGCTGTAAGGAGGACGCGGCAAGCAGGTAAAGAATTTTTATTTTATTTAACCCCACCCCGTGCCGCTTCCACCACCCCTCCACCCCCGATCGGTGCCATCCGCTGCTGAAGAAGATAAGAAAACGTTAGGTCAAAATTAAGTCACAAATACACCAAAACGCAGCATGTAATACTTTCCATCAACAGGAGCCTGAGAGGGTAAATGAAGCCTCAAAGTCAAGGGCCACGGGTGGTGACCCAGCCCGGCCTCTTCTGGGCGATGACAGGCAAAGATGGGCTTGCCCTTGGCCCGGACTTTGTCCGGGCGCGGCCCATGCCGCAAAATAAATGATGGGGCTATATAGAGGTGTATTAGGAAGTGGAACCCTCCTCCTCTGGCTCCTTCCTGGTGCAGGGACTTCTGGGACTCGAAGTCCTTACCCCCAACAAGCTAATGCGCAGTCTTATCGACTGCCATATGGGCCTATATGCAAGGGAAGACCATTGTGTAAAACATTACATATCATTTGCATCATTTTACTATACTTTGTGCCCCTCTTCATGTGCAGGTGTTCATTTGGGCTTTTACATCTGTCAGGTGTGTGCCTCGGTATAGATTGCCCACTTGTCGAGAGAGTCGCCAGCTCGAATGTAGTAAGAATAAAAGCATGTTATGTTGTGCGATTTTGATAAATTAAAGGGAGAAATGAATCTCTCGTAGTCTGTGTGCATGCATTGAAAGGTAATTCCTTTACAAGATGGAATTAACTGGTATGAAACATGGACTACTCCTGGGTCTGTACGCTTCAAGGATATAAATACAAGAGATTGCACATATTTATTTGACATAAATGTTATTGGTCACACAACGTTAGGGCACAGACAGCAAGAACATTTATTCCACTTTAACAACTCCATGTTATAAAGATCATGCTCTGGAGAATCACTGACTGCAATTAGCCCAAGGTTGGACAACTGATTACTGTCTGTTATACTTTGTAATATAACACAACTGCCATTCTCCTCATCATGGGGCAGCTCTGGTCAGGTTGTGCTCTGTTCATTGTGTTGTTTTTGTCACCTCACACGTCCCTTTCCTCATGTGTCCACACTTCAGACACCAAAGCCTGGAACAATAAAAGAGAGTGGCTAAGACTTCTAACCCACAGCTCAGAGAGTCCGAAATCGACTTGCCACGGACACAGTAGCGAACTTTAAAAATGAAGAAGACAGCCCCCAACTTACCTCCGATGAGGATGTCAGTATCTGCGTTCACGTGCCCTTTAGGTAGTAATTACTAAACACAGTGGCGGCTCGCAGAGGGAGTGCTGCGGGGCGGTGGGGCAGGGCGGGGGAGGGGCTGGGTGGGGGGGTAGCGGAGTCGGACATACGACGGGCAGGAGTAAAGTAAGTAAATAAATAAATAAAACTATTTACCTTGCGCTCGCTGCTTCGCCAACTCGGCGATGCAGCGAGCGCAAGGTAAATAGTTTTATTTATTTATTTACTTACTTTAATCCTGCCCGTCATATGTCCGACTCCACTACCCCCCCACCCAGCCCCTCCCCCGCC
The DNA here is from genome assembly GCA_963921515.1 of Calotriton arnoldi. Lineage (NCBI taxonomy): Eukaryota > Metazoa > Chordata > Amphibia > Caudata > Salamandridae > Calotriton > Calotriton arnoldi. The sequence goes on from CAWUFW010007533.1 coordinate 622,837, forward strand.
CCACCGCCCTGCAGCACTCCCTCGGCGAGCCGCCACTGGCTAAACAGTTAGAAATCATTAAGATATATATTAGAGCATTTATGGAAAATTGGGAAAGTCAGTCAAGAAGTGAAATATGTTTTTGGGAAAAAAATGTGGAGAACATATAAACAAATTACTTTTGTAATTATAAATGACACAGAGATGCATGGATCGTGCACATTCAGTTGAAGGGTGGGCGCACGGCATGAGAGTTCCAGCAGCTCTCTATCCATGTGGAAGCTTTGAGAGTTGGTTCTCCAGTCCACAGCACTCCGCAGCCCCAGCAGAGGGCATTGGGGAGGAATTTAAACAACAGCCTTTCATCCCAGAATTTGAGTTGTGTGCCACATTGTCTTTTTTAATTGCTGTTAGCCATGTTGCACAGCAGCGGTACTGCTGTGCAACATGGGTAAAAGTTCTGGAATGAGGGTGGGAGGGAATAAAGCAATACAAACAATGGTGGTGGGAGGGGATAAAGCAATATGAACAACAGAGGGTGGGAGGTGATAAAACAACACAATCAACAGATGCGCGGGGGGAGAATATAAAGCAACACAGACAACCAAAATAGTACCTGAATCACAGTGCAAGCAGTAGAAGGACACTAATCAAACTAAATTAACCTGCCTCCGGTTCAGAACGCGTTTCCGGGAGTGTGTGAAGTTGACAGTGTACTCGCTTCAGATCTCTCGTGGCTCACATCGGCCTTCATGTTAATTTTCCCTTCGCACACATCAGCACGAAATTGAATAACTAAAGAACACACGTCTGATGCTATAACTTTAAAGATTTACAGCACAGAATTAATTGGATTTGTGATACTGGAATGTATAATGACCAGCCGGGTCGGAATTATAATCGGCAGTAAGGCGTTGAATTCCTTATCTGAAACGTTACAGCCCTGAAGAAGTCGAGGGTTAATACCCTAACGACGAAACACGTGTTGGCTGGACTTTGTGTTGTTTTCTTGAATAAAGACAAAGAAAATACTTCAAGAGACATTACTTGCCTCCCTCTACTTACCTACATTTGATGAACTTTCATTCTACACGGAAGTGTGTGCATAGGATTTGACATTATTTACTTTGGACCCTCGGGTCCCACCTTTGAGGGTTTTAGGGGTTTTTCCCTCACCTGTTGCACCGCGAGAATTACATTTTGTTTGTTTATACTACGTTATTTTGGCAGGCGCCATTATTCTTGTGTGAATTAACACCCCCATATTGCTCGCACTTTTGTTTGTTGTTCAATCAGATTAAAAGTTACTAAAACCAAAACAAAAGCACAACAAATGGTGGTGGGCAGGGGCAAACCTTTTGTAAAAGTTAGCTTGCCACCTATCACTGTGTAAACTGGTACTAATGAGGTGAAACCTTTTCGTTGGCCGTATTAATGTGGATTAAAATGATAGAAAAGCAAACTAATACTACCACTGATTGTGCTGCATCTACGGTATAATTTGCCTTTTCTTACCCCATTGACAAGCTCAGTTAGATATCAATGTACTGAAAATCGAGGCAGCCATTTAGGCACTGATGGCATGTCATACCTCTCTTTACCACAAGGCGATGTTGCTACGCATAGACACCATAACAGTCATGAACTACATACCAAAACCGTGAGGCATGCATTACCTAACAGTTGTGGACAATGGCAAAGGCGTTCTGACACTCAGCTCAGCACAGACACATACATCTCTTATCAGAATAAAGTCAAGGAATATACAAATTTGGAGATCTAAGCTAAGAGCATCAAGAGACATGTAAAAGAACTATAAACATTCCACAGACGTATTTGCAAATCTGTGGGCATCAGACATCAGCCTGCTTGCCACAACTAGAAATGTAAAAATACCAACACTCCTCCTCCAGGTACACACACCCTTAGACTTTCGGTTGTAGAAATTTCTTTTTAATCATAACACTTTAAAAATTCTTTAGTTTTGAGAAACATCTTCTCTTATCCTGGATGGAAAGGTCTCATTATTTTGCTCCTACAGATTATTCTTCCCCCAATGTCCTTATTCCTTAGGGTAAGACGTCAGGTTGGTCCCTGAAGTCAGTAACACAAGGTTCCTATACTTCTTGCTATCCCCCTCATTGTATTGTCCTGGTACAGCCCAGGGCTAGATCCCTGAATGGAAAACAAAGCAGCAGTCAGATTCTTTTAGGTATCACCATGGCTCTTTCCTTCATCTCGATTTCCCTTCTAAATAGACCTTTCCCCCTCTTGTTCTTATCACATTGATTTGCCTGAAAGATTAACAAGGGGGCTGTCAAGGTAGGGATCTCCATGCCTCTCTGCTGGAGCACTGAAAGAATGGCCTCTCAATAGGCAAAGATCGGACACCTCCTCTTGCCTTCAGAATCTCTTTTGCTTAGTAAACAGTGGCTTGTCAACCAAGCCCTACACCCACTTGCTTGGGTAAATCTGGCTGTGGACCTTGACGGTTAAAGGGCACCGCCCTGAGACACCATCAGAGAACCTGTTCTCTTGATACTCTCACTGACTTGGGTCCTTGTGAGCCTGCCTCCTACCCCACCAGCCTGAACCGACCTACTGTCCACAGAGGCTAGTCCTAAAAGGGAAATGGGGAAAAGAAAGTCCTTAGGGACTCTGTATTGCCATTTAGTTTGAGTTTGTTGGGTCCAGCACCCATTATTTTACATATGACTGTACCAAAGCCTTGATGATCATGCTGGGGCAAAGATGGAAACCGAGAAATCTTGGTTTAATATGCAGTTGCCCAGGCCTGTGGAGGGAGACCATAAAAGGGAAAGGTTGGACAGCTAAAAACAAGTGCAGAACACTGTGATTACTGTCCTTTCGTCAAAGCAACCAGCAGAGGTCAAAATCCATAACGTCAAAATGATGGCACCCCAACAAATAATACTGAAGTGCATCCATGGCCCAATTAATAGCCAAGCATTATTTTTCAAGGGTGGCATATGACATCTTGGGTCACAAAAACATGCGGCTGATGAAAAGCAAAGGTTGAAAACCTTCATCATATTCCTTTGAAAGCACAGTGCCAAGCTCATCAGCCCAAAGCATCTATCTGGAAAGTGAAGAGCTTGGAGAAGTCTGTATCTGAAAGACCCCCATGCAGTCCAGTTGGGTATTGATTAATTTTAGCAGGCTACGAGGGGTTCAGCCAAAAATGAAAAGTGGAGCACTATACCTGTGAAGTCATGGTTGAAAATGTGTATATCATCAAGAAATGCAGAGGTGTACTTTTGAAGAGAGGTCAAAATGTCATCCATTACCATCTGAAAGGTGTCAGAGACCCCCTGTGACCCAAAAGGACAAGCACAAAATTGGAAGAGGCCAAAAGGTGTGAAAAAGGCGGGTTAGTTATGTAAAGAAGGAACGTAGTCTTCTTAAGTTAAGAATATTTATTAAGCAGTAGATCAACTGCAGGTGATGCTCCCCTTCCAACCAGCAAACAACTGACTGGAAAAGGAACATTCAACATAACTCCACAGACGTGTTCCAATACAGAACATGAACATTTAAAGGTACAAACTAGATTACAACACATCCTCTTCCCTTTGCACACAAAAGAAAAGAATGAAACATGAATTTGAATTAAACCAAGAACAATGTCATAAGATGTTGGGATAACAGGTAAAAAACAGATAGCATAAAAAAACATGTACAACTGTGAGGAATGTTCAATTATGTTCAAACATAATCCCTCAAATACCTGGGTGGATATCTGTTTCTAAAACTACTTGTAACATCTCTCTGAATTCTCCCATCCAACACTTCCGCATCATCCATAAGCATGTAACCACTACAACCTTCCAATTCATTTTTTTTCTTTCCTAAAGCACCCTCCCTTCCCATCCTCTCATACAAAGCTACCCTGCGTTTATTCCATCTTTCTCCATTTTCTAAAACAACATACAAATCATACACTTCTTTGACTCTAAATGGTCCACGAAACTTGGTACAACTTCCCTCAATTCTTCCACTTTTGATTTTAACTAAATTGCCTGGTTTAAAATTTACATGTACACCACAACCTTACAACTCATTAATATGAAGTTCATTTCCATCAATAATTTTTTTCATCCAGGCAGGAGACATTTTAGTGTTGGCATCACGTCCCCTCATCACCTTAAACGGAATTTCTTTAGTGATACCATTCTCTGTGGTGCGATAAGCCCAAACAAGTTCTTCAACCATTTTTTTAACATTACTTCTACTTACAAGCGCCATCTGCACAACTCCTTTGATCAAACGATTTGCTCTCTCGACAAAACCATTTCCTTGTGGGTTGTACAATGATGTGCGTGAATGACTTATACCACAAGCTTCCAAAAATAAACTCATCTCTCTAGATGTCAACTGAGTACCATTATCAGTAATCAATTTGACAGGAAACCCTTCTTCTCTGAACACCTCTTCCATAATTTCAATGGTTTTACGTGTAGTAATTTCACGCATAAATTTAACCACCAGCCACTTAGAAAATACATCCACCATAACTAAAGCAAACTTACATTCGGAATTCAAAACTCTCATTGGGCCAATAAAGTCCATGCAGACTGTGTGCCAAGGTTTCCCTGGGTTGGTGATTTCCCCCATGATGGCCTGACTCCCAATCTTCAGCCTTTTCTCACCTTCTTTACATTCAACACAAGCCATCACCCAATCAGTAACATTCTGGTCCATCCCTGGCCACCAATAATTCTCACGTAATCTCCTTTTTGTAAGTGTTTGACCAAGATGGCCTTCATGAGCTAACTTGAACAGCTCAAAACACACGTCTTGAGGAGGAACACATTTGTCTCCTCTAGAAATCAAACCTTCACCACACACAGATAATTCATCAATAATTTTCACATAAGGATGTACTGCAACAGGAACAGTACTCTCTCTTCTCACCCCTTTATTCACCATCTCGATGACTTGAGTCAGAACACCATCATCTCTCATGCACTTGAACCAATGTTCCTTCCCTATGGCACCCTGAGTAGTCCTAACTATATCATCTACAAATGCCACAGCACCTTCATCACCATACGCTTCCACCCCCTCTCTGTCAACTTCCTGCCACGGTAAGGGTAGTCTTGATAGACTGTCTGCTTGGGTATTCTTCCATCCAGGTAAGTATTCTACTTTGGATTGGTATTCTTGTAAACGTGCAGCTAAATGAGCTAACCTTGCCGAAACATTTTCTGCTCCACCAGGCATTAAAATTTTCACAAGTGGTTTATGATCCGTTCTCAAAATAATTGGAAATCCCCAAACATACATCCTAAAGTATTCTGTTGCCCACGCTGCAGCCAACGCCTCTCCACCACAGAATAATTTCTCTCAGTACTGGTGAGGGAGCGTGAGGCAAACGCTACAGTGCGTTCACCTTCTTTGTGTTTCTGTGAAAATACAGCACCCAAACCCATTGCACTTGCGTCAACTGTAAGAATTGACAATAACCTTGTGTCAAAAGGAGTTAGAAGTTTAGCATTACATATTTCCATTTTGATATTTTCAAAAGACCTCTCTTGATCTCCAGACCATTCAAACACACATCCCTTTCTCAAGAGTTTTTTCAAATGTTCAGTTTTTCAGCAAAATTCTTTAAAAATTTTGCGTAATATTCTATTAGACCAAGAAATGATCTAAGTTGGTCTTTGTCTCGTGGTGCTTCAACTTTCTTTATTGCCTCCAATAAATCTTTTTTTGGTTTAACCCCTGACGAAGACAAAGTATATCCAAGATACTCTACTTCTTCAACACAGAATTTACATTTCTCTTTTTTAAGAGTTAACCCCGCTTCAACTATCTTATCTAAAACTTTCTTCAAAATCATGTTATGATTAAAAATCGACTCTACAAAAATAAGAACGTCATCTTGAAAGCACACTACTCCATCAATGTCTTTAAGAACTTGGCCCATCATACGTTGAAATACACTTGCCGCTGACGAGAGTCCAAACGGCATTCTTGTGAATTGGTAAACACCTTCCATAGTAATAAAAACTGTTAATTTTTTTGAGTCCGTATGGTATGCACTTTTTAAATCAAATTTTGAAAAATACTTTGCACCTTTCAGCGATAACACCAATTCCCCTATATTTGGAAGTGGAAAATTGTCAGTTATGATATTTTGATTTACTGTGCGCAGGTCAATACACAAATGAAAGCTGCCATCAGATTTGCCTGTAACTACAACCGGAGAAATCCAACTCGATGTTTCCACAGGTTCAATGATACCTTGAGAAACTATTTCCTTCAGCATGCGTTTAACTTCTTGACGAGCTACAATCGGTACTTTTCTAACTTTATGTTTAATGGGTACTGCACCTGGTTTTACCAAAATTTTGTGAACATAGTTTTTCAATAATCCTATCTCATTGGAAAACACTTTACATGCTCCATTAACAATATCATCAGTGCTCACATCACTTACTACTAAAACCTGATTGGGTGCACATGGATGTATAATAATCCACAAATCATACTGATGTTGCCATCCAAGGATAGGAGGACCAGACTTCACCATATATACTTTACCTCTCACCGTTCTTCCTTGAAAATTTATCTCTGAGAGTATGTAACCTTGGATATCTACTTTTTCTCCCTGATAGCCTCCTGGATTGATATCTTTCGGTAAAAGTTTCACATTTGGCCAAGATTTTATGAACATATTTTCAGGTACAATTGTATATAATGATCCAGAATCTACCATAAGCTCCACAGATACATTGTCTATGACAAACATTGCTTTGGGTCTGGAACTCCTAGACAAATCCTCCTCTCCCTCTACATACAATAATCTATCTGTTATTTCTTCCTCAAACGGATTTTCATGTATCAAAGCTATACTCGTGCTATTGTTAGATCTACACATGCGCGCAAAATGTCCTTTGCGACCACAACATCTGCAATCTTTTCCTATAGCATAACAATTCTTAAAATCTGCAGTATGGAAACTACTCCCACACCTAAAACACACCCTACCCTGTTGTTTAAGATTATTATTTGAAGTCTTAGTAGATGTAGAAGAATAACTACGTTTAATGTTTGAATTTTTCTTGCTTTCCTTTTCTCCTAACTTCCCAGCATTTACTGCTGCAACATCTTCACTTTCGATACATAACACTTCCCCATCAACTTTTCTTTTTTTCCATTTCTCTCATGCAATGTTCAGATTGTTCAACAACTTTCGCAATTTCTATAGCATCATGTAGAGATGGATTTTTGCAGCCCAAAGTCTCTCTTGCATTTTTTTGTTTTTGCATTGTACAATGAGTTGGTCGCGGATTATTTCTTCTCTCATGACCCCAAATTGACATTTGACTGATAATTCCCTTAACCTAGATACAAATTGGTCCAACGTCTCATCCATTTTCTGTGGTTGAGTATAAAATTTATACCTAGACATCACTATGTTGGTTTCTTTAGCAAATCTCCTTTCCAATCTCACCTTGGCTTCAAGATACACATTTGTAATTTGTTGACCATTTCCCCCTGTGGCTACAGGTAAATACTTAAATATATGTTGCCCCTCCTTTCCTAAGGTACTTAATAATAAAGCTTTTTTCTTAAATTACTAAATTCACCACCATCAAGTGCTTCAATATAATTTTCGAACACTTCAATCCACTCTTCCCACTCAATGGATGGAGTACCTGCTTGAGCTAAAAATGGAGGTGATGGGATTATTGCTGCCTCCATGACTACTGTATGTGTATAAACAAAAGTTATTATTTGATGGTGCTAATCAAAATTTACAGTATGCCTAACAACATTCATAGTCACTAGAATAAACAAATCTGAAATTGAAATTTAGTTGTGGTGTGCTTATCACCGAAGCGTGTGAAAGCACTTTACAAGATGTACTTCTCACGAAGAAAAAAACCAAGTGACAGTGATCTTGAATCTGCACCAACGTACGTAAAGCCAGTTAGTTGTGGTCTCTTTTTTTTTTTAGAAATCAGTACCTTGCCGGTGGCGCGATGTAATGTTGATGCCGCAAAATGTTCACTCGTAAAGCATTTCACTTGTGAGGCGATGGTATCGGCAAAAGGAAATACTCACTTGTAGTTCGCTTCGCTTGAAGTATCTACTTTGACAATTTCAAAGATGGCGGCACATTACGTTACGCACATTACGTTACGCACGTAGCGCGTATACTGATGACACAGTGGAACACCATACGAGGTATTTCGGAACACTGCCAGACAGCTCCAAAGACGTAAACCCTGGAATGTTAGATCGCGAGCCTCACAGTATTTGAACAATGCGCACAACAATCTCCAACCGTTGCCAGCACAAACGACGATTTTAGTCACAGTTAAAAGTAAGCAAATTGAATACTTTACAAATGTAGTAGATCGTCGTGATGCCCGTTCAAAATTGCTCCTCTTCGTTTCATTAAACTGTTACTCTTGAACCTCGTTACTCTTGAACCTTGAAATCTTGTACATTAATCTTCAAACTTGCGTAAGTTCTCCATCACCAGACAGCAGTTGAAATTGGCTGGAATCGTCGCCAATTTTGTAAAGAAGGAACGTAGTCTTCTTAAGTTAAGAATATTTATTAAGCAGTAGATCAACTGCAGGTGATGCTCACCTTCCAGCCAGCAAACAACTGACTGGAAAAGGAACATTCAACATAACTCCACAGAAGTGTTCCAATACAGAACATGAACATTTAAAGGTACAAACTAGATTACAACAGTCAGTTTTATCTAATGGACCGAAAGAGAGTTCCTAGTAGCCTTTGGTGAGGACTAGTGTATTTATATATCTGTCAGTCTTTATGTAAGGTTGAATATTCTAGGCATAGAATAGACATTAAATGTAGACACTTGGGTCAGCTGTTGAAAATCAATACAAAAACAGATAGACCCACTGGGCTTAGATATCAAACTGTTGGAGAAGGGGGGCGTGGCCAACTGCCGAGGGAAATGGCCGCACGGTAGCTTAGCTCCGTAGCGCCACTCCCGATTAATCCGTCAAATACAGACTTGTCCCGGCCATAATTTGTCTTTGAGGAGCTCGTTTGATCCTGGTGTCGAGAGCGACTGCTGGACCGAAAATCACCGTGTTTGGCGACGCCTGGGCGGCTGGTGGCGGTGATGCGGTGGAACTAAGGGTGCTGGGCGTGCTGGGCCTCTATCCGGCAGCGCGCTTCTACTCTATGCCGCGGCGGCGGTTGGGGCCTGGTGACTGTATGTGAGCCAGGAGAGCCACACGACGACCGACGCTGCCGGTGTGCGACCGTTGAGTGAGCTGCCCCCCCGCAGGCCCTACACAGGTCGGCTCAGCAGCCGGAGTGCCCCACAGACCATCGGAGCCCCCCCCGGATACCTTCGTGTCCGGATGCGACGGCTCGCACCCTGTTGAGAAGGCTGTACACCCAAACGCAGCATTGTCCTGCCCTGCGGGCCGGCCCGGGCACCGCCATACATTGGTAACCCGTGCTGGCGATCTGACCTGGAGGCGGGCCCCATCTTCGCTTGGTGGAACTGCCCCTTCATCTATCTTCCCTGGGTGAGCCCCCCCGCTGCATCGATGATACTTTAGGGTCCGGGTCCACCTGGGTGAAAACCGACAGGCCGTTGTGCAGATTTTTTCTCACAAGCAGGCGGCGGCGAGTAGCTCATACAGCTCCGGCCCTCCGCTACGTCATACCACCACTACGACGCGATCATGGCGGGCAATCGCAGCGGTCGGGAGACGCTCCAGGCCAAACTTGATAAATTTGCATGGAAAAGCCAAGAGGAGAAGCGTACCAGCCTAGAAGCCAGTGGGAAGCAACCAGAGCCCACATTACAGGATGTTCTCGCCGCAATAACGGCAGTGCGCACCTCCCTGGAGGGCCGTATTGATACCGTCGCTTCGGAGGTCTCCCTGATGAGAGCAGACATGAGGAAAATGGCGGAACGTATACATGAAGTCGAAGTCACCACCAAAGACCTCTCCAAAGACACTGATCTCCTTAAACGCCAAATGGCCGAACTACACTTAACCCAAGAAGCCATGGCATTACAACTCGACGATTATGAAGGTCGTATGCGGCGCAACAATATCCGTATTTTGGGGGTGCCTGAACGTGCCCAGGGGCCTACAGCAGACCTCTTTGTCGAAGACTTAATTCTCAAGCAATTGCAACCGAAGGGGCTCTCTCAGTATTTCTCTATTGAACGTGCGCATCGCGTCCCAGGCGGCAGGGCCAAGCCGGGCGCGCCGCCCCGACCCTTGTTGGCACGAGTCTTCAACTACTGTGACAGAGACGTAATTCTCCAAAAGGCACGGACGGCCCCCCCACTAGCTATTGACAACAGCAAGGTCACCCTCTTCCCGGACTTCACCCTGCGGGTCCAGAAACAACGTCATAGCTTCCTGGACGTTAAGCGGGCACTGCGAGACCAAAGCATCAAATACGCCATGTTGTTTCCCGCCAAGCTACGAGTGGAGTCGGAGGGGAAGGTGTGGTTTTTTACTAGGCTGGAAGATGCTTGGGTCTGGCTTGATGGCTGGAGAGCAGTCGATAAACGTCGTCGTAAACCAGCTGACAACGAAGGCAACGGAAGGTTGAGTCCGCGGACAATGTCCCCTCCGAGCGGCGACTCAGTGACACAGGGACCAACGGGATAAGGCCTAGAGGCTTTGCAATGTTGTTTTAAGACTCTGGCTGGTAGGCCTATCTGAGATGACTCTCGCTGAACTCAGGACGCTCATTTTTGTCTATTCATTTACCTTCTTTATCTCACCACGATACGGATGTCCTTGCCTTAGTCCAGTCAACTTACCCACTTCCAGCAGAGGTGATTTTGTTATTCTGATTCTACGTACTGTATCCTTTAATTGGTCCAATTGCTGTATTGTTGGGCCGACTGTTAGGGGGTATTTGTCTTCACGTGAACTACTGCCTCAGGGAGTGGGGTTTGGTCACGTTCCTAATACTGTTGAGGGTGGGCGATAGGCACTCTGCAAGTTGGGGGTGGCGGGTGGTTCAGTGCCCGTCATGCAGGGAGGCAGGGAGGGGGTGGGACTGGGGAGTTGGGGTCAGGGGGATTAGTTTGATTTGTTTATCATTCTCTTTGTGTTGGAAATATCGCACTTTCTGAAACATACACCGAGACTACACGGGTCACGCAGATCTTATACACTTTGCAAGGCAGTACAAGCGGGAACCATGGCCTGATGACCTACTACACCGCTCGTATGCAACATGTCTGCCCACGTGACGATGAGATCTCTCCGCATCGTAACGTGGAATGTTAACGGGTTGGGTGACAAACTGAAGCGGGGGGTGGTCCTCCACTATCTAAAACGACATGCTCCTGATATCGCACTCCTTCAGGAAACACACCTCCAGGGTAACAGCTGCAAGGTACTCGATCGCTGGGGTTACAGACTGGCAGCTCACTCCGGATTCACCTCTAGTTCCAGAGGGGTGGGCATTCTTGTTCGTAAACAATGCCCCTTTATTCCGAACAAAGTATGGACCGATGACTTGGGCAGGTACACGGCTTTAGCGGGTACGTGGGAAGGGAACCCCTTTAATATCGTCTCCGTATACGTCCCCCCCACTCTCTAGGCAGCCACTCTCTCAGACCTGGGTAAGCTATTATTGGGACTTCCAACTGGCTCACTGGTGATGGGAGGAGATTTTAACCTAGCAGTGGATGGCAACGTGGACCGAAGGCCTCCTCGACCGGACGGCCTCGGCACGTCTGCTCTCCTGGACTTCCTTGAGGCGCTCGGCCTTGTGGATCTCTGGCGTCATTTCAATCCCCTCACGCAAGGCTTTACATTCCACTCCGGGGCCCACAGGAGCCAATCTCGCATTGACCACCTTTTTACGCACACAGCCGATCTCCCCGATTTTAGGGAAGCCACCCTAATGGCCCGTGGTATCTCCGACCACTCCCCACTATTAACCCAGCTTGCAATACCCCGAGAACGCTCCCGCCTTACCCTCTCTATCAACCCATGGAGTCTGAAGGTCCCACAGATTCGAGATACCCTTATGGAGGGGGTCAATCACTTCTTTACAGAAAACACACACTCAGTTCAGTCCAGTGTTATACTATGGGGGGCCTTCGGAGCAGTGATCAAGGGGCAGGCACTTTCACTTATGGCGGGATATAAGAAGGAACGTACGGCCAGACTGACGGTCCTAGAACAAGAAATAAGAGACCTGGAGGGTGAGGTGGCGACCGATGATAATGAGCAATCCACTCATGCCCTGAACATGAAGCGTTTAGATTATCGACAATTAACCGAGGACACGGTCAGGGCTAAATATAGGGTGACTGCGCAGAGGGTGTACGAACTGGGCGACTCCACTGGCAAGATGCTGGCGTGGCTGGAAAAGCGTGATATGGCCCAAAGATGGGTGCCCCTTATAGAGACGAGCGCAGGAGACTTAGTGTCAGACCCCCAACAGATCGCAGAAACCTTTGCCTCCCATTTCACAGCGGTATAATCTTCCACCACCCGTTCCACCTTGCAAGATTCCCCTGACCTTCTGGCTACAGTGCCGCTTGAGGTCCTCACTCCGACAGACCGGGAGTCCTTTGAAGGAGATCTCACTGAGGAAGAGCTCGCAACCGCCATCAATGGCATTAAATCTGGTAAGGCGATGGGCCCCAACGGACTCCCAAGAGAATTCTTCAAGCTCACCTCATCCAAGATAACCGCCACCCTGCATGCCATGTACATCGAAAGCTTTCAGTCGGGCTCCCTACCTAAAGATTTAATGCATGCCTCTATTGTCATCATACATAAACCCGGAAAACCGGCCACGAGATGCGAGTCCTACCGACCCATCTCACTATTAACAGCTGAGAACAAAATCCTGGCCAAGGTTTTGGCCAATCGGCGCCTTCTGGTGCTGGGGAAGCTTATCCACCCTGACCAGTTAGGCTTTATGCCTGGCCGTAATACGGCCCACAACTTACGGCGTCTACACAGCGTCTTGGGGAGAGTTTACACTATCCGGGAGGATGCAGCACTTCTCTCCCTCGATGCGAAAATGGCATTCGATATTATAGAATGGCCTTATCTATTTGCCCTTCTAGAGCGACTGGGGTTCGGCCCCCATTTTATCCGATGGGTTCAATTGTTATACACAAACCCCACGGCGCAGGTGGTCGTCAGCCGTCACACTTCCAGCAGCCTTGGCCTGAGCAGAGGCACCCGTCAAGGCTGCCCTTTATCGCCCCTTATCTTCGCCTTGGTGCTGGAACCGTTGGCGACATGGATCAGAGGTGACCCCATGATCAGAGGCTTAAAGTGGACAAACCACCACGAAGATAAAATCTCCCTCTACGCAGACGACGTTCTGCTGTATGTGGCAGCCCCCAGACCTTCGATACACCGAATCCTGCACAGAGCATGCTATTTTCCGTACCCACTCTGGCTACACCATCAATTGGACAAAATCAGTCTTGTTTATGTTACAAGGCCCTGTCCCACAGCTGCCCAGAGACACTACCATCACGATTGTCGACGCGAGCTTTTGCTATCTCGGCATCCATATCACACTCAACACCACACTCTTCTACGAGGCTAACCTTCTGCCTCCTCTGTCCCGATTTCGTAAAGACGTCATTCACTGGCGGGCGCTACCCCTTACGCTACTTGGCAGAGCGGCACTGTTTAAGATGCTGGCCCATCCTCGCTTTCTCTATGCGTTGCACAACACCCGCACGGAGTTCCCGAGACCTACTTTGTTAGCGTAGAGAGTGAAGTCAGGAATCTCTTATGGGACGGCAAGAGCCAACGCATAGCTGCACACAAACTCACCAGGGGGTGGTATGAGGGAGGAATTGCGCTGCCCGATCTACGACGATATTACTGGGCCTCCCAATTGGCGGTGATTAATCAGTGGGTTTTCGCCCCGCCGTAAGAGCCGGCATTCCGTACTGATAGATGGGTTATGTCCTGTGGAGGTTACCAGCGTGCGCTCTACTCCAATCCCAAAAAGTTACACCTGACAGGTCCAACCACCCATACAGTATCGGTTTGGCATACGGTAACCAAGAAAATGGGCTGGCACAACAAAATCACGCAGCACACCCCTCTATGGGACACCGAACGGTTAGGTACACTAAGTAGGTATCCAGGGTTTGACAAATGGGACCTCATCGGTCTCTCCCTGGTAGGTGACTTGTGGAAATGAGAGGGTATGGTTTCATTTGCAGCTCTTCAAAAAGAATATCACCTCGCTGACGCCGAAACCTATCGGTATCTTCAGATTAGGCACGCACTCACTTCTGTGGTCCCCAAGGGAGAAACATTACTGGAGGCCTCTCCACTGGAGGACAGACTTCTGACCGACCCCATGCCACGTAAGGCGATATCACTCACATATTGTAAGCTCATGAATAATCTGCCTGATCCGCTAGTTAAACTCCGCCAAAAATGGGAAACGGACGTAGGCTACCTAGAGGACGACGACTGGCAGGAAGCCCTAGCCTCTCCCCGAGTGGTCGCCATCCCCATGAGTCTACGGTTGGTCCAACTTAAGGTCTTACACAGATCCTATCTACCTGCACACACATTAGTCAAGATGGGCCGTTGGACTGACCCTAACTGCGTTAGGGGGTGCACATCGGTGGGCACCTTCTTTCATACGATATGGGACTGCCCGTGGGTACAGCCTTACTGGGCGAAAATAGTTTCGGAGCTGGTAAGGGTGGGAGGGAAGGCCATCACACTGTCCTCACAGATTTGTTTATTAGATGCATGGGAAGCCACGGATCTGACTCACACCGAACGTTCGTGGGCATCGTTGGTGTTCGATCTGGCAAAAAGGAACATCGCTTAGGGGTTGGGGTCTGATATCCCTCCGAGATATGCACAGTGGGCCAAAGATATGGACAAAGGCATGCTTGCCAAAAAAGATGTGTTCAAACACCGGGGGTGCCCGAAGAAATGGGACAGTAAATGGGCAAAGTGGAATATTTCCAGGGGTGGACTCTGCATTTCTCCCACAGTTGAACTGCAAAATATTGTTATAGATGTTACAGCTGTTCCTGTTTAATGTCCTGATGTACTGCATTTTATCGATTATATGCACACAATGGTGTTCTATGCGCCTTATTGATACTGTGTTGACCCGTGATTCATTATTGTACAATCAAATTTTTTCAATAAAAAGAGAATTTGAAAAAAAAAAACTGTTGGAGAAGTCTAGTCACTTTGGAAAGTTTTGATGATATGTAAGACCATCATTGTGTCTATTGCTGCTTTGACTGTGATCCTACAAGCCTCTAGAATATTGTATGGTTTTGCTCTTACTGTAGTACAGGGAGGGGGTTATTTAATGTTTTACAAGAGAGGTAGCCCTGGCAAATTAGAAAACTTCAGTTTGGGAATATACTAGTGTTTACACATGAAGGATTGTGAACCTCTTGCACATTTGGAACATAAGCTGAGTCATACATATTTTTCTTCATTGGTAAGTATATCTTCAGGTAATCCTACTTGAGCAAAAAAAGGAAATGTGGTTGTCATAGATGTGAGCAGCAGAGGTGTCTCTCAAAGGGAATATCTTGGGGTATCTTATAGTATGGTCAACAGTGTTAATGATATGTTTGTGTCCAATGGCTGTAAAGGCTGCACTTTTTACATTCAATCGAGTTTTTGTTCTGTCTGTGCCAGTAGCTTTGTCTTACAGAAGCCTGTGTGCATTCAAGAAGGGAATAATCTCTCTTTGCACTGCTTGCAAGGCTGAACTTTGTGCTCAGTGCATGGCCAAGCGTTTGGGTTACCAAGACTGATGTGGCATAACACACTTGCGGTCACCTGGAGGGGTGTTTTATGAGCTGCTTGGAGTACTTGGCATAAAGGGTGGAAGCCAATGCAAAACAAACAAGCATTGGCATAGCCAATAGGTCTCACCTTTGGGGCCTTATAAGTGTTTAGGCAGAGCTATTGACTTTGCCAATGTGTTTAAGCTGTGCTGTAGAGAAGTGTGGCTGCTGTGCAGCATGCTGAAAAGTTGTAATAAACAAGTGCCAGAAGCATTTTTGTTACCTTATATATGACCAAGAAGGCATTATGTCCAACTGAACGACCATATTAAACAAGATAAGAACAAAATGTAAAGGCCTGCTTACAGAAAGCTAGCAGCAGTGGAAGAGCAAGTAAACAGGCTATGCAGCACAGGAGGGACAAAGACATATTGGACAGCCTAAAACAATTAAAGCCAGCAAATAGAAAGCAAGCAACTGTGAGTTACAAAGCTAATGGTAAGCAATTTGCGGAATACATTCCCAAGGAAGCTTTCCGAATGTCCCCTAAAAGTCTTTGTAAACCACAGAGCTGTGCTGTCTGGTAGTAGATTTAAACCTAAAAGGAGTCAAGTAGCTTTTCATACGTTGTCAAAGAACTCAAAATGCAGTTGGTGCAACTCACTATAACATTCACTGACACTTAAGAAAAGGAAAAAGAAGCAGGAGGTAATAGTGATACAACTTCCAAAAGGTAACGGACCTAAAACAAATCAGTTTACCGCAAATAAACTCGCAACAACCAGCACTCGTTCATTACATGTGGCAGCGTCACTCTTGCAGAAAGACAAACAAAGTGAATTGGATTACAGACAAAGAGCACACGAGAGGAGAGAAAACGAAATAAATTGCTAAGAAACTGGAATATCAAGGTAGCATGGAAGGGAGGAACAAACAATTCACATGCCAAGGTACAGGAGATTCCAACAGTCAAGTGCCCTCTGAGCCTGCCTCTCAAACCTGCGGTTTTTAAAAGCATTAGCTGAAACACAATCTGCTTTTACATAACTGCAAAGCCACCGGCAGGCCACTTCCTTCTCATTATCATGGATTATGCCGCTAAATCGGATCGTTGCTTGAATCTGCTCATAGTATTTTTGCACTGTTTACCACTTGAATTCTGATGTTTCACCGAGAAGCGATCGGGTTTACCCTCTAACAAGGACTGCCCTTTATAAATACTCCAGGTCTGTTGCCGTCAGGTTTGCGGAAAACAAACAATCAATCTATAGAAAAATGCAACTGCATGTGTGATGCCAACTTCATTTTTTTCATAATTGTTAAGTGCGAAGGTGCTCAATTTGTGTTTAATGTAAAAACAGAAATGTGTGTAACAAGTTTTCTGTCCATGAGGTGTCGAAATAAAACAATTTGCCTGGGTAATTAGGTAAAGTCGGAAACCAGCACTGTCAAGAAACAAACATTGGCCACGCGGCCGTGAAAGTAACGCGGCCGCGCGGCCGTGAAAGCGAAAGTTATGGCAGGGACGCGCTCTGTGGTGGGGGAGGGGCAGAGCAAGGCGCTTGGGAGAGCAAGGCTTAATGAGCCATGAAAGCCACATGGCGGCTGCGCGCGTGCACGCGCTCGTGAACGCAAGCTTGAGGCCAGGAAAAGATTGTGGTAGCACTTTGAAAAGCCACTAACTAAATGTCTCGCAGAGCAGCGCATGCGCTGGCTCAGCGAGACCTAAAAATGTCATGCTCCGACTTCTACTTCGATTACCAAACAAATGCCATGACTTTCTGGAAAGGGGTGTGTTGGAAAGTCTTTGAGCTAGCCCTTCCCAATATCATAGTTTCTTCATAGAATAATATTTGAGGTTCCTAATCTAAGATGAATTATAGGTTTTTTCTTTGATGACAGTTCCTGTTTGAATGACGCATAAAGGATGCAATCATGAGAGGAAGCTATGGCACAATGCATTTGTCCCCTTTTTTTCATCACGTTCTTCGCTCTCTTGCCACTATTTTTGTCCCAGTTCTTTGCTTTTAGCTGTTTGAACTTCTTCTGAATTCTATGCCTGGAATTCCTACTTGACTCTTTTCTACTTTGACAGGTTTCTACCTAGACCCATGGCCAAAAAAATCACCTTAAAATGATTTGCGGAGTTATTTCTTACCCTAAGTGCCCTCCTGTATTATGGTTTTGTGCTATTCATAGCATAGACGTTCTCAAGGATTTTAAGAAGTTAATCCATTACATTGCAGAACTAAGCGGTAAAGTAGCCCCTTGTCCCTTTGGAAATATGGACAAGATAGAGGGATAATAGAATTGTATGATGCTTTCCAGGGCATATGAAAGGGTAGAATCCTGACTGTGTTCTTGTGGGTAGGACGTAACCTACTCGAGATCAACAGGGGACGATTTGACTTAGGTCAATGAGGTGGGACGGCCTTGTTGTTGATTTGTCATCCCTGTTTCCTGTTCCTGGTTTGCCTTTTCTTTAAGGGGCCGGTTTCATTTTCAGCAGCAAAGAAAAATACATCTTGGCACCAGGCTTCATGGAGTTGGTGTTGTTAGAACAAATACAAGAATTTTGGTAAGTCAGTATCTAGGATAGCTGGTTCAAGGAGCTGAGGTAGCACTCCTTCACTATGAGTGAGTTTTATACTCCTCACTCTCAAGACATTGGTCGTTGCTAGAGTAGATCTTGATGTATTCATGGTAATGTGTACCCATCTGGTTGTTTGGCCAGAGGTAGCCAGATCAGCACTTATAACCCTTTGTAGACAACTCCAATATATCAACCCAACCATCAATAATCACTTCCTATGTGAAGGAGTTTCTTCAGGCCTCTGGATCTCCATAGTATTCTCAGAGAAAGCTGAATTCCACATGTTCTGGTTTGTTTTCTATTATTACTGTATTTGAAACATTGTTGCCCATTAGGAGGGATAATTACTCAGCCTTTGTTTTTCTAGGGACATGTCCCATGGGTGAGAACATGCTTGAGGTCATATTTTAGGCACTGTTTCCTCTCCATGCTGAGCTCGCAGGGAGATAGCTTAAGTATCGGTCCAGGTGGGCGATGAACAGATCCATGGCTTGCTAAGATGGTCCTATGGGTGGATGAAGCAAGATCAATGATACCATCAAGAGGAGAATTGGGTTGTCAGTGTACCCAGTCTTGAATAGAAGAGTGTAGCACCTCCACATATTGTTCCTTGACTTTCTTATTGCTTCTTAGGTGTTATAGGTTGCCCCCAACAGGTCTTTCTAATAGTTGTTAATGCAGTCTGTGAAATTGCTAGCCATGTGCCTCATTGTTAAAATCACATTTCTCCAAAATAGCCCTATTAATGTTATCATTTGCATTGGTTCCATCTGGGTTGGATGTGTAGTAGGTGGCTTGCACCTCATCTGCAAGAAGGAGTGCCACAGAGTGGCTGCATATTTCAGTTGGCCTTATGGCATTGCGAGCCACCCACTCACAGACAATACAAGTAAGCAGGATCTTCAAAGGTGCATATTTCTGTAAGATTGTGGCCAAGATGTTGTGGTGTGCTCAGCAGGCTGTGATGACGTAAGTTGAATCATGGTCTATTCATATTTTTCAGGGGCTGTCAGGGTCCTGTAGGGATCTCTATGGCTTTCTCTGCCCCCTTTCTCCATTTTCCTTTTCCTAAATAGGCTCTTTCCTTCCTTTGCTGTATACTATCCCATTGACATGACTGAAAAAACCCACAAATGGCCTGTCAGGGACAAGTAGGGTTCTCTGTGGTTTTCTGCTGGAGCACTGAAACAACAGCTCATATAGGCCAAACACTCCCTCAGGGTCTTCCTTTGCCCAGTGAAGGATGCGTTGTCGGCTAAGCCACACCCCTCAGTGGTTTCGTTGCCCTGATAGTGTAAGGACCTCTGCCCGCAGGCCATGTTTTCTACTGTTGTAGGTCAATATTGCACCTCTTCTCTATCCTTTTTGAGGTAAGTGCTGCTAGGGACCTTTCATTTGAAAGGCTTCTTAATTGGACAAGACAATGCAAGAAGCCTGTTTTCTATATATTTTCAGGGTCATGGATCTTGGAGGACCAGCCACCTTCCCCAATGGTCAGAGCTGCCCTACAGTCCATGGCTAATCTTGGGCAAAGGGAAACATGGAAAAGCGTGTTTTTGTGGGCAGTTCAATATTGCCATGTAGTCTAAGTTTGGAATGTATGATGATACAACGTGTGCCATCACAACGCGGTATGTTACATCGCGGTCTTGACAACGTAAGTCGTTACATTGACTTGCGCTGGAGGGCTCTGGATTTAGGAATAGTGTGAATTACTATTCCAACTCCAGTCTACGTACAGTAGGGAAGGTGTTGAAATAGTAACTCACACTATTCCTTAGTCTAGAGCGCCCTCCAGTGCAAGTCGATGTAATGACTTGCGTTGAGAAAACCACGATGTAACCATACCGCGTTGTAATGGTTTTGTGGCAAAGGATGTTTCCCCTAAGTTTGTAGCGTTCAATATTCATCTGTTTACAATGTGGTAAAGCGGTCTTTACCCACATACCCACAAATTGTAGACTAAAGAATAACATTGACTGTACAAAGATGCTTCTCATGACGAACCAGTTATTGGTTGCTAGGGCAATTTCTAAATGAGGTATTCGTAAATGGATTGTCTGATGCATACAGGTCTATTCACAATAGTAAATCATACGCTTCATGCCATTCCTGGCCATATTTGTCATTCTACTGTCTTGTTTAGGCAATATATCTGTAGCTCATATTTGTAAAGCAGCCACATGAACTTGTGTATACATGAACGGTGTTAAAAACTGCTCCTCCCAGAATGCATAGTGAGGACTGGGACAGGAAGCAGTGTGAATCCCCACCCCACTGATTAAGTTTTTGTGAAACTGTGTTAACATAGAAGCAGGGGGTGGGTGGATCAGGTTGGTGAGACTGTTTTGATGACACTGCTTTTGCTTCCTCCACTTTAGATCAGCCACCAATTTGGGGAAGGAGAGTTTACTGTTTTACATTCCATGCACAGCTTACAAATCTGCGATACATGAAAAATATTGCTTACCTATAACCATCGGTTTGCAGCTTGTAGTGTTGCAGTTTTACATATGACCTAGTTCCCTGGGGGCTAAGTTGAAAAAGATGCTATATGTTTTCACAAGCACACAGACATATATCACGATGGGGGAATAGCCCACAATCTGAGGTTTGGTCTCTGTCTCTTTGCATTGAGACCAGTAGAGAAAGAGATCACAAGTAATTATAGTCATGCCTAGATCTAAACAAAAAAACTTTGGAAAAACAAAGCATAGTATGCTGGACCCAACACTAGATGGCAGTGTAGTATATGTGATTATGTGATTCTGCAACAACACAAGCTGCCAAGCAATGATTACAGTTTACTTTTCTTTTCAGTATGTTTTAGTGCTCCAAAAGTGCAGTAAAAGTTACTGTATGGTGACACCTGCCCTTTACAAAACACCTAAAAGCAAATAAATATATGGGAGATGAGATCTGTAATGTCACCATCAGGAGAGGGATATTGAGCATGTGAAATGTGATGACCTCAAGGCAGCTAAGCAACTTAACTACTTTTATGATAGATTGATGCTAAAGATGTGAATGAGCTGGGAATGAGGGTATTTCCAGCGGATATATTCTGTGGAACTTTGTGTGCCTAGTTCTGGAAGCTACACCACTAGAAGTGTCAAGATTGAATGTGGCAGGTTCAGAGATTAGTTATCCAGACCTAACCCACTAACCACACTGTGCCTTCACCACAGCAAGCCAGGATATAACCTACATGACACACCCATTTTAGCTTGTAGCCACCACAGGCATGCAATCCTACCTCACTGTGTTCTTACTCCATTGATCAATCCTTTCATCTTGCCTACACTATTGAAGCACATTTGCCACTTGACAAGCTTCCAAATACCCTGCGTGCTTCATTTTGTCCATCTTAAGAAGTACTGTCTGCTTCATTGTTACAATACACATCCGCCACAGAGAGCCTCCAACCGCTTAATAACTCTTTCGTTTTTTTCAACCCATTTTCCCCATCCATGCCTTCCCTGCCTGAATCACAACATGGTCTGCTATGGTAATCCTGGAGGCATGTAGAAAGTCATCCAACTGTCAAAAGAACTAATAGGCCGGACTAGTGGCAAAATGTGTGCTATAAAAATATATGTAGTATAACATCATTGCATAACCTCCTGCATATGCCACACATGAATCACTAGCACCACTTCATCCACTTGAACCTTTTCACATCCTTCAAGCTTACACCTCACCCAGCTGAAGAACACTTGAATGGCACCCTCCTACATTCATTCACACCAAACTGCCCAACACTCACTGCTACTTTTAAATCCCCACACCTTATTTTGAACACTGCACTACTATGAAACTCACTACCTACCACTAGTTGAAAACCATCAACAGTGGCCCTTCACCTCACAGCTCGTCCACACCAGCACTTCACATTGCACAACGTTCTGCCTATGTTATTATTAATAGCGGGTCTTCTTGGTGCCTGCGTGTATAAGAATGACCAGATTGAACTGGGAGCCTAGAATTGCTCCAGAAAATAATATTCTGCAGGAAAAACTTTCCAGCTGTCCAGGTCAAGCAGCAAGGCGAAGAGCAGGATGATACAAACAGGAACTGGAGCAGGCGGAGAATCGAGGGAGTCTAGTTATCGAGCAATCAAGCAAATACAATTGCAATGCAGCTGAACTCAAAATGGCCCCTCCTTTACAGTACCAAACAGGATGTGATGTATTCGGATGGTTTTGGCCATCTTGGATTGGGAAATAAAATATGTAAGCAGCCAAAAAAATACCACCACAAATGTACTACGTACATCAGAAATTACTTGAATAATAAAGAAGGTAAGGCTGTTCAGTGGTCCTCTGATTGCCAGCAGTGGTTTCCAAAATCATCCTGCGTGTGGCAGTCTGCCAGCATATGGAAGAAGAATCACCCCAGAATGCCTAACGCACGAGATGTGCAAATGCAAGCATAACGGCTCCTGAAGGACTTTGTCACACTCCCAGGCAGAGATCCACCAAACTCAGGAACCCACTGTGAAATCTGCAAGCCCGCGCCTGGTCAAGGGAGGTACCCCGTGAGAAAGCCTATGGCACAGTCCCCTGACTGCAGAGATGAGAGGTAAGAGCAAAATCCTTACACTCTGCACACTCCTAGGATCACCTGGTTAAAAGGGAAATTTTAGAAGAGTGATTTTAGCAAAAGAGGAGCATGAACCTGATCTGCTGGTTCCCAAGAACGATCACAAGTATTATACTGCTTCCACTCAAGGCATTGAAGCTTCCCTTTAAAGTAGGGAGTCACAGAGCTCCTGAACTTCAAACATGGTTGCCCATCAACAAGTATGAGAGCTGTCCTCCTTTCAACTTGAGGACCTCTACAGAGATAAGGTTATAAATGAGAGACGTGAAAGGAAGGATGAACTCTTCAGGAAACTGAAAGCTTGAGTCTTACTGTACCAGGGTTTATGATCTTAAAAATTTCAGAAGGTCCATAATACCGAGGAGAAAAGTTAAACCTACAAATACAGCGAGGTAGATTTATGGACGATGACCAAAACCTGTCTCCTATTTTATTAGTAGGAGCTGATCATGTATGCTGAGTGGCCTGTAATTCTTGTCTAGGTTTAGCAATCTGTAAATTCTGGATTAATTTTTTTCAGACCTTTTTTAACCTTTCCAATTAATATAGGACTGCAGGTACTGGTTTTTCTGTTTCCAAGGAGTCTGGGAATGTTGGAGGATGAAATCCAGTTAAAGCAAAGAAGGGAGAGAAGCTGGTGGACGTATGGAGTAAATTATTGCAGGCAACCTCAGGTGCAGGTAAGAGAGATTTCTAGTTTTCTTGGGTAGCGAAATGGTAGCACCTTAAGAATTCTTCAAGTAGTTTATTTAACCTCTCCGTTTGCCATTTGGCTTGCGGGTAGAAGCCGAAAGTTCATTTTCTTTGGATGGCAAGTTTATGACACAGGGACTTGCAAAATTTTGAGAAGTACTGAGGCCCACAATCTGAAATGATTTTTAAGGGCAATCTGTGGAGTCTAAATATGTCAATGTAGAAATTCCCAGCCATTTCTATCACAATTGGTAATTTTGGAAGAGTAGAAAGGTGAGACATTTTAGTATATGAGTCAACTGTAACCATAATTGTGGCACAATTATTAGATGGAGGCACATTTACTATATAGTCAGTAGAATTAATTTACCAAGTGCTAGAGGAAATTTTGCGTGTCAATAAGGATCCTACTTTTCTTTGTGTTTCAGATATATTTATGGCACAGACTTCGCAGGAGTTGATCAATTTTGTAGCATCGCTGTGAAGCGAAAACCATTGGAATTTCCTTCTGATTAATTCTTCAGTGACCCTTTGACCTCTGTTTCTAAAGATTAAGGAATAATGGCATAGTTGAAGTATAGGTTTTTGTGAATGTTTTGATCGAATAAAGAGTTTATTTGAACAAAAATCGGACCATTTGTATTCCTTATATGAAAGCTGGGGAAGTGACTTTCTAGGTTGTGGAGATTCAATCTTTTGAAAGAAATGTGGAGATAGTTACAGAAATAAAGGCTTGAGGAACAATGATTTTCTCAATGCTCTTGAAATTCTCTGATTCAGGATATCCCCTAGATAGGGAACCAGCAATAACATTTTCAGACCCGGGAATGTAGGTAAGGAAAAATCAAATTGTTTCAAAAAGAATCCCCTGCACGCTTGCCTACCATCCTGACATTCAATCAGTTGGAGCGCTGGAAGATTTTTGTGATCGATGCAGACAGTAACTTGAAATTGGACTCCAAAAAAAAGTGTCTCCATTCAATAAAGGCTGCCTTCTAGCCAGAAATTCTTTCTCCAAAATGGAATAGTTTTTTACCGTTGGGGAAAATGTTTTGGAGCAGAAGGTGATTGGATGCCCTTCTCTATCTTGACCGAGTTGAATCAAGACAACTCCCATAGGTAGATCAGAGGCATCAATCTTGAGCATAAATGGCTTGGCAGCATCAGGTTGTAAAATAGGAGCTTGAATGCAATTTTCATAAGCCTTACAAAGGCTAGAATGGCACTATTATTCCTAAGAAATGTCTTGTTCTTCTTGAGCAGATCAATAATCAGAGAGACAAGCTTAGAGAAGTACTAGATGAATTTCAGATAGTAATTTGCTAGGTCTAAAAAGCTATGTGTTTCTTGTACCAAAGTAGGAATGGGCCAATCCAGAATGGCTTGAACCTGCCAGGTGACTATGGCTATTCCTTCAGAGGAAAGAACATAAGCCAAATACTCTATGGAATCTTTTACAAACAGACATTTTTCACTTTGTCCAGGAATTTGGTTTTGCTCAGAAGCTTCAAGTCTTGCTTGACATGAGATGAATTATCTGCCGGGTCTTTAGAAAAAATAAGGATGTCATCTAAATAGTCAACCATCGTCAAAAGATCAAATCTATGAAAATAGCATTCGTATAACACTGGAAAACTGCACTGTGGTTACAGAAGCCAAACGGCATCACCCAAAGTGCCCAGATTGTGTTCTGAATGCTGTTCTCCACTCATCAACTGATCAAATTCTTATCAGGTGATAGGGTCCTCTCAAATTCAACTTGAGACTTTATCCCTTTGGACAGCCTCCAGAATATCAGAAATGAGAGGCAAGGGATAACGGTCCTTGACAGTAACTAGATTTAAACCCCTGTAATCAATGCAAGGCTGAAGTTCAGAAGTACCCTTATTTGATAGAACAAATAAAGATGCTCCAGTGGGGGGTTAGATGGAGTAAATAGGACCATTCTCTAAGTTAGCATCAAGGTACTCCATTACAGCTTGTTTTTCTGTAGGAGACAAAGTAAAGATGCACCCATAAGGAAGTAATGCCTCAGGAAGAATCTCTATGGTATAATAAATGGGGTGGTGAGGAGGTAACTCCTTGGTGGTGGACTCTTGGAACACATCATAGTATTTATGATAGATGTCAGGGATTTCAGACAATTGTGCAGTAGACTTAGAGGAACTGTTATGTGGAACGTTGGAACTTCCAGTAGTCAACCAGCTGAACTCGGAGCCCAAGAACATGGTTTTTGCAGACCAGTTTACATAAGGATTGTGTCTAGCTAACCAGCTGATACCTAAAATAATAGGATAACTAGGGGAGGAAATCAAATCAAATCACAAAATGGGCTGCAATTTGGAGAGGCAAGGGTCAAGTTTCCTCAGTGACTAGGCTGGAAGCCACTAAAGGTCCATCAACAGCTTCTACTGCAACTGGAACTGCTCTTCTTCGGACAGAGATCTGATGGCTTTAATCCCATGGATACCCTTATAGACATTGGATGCTCGACAGTCTACAACAATGATCACTAACAGATGTTGAGGCTAAATTAGTAGTTCTCCTTGTAGCAGGAGGAAACCAGAAGATTTGAGAGGAGAAGGCAGAAATTGCCTCTATTTCTTACACTAGGCCAGAGCTTTCTAGATTTCCGACTCTTAAGGAAGACGAACAGGGCATACAGAGCAAGAACTCAGAAGATAATCTTTCTGTGTGCAGAATAGACATAGTCCTTTTTAACACTGCCTTGATCTTTTTACGTCAGTCAGAGGGCCTCTAGTAATGCACACTTGCATGAGGACATCTTCAGGTTCAGAGGCCTGGGATTTTGTCTTGAATGTAGGTCTGGAAAGGGGTTAAAACAAAGATTGTTTATGACATTCCAGTAGTCTTTCTTGAATGCAACTGTCTATCTGGATGGAACATTGAATTAGGTCTTCTAAGGACACTGGTCTAGCAACTCTGGTAGCTTTGTTCTTCAACTCATCCTTCAACCCCTTTTGAAAATAGGTGAAAAGTGCTGTGTCAGGCAGAAGTGTGTGTTTGAAAGAACAGAAGTGGATTACTTGGGGTATTTCCTCTCTGAGAGTGGATTATCTCTTAAGATCTTTGCCATCTTGGACTGGTTTACTCCTAAGTTCATCAAGGAGATCCAGAGTTTCTTAGGACAGGCTAACATTTATAGACAGTTCATAAAGAAATTTGCTGACATGAGTAGCCATATTTCCCCCACTTGAAGAAGGAGAACCTAAATGAAGGTTTTTCTTGGACTCTTAAAGCCCAGGAGGCCTTTGTCAATCTCAAGAAGGCTTTCATACTAGGTCCTAAGCAGTATTACTTCAGCTCCAGGAGGAGGACAACCTGGAGCATCCCATGTTTTATCTCTCCCATGTGTTGGATTTGTGTGAGCAACGGTATTCACTTCTGGAACACAAGTCCCTGGCCCTCAAGTCTGCTTGTAGGGAATAGCACCATATTTTAATGGGCGCCGTCAAACCTTTTCAGGCTTTGACAGACCATCGAAACCTCTACCATCTCCTCCAGAGCATGCACTATAGAAACAGCAGACAAGCTCGCTGAGCCTATTTTTTCTCTCAATATGTTACTTAAATCCCTGTCAAACACAACATTCTTGCTGATGCCTTGTTTAGACAGGACATTTTGATTGAGGATTGTGAGACTCCTGTCCTTTTGCCTCCTGATAAACTTGTGTGTCTGACATGGTCACTTATACAGCCCTTGAGAGATGCTCACAATGAGTTCGCTCCATAAGACCTTGATGCTCTGCATGGTTAAGTACCCTTGGCCTACCACTAGACTCTATGTTTATTCAAGCAGGCCTTGTTGATCCCTCCTAAGGACCTTCAAACTGAGGTTCTGGAATGTGTCACGGCACTGCTGTAGCAGGTAATTGTGGGGTTAAGTCATCCTTAGAATTAGTCCCACAATAATTCTGGTGTCTACTCATCACACGGACATAGATCTTTTTGTTAAATCCTCTCTTGTTTGTGCATAATCCAAGGCAATCCAAGAAAAACCCTTTGGCTTTCTCCAACCTTTGCTTGTCCCTCCTCATCCATGACACAATTTCCATTAACTTACATGTAGACTTACCCCCTGCGGCAGGAAACTGAGTGATCATGGTCATAGTGACCATCTTTCCTAAAATGACTCACTTTTGTTTGTTCCTGAGGCTTCTATCTGTCAGCAGTATGGCAAGGACATTTCTGGCTGACATATTTCTCCTATTATCAATATTTGGGTAACCCAGTCTACCCTTGTGGGCTTGGGTAACATACCTACAAGGGATTTCACTTAAAGGGAAATTTCATTCAATTTCAGCACTACTGTTGGATGCCCTAATCGTGACATCAGAAATGAATTATCCTAAACATATATTCAATAAAGTCACCAAGGAATAAAACTCAACAAAACCGGGTGTATTTTTTATATGGTGTATTTTTATCAGCAATAACTAGTTAAGGATTCAAGCTTATCTCATGTAGACTGATGACAGAGAACCAAAGTCACATCAAATAATTTGTCCTAATCAACAATGTACTATAACCCATTTCATATAATAACTGTGAGGGAAACTGGCCTATACATAGGATCTAGATTTCAACGAACAAGGCTTTTTTCACATTAGCTATACAGAAAATGTGTTGATGCGTCAACGTTTTGGTCTTTAATGTTATCCATCTATCAGACCATCTTCAGGACATAATATTCATATGAAGAACAAAGACCCTTTGATAAGCAGATCAATCCAAAACAATTGCTGATCTTGCTGCATAAAGAGAATAGGACCTTAAGTGTGCTGGCTAATAGCTCAGCGCGTTTTCTTATCCAGAGTGTGAAATGTCGTGTCACTGAATATGCCACCATGTAATATCACCAATCCTGCATAGCGTCCTCCCAAGAGGTGGAGATCTATATATTCCAACTAAGTCAGAAACAAATTCCCTTTGGGATTTTTCAATAGCATACCATACTGTTCACTCCCACAATTTTTTATTTATATCCTTTTATAGAAAAATAAGGGAGGCATCAGGAACACACGTCAGTCTTGCTCCTTAAAGCATTGTGAGGAGCCTAGAGATGTATTGAGTGGAGGAACAAGCTCCCCACTTTAACACCCGACAATCCTAGCTTTTGGTGGGTATTACCCCATTGCTATATTTTGATGAGTTTAGATAGCATGAACTGGGTTGGATGGACGAGAGTATGTTGCTATGTATACTTGGAAATCTTGTTTAGTGATTTATGAGGTTTTGATTGTAAGCTGTGAATCTATATGTTTGATTACTAGGTTGGAGCCAAAAAAAACCTAATATGTAACAAGTGTTTGCTTTTAATTCTGTGTTTTTAAGAAAATAAGAATATGTTTTAATGTTTAATAACCAGAATGAATTTTAGCACTTTTATAACGTGGTATTACAATCTTCATTGTGGTCTGTTTGTAATATATATTTTTATATATACATTTCTTGAAATTAGATAAGACTGCTGGGATACATTATTTATTGAGCCTGAAGAAGGTGGTTGGACCCTTTGATACCACCGAAACGCGTCGCTTTCTGGTCTTTTGTTGCCCTACCGCTATTTAGAAAAAAATCTATGAATTGGTGAACCTGATACTAATAGTGGTTGGAATCGCTATAATTATGTGTTAATGAAGATTGTGTTGTCTGTTCTTGAATCTATGTATAACATGCAATGAACTTATATAGATTGTTGTTTTTATGAGTCACAGGAAAGACTGTATATTTTAAATAATTTTTAATGTATTGAACAGATATATTTAATAAACATTTGTATAGTGGTAATTTTTTGGCTTTAACCTTTTTCTCTGATGAATGATTGACAGTTTGAATATGGGAGTGAACAGTTTGGTATGCTATTGAAAAATCCCAAAGGGAATTTGTTTCTGACTTAGTGTCATTTGGTGTCCTGTCCCTTTGGCGAGTAGGACCCCTCTCTCTTTTTTTGATGATCTATATATTCCTCCAGCATGGGATCCCCGACACTGTAATCTCAGACTGAGGCTCTCAGTACATTTCTAGGTTCCTTATTTTAATGCTGAGGTTACACATAATTCAAGTTCTTACTTTTATTTGCAAGTACCCAAGACTCTCCCACAAATTTTGATCGCAAGGCAATAAAGCCATTTATCTCTATTTATTTCGTCCTTCATAAATGTTGGTATTTGTATTGGCATAACACTATTCCAATTTTAATCTTATGTGGTAGCAAGCAGAAGGTTATGATAGATTTTTTCCTCTTTGTATATTCCCTAAAGATTTCATTTTCCTAAATGACACAAGACAACAGAGAACCACTTTGTGCTTAGATTCCCTCACAGCTATTTGTGCTGCCTTTAATTTAGAAACATTACACTCATTTCCCTAATTTTAGAGGCAAGATCTCATTCCCAATGAAGTCCAAGCACCAGTAGGTTATGGGACCTTTATATCATTTACTTACGTCACATAAGGGGTAGCATTGCCGCTGATTCAAGCATATGAATGTTTAATACATTGTCTCTAAAAAAATCCAGGTCCTTTGACAAGCCCACCTGACACCCAATACAAGCCTGTAGAGCTCACTAATTATAGAGTGAGTAAATTGTATCAGCACTGAGCAGCCACTCAGTCTCTGCCTTGATTAAATCACATATGCACATACTTGATGATAATGCTAACTTAACTACCTTTCTTTCAGGTCCAGGTCTTGTATGGCTGAAATGTGATCCTATTAGATATCTATTATGCACATTGTTGGCAGAACCATCTGTCTACTCTCAAAGGGAAGTTGCCCAGTGTATCAGAGATATTAATGAACGTTCTCTGCTACAAACAAACACATATTTCTCTTACTAACAATAGTATGTTTGCAATAATTTAAAACGTGTGCACTATTTCTGAAATAACATCCTCTCCCTAAAAACATTTAAGGATGTCTCAAAGTCCCTACATCTGCTACAAACAGTTATTATGCAGCTAAGGTGGGATTTGCAAACTCTTCAGTCACATAGGTGTCAATAGATCCTTCCTAATGTAACAGCCTTCTTTTAACCGTACTCCTGCTCCTCTGATAAGCAATAGTTCACAAGAATATGGATTATACCTGTCAAGGGGTGGATGCCAAGATGATCTAGTGAGTTCCCTTCTTTAAGGCCCTAGGAAAGGACAACTCCTTCCAAAAGCCATGGTGCCACTTTGCACAAAATAGTATAAGTGAAAGGTATCAAGTGTCTGCTTTACAGGGTCCCAGTTAGGAGGGAAAACCCCACAAAGGGGAAATTCCTCCTTGGCAGTCTTGTACCTATTGACTGAAAATGAAGATTAATACTGAAGAAATCAGCAATACACCAAGCTCCTTCTGTCTTCAGGAATTAGAAAAGAGGCAAGCAAGCATTCCAGGTACAAAATGCAGAAGATGATCAAACCGCTAGAAGCCAAAATATGGGCCAAAAATAGTAGGAAGTGGCAAAGAATGCAAAGAAAAACAAGAGTTTTGCAATGAAATAGGTCTCGCATTTGGGAGAGTTAGAGCTATTGGCGTTGTGAATGACAATGTCTTTTACCCATGTGTTTTGGTTTGGAGTGCAGTGGATGTATGTGGTGTGGAGAGGAATTATATGGGTTGCGGATGTATGTGGTGTGGAGAGGAATTATATGGGTTGTATTTGAATTGTTAGTTGTGGAATTGTCTGTGGTGGTATTGTGTGTTGTGAAGTGTATTTGGGTAGTGGAATTATGTGGAATGGTGAATAGATAGGGACGAGAGCTGCACAGAATATATGGAAAGGAAGCCAGAGAGGTATAGGTAGTTTGTGCAGGAAGTGGTGAATGAACGCGAGACAGAGGAGCAGAAAGTGTATGAGAAAAGGAAAGAAAGAAGGGCAGAGCAGGCGACAAGCTCATAAAAAGGGAGTACCTGTGTAAGCAGAAGACACCCTAAGAAGAGGAGGAGAGTGTGGTTTGAGGGACGGGAACCTTAAAAAGGTACGGGAAAGAAACTGTGCTTAGTATGTAGGAGCAGGCAGTGTAGAGAGGAGATAGGGAGGGATGAGAGGGGACAGTGGGATTGTGAGATGAGAGGTGGTAGAGGCAGTGTGAGGGAGAGATGAGAAGGGCAGTGGGTGTGTGGGGGAGAGTTGACAGGGTTGGTGGAAGTTCAAGGGAGAGATGTGTTTGACTGGAATTGTTTGCTGTAGAATTGTGTCGTGGAAATGTGTGGTGTGAAGTTGTGTTGTGGAAATATGTGATATGTTAGTGATATACCTTTGAATGTTGTTTCCTAGAATGACTACTCATCCATGCTTAAAATGGCAACCATGTGTTTGCTACTGCTACTTATTATTGTACGTTTACTTATAACCAAATTCCCTCATTATTCAGTGAAGAAGTATGTACAAGTCAACATCATGAGCTTTTCCCTTTAATCTAACCTAGTGTAGCATGCTTAAACCATTTCCAGCCTCGGTTATGCGCCTAAGATGTTGGTTAATAGGGATGCAGATGCAAGACCCACCATTTAGGGGTCGATTCCGATCTCGGCCGGAAACGCACCTAACAGTATTCGTCCGCAAAAAAAACAAGCCGAACGCGTGTTTCCCGACCGATTCGAACAGTCGTCCGAACGAACAAGTACGATGCGCATAACAGCCCAGATTCCGAGCGAGCCGTACTCACCAATTCCAGCTCCCGTTCCCCGCCCGAGCCGGATCCGTAAACGCCGAATCGAGTCGCACGGAAGCAAATACACAGCACCTTCCGGCCGGACGAGTACGATGCGCCTTTCGTACGCGCCGAACCCGTCGCTCCGTCCGGCACGTTTGAGCATCCGGGAGAGCTGTACATAAGCTCAGATTCGCGCCACAAGACGATCCATGGCGACGAGACGAACAAGCCAGCGACTAGTACGAGTCGAAGCCACGAGAAACCCGAACGAGACGAACCAACCATGAATCCCATCGCGCAGGCCCTACCAATACTCTACATCTATTACCGGGACCGGTACGGATGCGTACGATGCAGACGGTAAGTCAAACACCCACAACACAAACAAACGACACGTACCCGAAATATGTCACACACACATAGGGATGCAGAAATGACGTACACTAGCAACAGCAGAACCATAGTGGCGGGATGGCTATCACCAATGCCATACACACCCATAGGGGGATGGATGCCTACCACCAACACCACCCCTACTCATGGGGGCCTGGATGCCTGTCACTACTACCATCCCCACTCATAGGGGGATGGATGCCTACCACTACCACCACCCCTACTCATGGGGGCCTGGATGCCTAGCACTACTACCATCCCCACTCATAGGGGGATGGATGCCTGTCACTACTACCATCCCCACTTATAGGGGGATGGATGCCTACCACTACCACCACCCCTACTCATGGGGGCCTGGATGCCTAGCACTACTACCATCCCCATTCATAGGGGGATGGATGCCTGCCACTACTACCATCCCCACTCATAGGGGGATGGATGCCTACCACTACCACCACCCCTACTCATGGGGGCCTGGATGCCTGTCACTACTACCATCCCCAGTCATAGGGGGATGGATGCCTGCCACTACTACCATCCCCACTCATAGGGTGATGGATGCCTACCACTACCACCACCCCTACTCATGGGGGCCTCGATGCCTGTCACTACTACCATCCCCACTCATAGGGGGATGGATGCCTGCCACCACTACCATCCCCACTCATAGGGGGATGGATGCCTACCACTACCACCACCCCTACTCATGGGGGCCTGAATGCCTGTCACTACTACCATCCCCACTCATAGGGGGATGGATGCCTACCACTACCACCACTCCTACTCATGGGGGCCTGGATGCCTGTCACTACTACCATCCCCACTCATAGGGGGATGGATGCCTTCCACCACTACCATCCCCACTCATAGGGGGATGGATGCCTACCACTACTACCATCCCCACTCATAGGGGGCATGGATGCCTACCACTACTACCATCCCCACTCATAGGGGGATGGATGCCTGCCACTACTACCATCCCCACTCATAGGGGGATGGATGCCTACCACTACCACCACTCCTACTCATGGGGGCCTGGATGCCTGTCACTACTACCATCCCATGGATGCCTGCCACTACTACCATCCCCACTCATAGGGGGATGGATGCCTACCACTACCACCACCCCTACTCATGGGTGCCTGGATGCCTGTCACTACTACCATCCCCACTCATAGGGGGATGGATGCCTGCCACTACTACCATCCCCACTCATAGGGGGATGGATGCCTGCCACTACCACCACCCCTACTCATGGGGGCCTGGATGCCTGTCACTACTACCATCCCCACTCATAGGGGGATGGATGCCTGCCACTACTACCATCCCCACTCATAGGGGATGGATGCCTACCACTACCACCACCCCTACTCATGGGGGCCTGGATGCCTACCACCCACACAACCCCTACTCATAGGACGGGTAATGCATGACACAACCAGCATACTCCAACATAAGGAATGTCTGAAAAATACATCCCCCAACACTATGACAAGCGTGTGTAGTCTGTGTCAAATGCCTACAACACTGAACATGACATTGAACATACAATGTGACCCCCTATCACATGTGTCATACATAAATGTGTGTGGCCTCCACAATGCAAGCAGACCATGACCACTGTGGCAATGGGGTCTAACACCCCATCATCACAGTGACCAAAAGGTAAGTGTGGGGTCCATACCTGAAGCACATTTTGAACATTGTGGCAATGGGGTCTAAAGCCCCATCACCACAGTGACCAAAAGGTAAGTGTGGGGTCCATAGCTGAAGCACATTTTGAACATTGTGGCAATGGGGTCTAAAGCCCCATCACCACAGTGACCAAAAGGTAAGTGTGGGGTCCATAGCTGAAGCACATTTTGAACATTGTGGCAATGGGGTCTAAAGCCCCATCACCACAGTGACCAAAAGGTAAGTGTGGGGTCCATAGCTGAAGCACATTTTGAACATTGTGGGAATGGGGTCTAAAGCCCCATCACCACAGTGACCAAAAGGCAAGTGTGGGGTCCATAGCTGAAGCACATTTTGAACATTGTGGCAATGGGGTCTAAAGCCCCATCACCACAGTGACCAAAAGGTAAGTGTGGGGTCCATAGCTGAAGCACATTTCGAACATTGTGGCAATGGGGTCTAAAGCCCCATCACCACAGTGACCAAAAGGTAAGTGTGGGGTCCATAGCTGAAGCACATTTTGAACATTGTGGCAATGGGGTCTAAAGCCCCATCACCACAGTGACCAAAAGGCAAGTGTGGGGTCCATAGCTGAAGCACATTTAGAACATTGTGGCAATGGGGTCTAAAGCCCCATCACCACAGTGACCAAAAGGTAAGTGTTGTCATGGGAAAAGCTGCAACTGCCAAACAGCAAGGATGATTCCTGGTCACACAACAACAAACACATCAGTGGCATAGTAGTGCTTGTGTCCCATAGCAACATAGATTGGGTGAGGCAAACAGTGCAGTGCCAATAAAACATAGCTTTGGCCATGTGCAGACAAACATCACCCATGGGGGCTCACATTGTCAACATTCACGAATAAGACAATGACAGAAGTGACCATCATAATGCAGACACACATATCTGCACCAATGGACACACAAATGTAGATATCCTGTGGAGACTGTAGATGTGAGGTGAACAAATACCATACCATGGCAGCAATGGGACATACAAACCATGATCATTGTGCTGACTGATGACCTAGGAGTCCCAGGGACAGCAGGGGAAAGCCACCAAACAACATACAGCCAATGGCACACTAAAGAAATGCCAATGCAGTGGTGCAAATGCACAAACACAAACAGGCAGACTCACACTGCATATCAAACACAACAGGTGATGGGGGTGTGCCAGTGTCCCCAGGCAACCACACAACACATGAGGAGGCCTGAATCCGTATTACACAGATGTCAATACAGTGCCACACAAAAGTAACTCATGGATCGGATTCCCCTATGTGGGCAATCAGGCATTGTTAGATGAGAGGGAGCCCAAATTACACATGTCACACAAGCTTGTAGGAACAGCAACTAACACAGCAAGAGACACTCCCACCACAGCACTATCCCCAGGGACCCCACATTGTGGTGACACTGGCCTGAATGATAATCCCACTGTGATGACAAAGGTA
Source organism: Calotriton arnoldi (assembly GCA_963921515.1). Classification (NCBI taxonomy): domain Eukaryota; kingdom Metazoa; phylum Chordata; class Amphibia; order Caudata; family Salamandridae; genus Calotriton; species Calotriton arnoldi. The sequence goes on from CAWUFW010007533.1 coordinate 658,669, forward strand.
GATGTCGTTCACACTGTGAACCACAGTCATGTGTCCTGAGCAACAAACTACCATCACACCTACACAAGCACAAATCAATCAGCACGGCCTGTCAGCCAAGGCCAACATGGAGGTAGGGGTCTAGCCGTGCAACAACTCTCATTTGCACACACTCAACACCACACACCTTGATCTCCACCAATGTGCAGCAGTGAAGCTCACATGGACTGGTGACATTGCACATGCACCCATGACAATCCCAGGGGTGGTGGGGGAACTAAGGTGGAGATACCCATCACACATGGCCAGTCAACAAGACTCGTGAATGTCTGACACACTGCACAGTACGCTGTACATGGGCATGACGTCAAATCCACACCAACCAATGGGATCCCGGCCACAGTCACACACCAATGAAGAAGCCAAGGTCACCCACAAAGAACACACATAGACAACTTCCAACATTGCAGCTCTGACCCTGAGGAGTGGCAGCAGTCACACACACAACGTGTCACAATCACTGAAAGCTAACACAAACTGTAAATTACATGACTTGTGTAACCAACAAGTGCCAAGGGGAATCCTGACTGTGTCTCATCTGCGTTTGCCCACAAACTCAGCCCTGACAGCAAACACACCTATGGGTGACACCCTGATGACCAGTAATGTGCCATGCACCCACATCACAGAGAACCCAGGGAGAAGATTTGGGGGGAACATTGCTCAACTCAGCAAGCATCACAAACAGGAACATCACTAGGGACCCCAGCCTGCGTAGCAAAATGGAAGTGAACACACACACACAACACACACCTTGGGCTCAGGCAATGTCACGGAATTACACACTGCCATGAGGGGACTCCACTCCTGTGTAAGGAAAGCTGTGCCATACGTTGTCTCTGCAGGGCTCTATCATGTTAGCAGAACACTTGGTCACTCAGTCAACAATTAGCACAAAATGAAGGCCCTCGTCACATCAGCCTGGTCATGGCAGTGTCACCGAAATCATCTGCACAGATCAAATACACATGTATAGCAAGTTGCACTGATACCACAGATGAGTCCTTCCCCATTGATGCCCAAACTTGCATGTCCAGTGGAGATGGTCACACGGTCAGGGAAATAGACAAATTGAACAATGGCAAGCACATCTGATGTGCAGGGGTGTAAGGCACAGATGTGATATTGCAAAAACATGTAGGGAATCCCATAGGCAAATATTGAAAACATGACACCCTCATATTGCTGCAAAGGATGACATGGCTACACACCAGGATAGGACACATTCCCCTGGACCACATGGGGTCCTGCACAGTAACACTTCATTTACCTGATATCAAAAATCACCATCACTGCAGCAAAGGCATGGTTAGCATCATCAACATCATGTACATCTGAAGCAAAACCACTAGAGAACTGAAAGTAGCTTTATTCAGCATATGTGAGTCGAAAATAGAAAGTCCTGACAAAACACAAAGGCCAATGGGCAGTCCATCACTAAAGTCCAAAAAGGGTGACAGTGGCAGATGTCACCCTTTGCTTGCCTGCACTGCTACGGACCAGGGACATTCCCCTCGGAGGGGCATACGGGGGGGCAGGCCAGGCACCGCAGGGACAGGATCAGGGCTCACCAGAAGGAGGCAGGGAAGGGTTGGCTGGTGCTGGAGAGTCACTGACAACTGCAGTGGAGGTGTCTGACATGGTGTGTGCCGGCACAACTGGGGGCATGAGTCAGATGGTGTGCGTGCCGGCACAACTCCAGTGGGCTGGCCAGATGGAGTGGACAGGTTCCCCACTGCAGTGCCCAAGTCAGACGGGGTGGTAGTGGACTCCACTGCAGTGCCCATCTCCAGGGGAGTAGAATGGGGTTCAGGTAAGGTGGGTAGGACAGAGGGGAGGACACGGTCTCCACACCAGTGGCACAAACATGTGCAGCGGGGGTGTGGGGCTGGAAGAGCAAGTGGTAGGTGGAGAAGGCCGCATCATTTTGGGGATGGTGTATCTGGTGGGGTGGGGGGAACCTGTGTTGTGGGGGCCTGAGGGATGGAGGAAGGAGACTGTGTGGTTGACCTGCAGGGCGGTGGCGGGGTCTTGCTCTTCCGGGCCCGGGGGACTTGCGGGTGGGGGCCTCAGTTTGTCTGCGCCTGGGGGAGGGTATTCAGGGGTGAGGGGCACTCCCCTCTGTGTGGGTGGACTTCCTCTACCCCCTGTATGCTGGATCAGCGGGATCGGAGGGGAAGAGGCCGAGGTCACAGAGGAAGAGCTGCTTATTAGGTGGGGTTGCAGGTGAGGCAAGGGAAGGGGTCTTGGAGGGAGAGGATTTGGAGGACTGCGGAGTGACTGTGGATGCCTGTGTGTGTGTGTCTGTTCCCCATCCCCTGTGGGTGTGGTATCAGTCCCCTGAGGATGCTTGTGTGCACGTTTTGCCTTTGTTTTGGGTGTTTCTGTGCTGCTCGTGTCTGTGTGTTTGGGTGTTTGTGCAGGTGTGCATGTGCTTGGGACAGGTAGGGTGCCAGGAAGTGTGGATGGGGCAGAGGTAGGAGGGGTGAGGGACTGTTGGAGGAGGGACACTGCTGCCATCAGGGAGGAGTCCATGGACTTATTGCTCCTCTGTAGGGCAGACATGCCCGTCGAGATGCCCTCCATGAACGACACCAGCTGTGTCAACAGAGTGGTGTGTGCATGGAGGACACTCAGCATTGCTGTCTGCCCTACATGGAGCTGGCGAAGTAGGTACACAGACTCCTCACTCAGGGCAGCAGGGGACACAGGGGCAGGGGGTGCGGTGCCTGGCACGAAGGAGACACGCTCCCGAACACAGGAGCCTCCACGGACCTCTGGAATGGGAGCCAATGGGAGGCGGTGGTGGTGGTGGTGGTGGTGGCGGCGGGCCAGCCATACTAACTGGGGTGTGGTGGCTGCTGACACCCGCCTCCACAAGGGAGTCATCATCTGAGCTGCTGTGGTCCTCAGCTAAGGTGGATGGTGCTGAGGACTCCTCGGTGTGGCTCCCCTCGCCCTCTGTGCCACTGGGTCCCTCCGACCACTCATCGCCTGCTGACCCAGTCTGGCTCTGCAGCTCATCCTGGTCCGTGGAGCTGTCCCCTCCTGTGGCCGTGGATGTATCTGCAAACAATTAGGGAAACAGACAAGCATCAGTCACCTGCACTGACCGCACACACCACAGTAAGTACAGCGCATTACAGAGCAAGCCCTGGCATCCTTAGTTGAACATTGCCAAAAGTGCTCACACAGATTAGGAGAAGCCAATTGTCAGTCTGATGGTCAACCATGGCACTCACACCCCTCCTGCCCTTGCACCCATCTGTCTGGTGCCTGTCGGATGGTAATACCCCAGTGTGGACACATGCACCTCCTACACAGTTGTTGGACATTGCAGAGAACACGGTGAAGTATGTGAACATGCACACATCACACCTCTTGCCACTGAGTCAGTACAGGTGTCCGGATAAAGGGATGGCCAGAGTCTAATTAGAAATGCATGTGATGCATACCAGCACCAGACACCATGATGCACCCATGTCCGGATAGTCAATGCCACAATGGGGTGCATGTTGCACATGTCACTCCCCTGCAGGATCACTCTTAGGAAGTTTAATGCCATGCCACAGGCATGCCTGCAAAGTCATACATCACTGTCTCCAGTCACATGGGCATGGCAGCCAGCCAACAACAGTCTGCACTGTGTCACAATCCTAGGTCATGGGGAATGCAAGTTCTGTAGCTGACAAGTGCACATGTCCATCCCCCAGAAACCACATCATCTGAACTCTTATTTGTCCACGTCATACCAATTGGACATATGGGAGACATGAAACACAACTCTCTGAACCTGAGCACCTCACAGTCTGCTGTGAATGAAAAACAGCTGCCTGAAATTCACAGTCGCATACACCTGTCTGCACAGTCAAGTGATCAAACACCTATAAGTCACAGAAGTATCGTCTCTCATGGTCACATCTCAGATGGCATGCTGAGCCCTAACCGATAAACACCCCAGTAGTCCTGACAACGAAGCCACAGCACAATGACACAGAGGCAGACACCTGAGGGAACATTTCACTGAGCACAACATGTCAGCTGATACATGGGAGTGGGAGTACAGAGTGTATTGTATGCCCTGGAGTAGGCATGACTGTCCTGCTCCACCTGAAAAAGGGATGAGCCCTTGACAGTAGGCAGGTGGCTAAGCATGTGTGACACACTTGATATACATACTCCTGAGGCCCAAACATTGTTCCCACCCGCAGCATGGGGGTGTACCAAATACCCCAGGCACATGTGGTGATTCAGATCAGTAAGTGGAACACATATCAAAGTTACACGCAGATTACATGTCAGAACTTAGGCATTGTGTAAGCAATTGACCCACCCATGAAGCCCACCACAAAGTCACGGGAACAAATGCTGTCCCCCACCTTGAGCGAAGCAAAATGCAAGGACACAGTACCCAAGTGACACAATTTCCTGACTGTAAGGGCCACACCTGGGTATCAGATGAGGAGTGGGCATGTCACAATTGAGGGACATGGATCCTGGACCACAAGACTGATGTACTGTGGAAGTTTAACCAGGCCAGAGGAGGGCACATAGCATGTCAGACAAAGTTCACAGTGCAGTCATGGACTCACCCCCTCCTTGCTGCTGTCTGGCCTTCAGCTGCCCATCCAGGTCAGGGAAGACCACCGCCAGGATCCGGAGCATGTGGGGGGTCAGGATCCGGTGTCCGCCCCTCCTGCGAGGAGGCGACAGCTTCAGCTGGGCCCTTGCGATCCTCCGGGTCCAGCCCCGAAGGTCCTGCCACCTCTTCTGGCAGTTGCGGATCCATCGCTTGTAGACCCCCACGGATCTTACTGCCCGGGCGATGGTCAGCCAGATTTCCTGCTTCTGGTGGGCATCAACCTGTGAGGATGACAAAGTGAAAAGGCCATTACTACACATGCAACATATCCGTGCATCACACAGTTGGATATACATGTCTCAATCACAGGGGCATATGATGTACACAGGCAGTGCAACGATGGCTATGAACAGTTTTCCAGCAGTTACTACATGGTATCATTGCCTGGGAAGTAAACCTTGTTGGAATGCACTGTTACTGCACTGTACCTGTTCAGTGCATGTAACTACACACTTTGGGGGTGAGAACTACTCAGTGAGCATGCTAGCCAGTGGTGTGCACACTGTAAGTCTTGCTAGTCAGACAACATGCACATTTAGTAAGGCAGTGGACAGCACACTCACCTGCTCCCCTGGTTTCCCATACAGCTTTCTGTACTGTGGAAGGAGGCTGTCCAGCAGGGCCTGGTTTTCCTCAGTGCTGAATGCTGGGGCTCTCTCCACAGTACGTCCCATTGCAGTAGCCAGAGGGTGCAGATACAGCAGCAGTGGTGGTGGCAGATGTCGTCCTGGAGCATGTAGTGCAGGCAAGTGAGCTCTCAGGGGAACAGCCAGCATTATATGTGTGCTGCAGAGGCAGATACTGTCCCATGTGTTCAAAGTGATAGGTCAAAGTCGTTTGCATCTTCTGAATCTGGCCAATCCATGGAATTGCAGCACTAATACACGCCCACAGCATCCTTCAAAAGTTCAACTTCATGACACCCATGAATTTGCAACATTGTTGTGGCTGGCCAACTGAATCCACTGCATCAGACTCGTTGAAGCTTTGAAAACGCGTCCGTTGCCATGCCAGGCCCTAGCCAATGCGTGCGCACCGATCGGTCCATTGCTGTACAACGCGTATTCCGGGAAACAACGCGTACCCGCTCACATCATATGCAATGGCCAATGCGTGCGCACCGATCGGTCCATTGCTGTACAACGCGTACCCGCTCACATCATATGCAATGGCCAATGCGTGCGCACCGATCGGTCCATTGCTGTACAACGCGTATTCCGGGAAACAACGCGTACCCGCTCACATCATATGCAATGGCCAATGCGTGCGCACCGATCGGTCCATTGCTGTACGACACGTACCCGCTCACATCAAATGCAATGGCCAATGCGTGCGCACCGATCGGTCCATTGCTGTACAACGCGTATTCCGGGAAACAACGCGTACCCGCTCACATCATATGCAATGGCCAATGCGTGCGCACCGATCGGTCCATTGCTGTACAACGCGTACCCGCTCACATCAAATGCAATGGCCAATGCGTGCGCACCGATCGGTCCATTAATGTACAACGAGTATTCCGGGAAACAACGCGTACCCGCTCACATCGTATGCAATGGCCAATGCGTGCGCACCGATCGGTCCATTGCTGTACAGCGCGTACCCGCTCACATCATATGCAATGGCCAATGCATGCGCACCGATCGGTCCATTGCTGTACAACGCGTATTCCGGGAAACAACGCGTACCCGCTCACATCATATGCAATGGCCAATGCGTGCGCACCGATCGGTCCATTGCTGTACAACGCGTACCCGCTCACATCGAATGCAATGGCCAATGCGTGCGCACCGATCGGTCCATTGCTGTACAACGCGTATTCCGTGAAACAATGCGTACCCGCTCACATCATATGCAATGGCCAATGCGTGCGCACCGATCGGTCCATTGCTGAACAACGCGTACCCGCTCACATCATATGCAATGGCCAATGCGTGCGCACCGATCGGTCCATTGCTGTACAACGCGTATTCCGGGAAACAACGCGTACCCGCTCACATCATATGCAATGGCCAATACGTGTGCACCGATCGGTCCATTGCTGTACAACGCGTACCCGCTCACATCATATGCAATGGCCAATGCGTGCGCACCGATCGGTCCATTGCTGTACAACGCGTACCCGCTCACATCATATGCAATGGCCAATGCGTGCGCACCGATCGGTCCATTGCTGTACAACGCGTCCCTGTACAGGTCACTCGCATATGTCACCATGCTTGTCACTGGTGTACGTATGCCAGCCACATATACTTGCCAGGGACTCAGGGGCACGCCTACAACACCACAGCCTGTCCACACTGTATCCTAAGGCATGTAAGGCTGCATTACCTTTTCTGTGTATGGAGGTCAACATGTGGTTTTTGGGGTGGCACTTGGGGGCAGCCACTCCCAGGCTGTGCACGTGTTCATGGGGACAGGATCCTTTGTGTGTTGTGCACATGACCACTGTGATGTGCAACTGTTCATTTCAGAGCATGTGGCATGGTCACATTTCCAGGTTGTGTATGTGTATGTCATGTCACATACCCCCAGAGTCCCATGTGGGAAGGTATGTACGTCACAGGGTGACCCATTGCCACAATAGTGATGGCCCTCCACAGTCTGTGTGCATGTTGTGTTTCCGATGTCTCTGATTCCATGTGCACAATGGGAGACAGTCTCCACATCCACGTTGTTTGTGCATGGACTTTGATGTTGTGCGTGTGTGTGTCACAGACGTCCATGTCTGTCCTGCGGAGGCAACAGGGGCCATTACCTGTGGGAGTCATGTTTGTTTTTCTGACGTGTACATGATACGCCATGTCATGCCAGTGTCCATGTGGCAATACAGGGTCCCTGGGAATCTACCTGTCAATGAGCTGTGATGCCTGTGGCGCATCTGTCCAGACATGTCACTGTGGTGTGTGTTTGGAACGTGACAGCAGTAAATGGGTACTGTGACACAGCCTTATGATTTCCCATTGCACAACCTGGAACTTGTTGTCAACACATGTTGAACTGTGATGTTAGATGTTGGCCATGTAGATGCCATATCTGTCCATACAGAACGGCACACACATCAGGTACTTGTGTCTCGTAATGATGTATCATGTGATATTGAGTATGGTCAATGCCACATATGTGGGGTGACTGACAATCTTTCTTTCTTCACCTATGCACTGCAGGGCACCAGCTGTCCATAGACCATTCCCTGACCTTGCAACGATGGTGGAACGTGACTGCATCTGACGGTACCGCTTCACCAGGCAGCTGATTGAGGATTTGGCAGTGCGCTTGGCCCCACATTTGCAACCTGGCCGGCCGTACCCTACAGCGCTGACCCCCAAGGTGAAGGTGATGGCAGCCCTACACTTCTTTGCCACCGGTACCTTTCAACACACTGTGGCGTCTGCTGGTGGGATGTCACAGACTATGTTCAGCCATGTGCTACGCGATGTTTTGGAGGCAATGTTGAGATGCCTGAACCAGTACATCTATTTCCCTAAACGTCAACAACTCACTGACGTCAAGAGTGACTTCTATGCCCTGGGGAGGATGCCACATGTCATTGGCTCCATTGATGGGACACATGTGGCTTTGGTACCACCACAGGCACATGAGTAGGCATACAGGAACAGGAAACATTATCATTCGATCAATGCTCTGGTGGTATGTCTTGCAGATATGAGCATCTCACATGTGTGTGCCCGTTTCCCTGGTTCGGCACACGATGCCTACGTGATGAGGAGTAGTCGCATCCCGAGGATGATGTCACAGATGCAGAACCAGCGTGCCTGGCTTGTTGGTGTGTACTGACTTTGTACCATTGTGTGTGTTCTGCTATGTTGTATTCCGCCCTCTTTTCCAACTCAGCTAATGTGCAATTGTCTGTCTGTAGGTGACTCCGGATACCCCAACATGCCGTGGTTGCTGACACCCCTCAGGAACCATGTGACACCAGCCCAGATGCGCTACAATGAGGCACATGGTCAGACCAGGAGAGTGATCGAGCGGACATTTGGTCTCCTGAAGAGCCGCTTCCGCTGCCTGGACAAGACAGGAGGGGGCCTCCCATATGCCCCAGCAAAGGTGTGCAAGATTGTCATTGTCTGCTGCATGCTACACAACCTGGCAGTGCGGAAGGAGTTGCCTCTCATCCTGGATGACGATGACCAACATCCGCCACCTGTGGAGGATCCTGGCCTGGGCCACGATGCCAGTGATGATGATGATGATGATGATGATGGTGTTGTCCGCACACAGCTCATCACCAACTTCTTCAGCTGAATGTGAGTATCCAGAGAGTTGTCATGTCAATGATGTGAGTTTGCGTGATATGTGTTGGTGGTGCTCTGGTGCTGTTTGAGTGTGGCCATGTGCTACTTGACTGGAAGCGTGCAGCGATGTGTCCTTACAGGTAGTCTGTACTCCCCAACAGTGTTGACATGCTAACTTGGTTTTCTGTAAGTATCTTGTGACATGTATTGGGCATGAGTATTGCAGTTCTGTCCTGTTCTTCAGTGCTTTTGACTGTGTGTCATGTCTGTCCTTCACAGGGTACTTTCAGAGTTGTTTGGTCAACTGTGATCCCCGACACCATGATTCAACTTCCAGGGTGGAAGCAGTCGTTTCCCTACAGGTGATGTGCCACACACCCCTGGACTTTATTTCTTCTACACTTGTTGACTGTGTGGCCACTGCTACGTAGGATTACCTTGCATCTGTAGTGGAAACAACATGTTGCAAATGTGTAATAAACCTGTGCTTCACTTTGGTATGTGCGTTGTCTGTGGTCACACATCTGACTGACATGTGCTTACTGCACCTGTGGGCTAGTTAACACAGACTGTAAATAGGTGTGGTGTCTGTGCATTCCACTGTATTTCCTGGCAACATCAGTGTAGGCGATGAGTCAGATGGCCCTGGTGTGTATGTGTTGTGTAGCCCTAGTGGTGTGTCTCCCTCATATGTGTCACGTCGCCATGACTCACATGACGGTGTTGAACTTGCTGTAGCAGTTAGCATGCACAGTGTCATTTAGCAGATCATCATCTCCATGACAGAAACCACGTTGGAATCACAACAGAGGCAAGTATGGTGTATTAGTGAGTTTATTTCCATACATGTGTGAGGATAGTGCACAGGATGGTGGGTGCTGTACATTGGGATTGGAATCCAAAGTTCCCAGATGAGTTGAAAGTCTTGGTAGCAGAAATGTCCTGAGTAAAGTCCACAGTCATCTGATACATTGGGACAACTTAAGCTCCCCATGTCATGTGGGAGAGTTGGGTTGCATTCGACAGGGTGAACAGTTTGCACACAAAGGAGAATTTCCAGAATAGGTGTTGGGTTCCTGGGGGATGTGCATGGCCATCGGCCTCTCAGTTTTCCTTCCTCGGACGACCCCTCTTCTTTTGGGGGGGACCCTCACGTGCAGGCTGCTGCGGTGCAGAGGACTCTCCGCCAGAGTCATCCTCCCTCCCTGTGGCAGTTGCAGTTGTTGCAGCACCAGATGTTGTGGGCAAACAGGGAGGTGTGGCCATGTTGGTGCTAATCTGGCGGAGGCATGTCAATATGTCCCTATGCACCGCTGTCAGTTCTTGCAATGTGTCCCACTTGGACTCCATGCGAGACATGTGTGTCTCCACACGGGACATGTGTGAGTCCAAGCGGGCATGATGGGCAGCCTGCTGCTGTTGAATGTCCTTGAGGATCCCCACTACCTGGCTGACCTCTCCGGTGCTATTCTGGTACGCATCAGCAATGCGTGCCAGTTGTGGGTCATCATGCAGTCCAGACCCCTCTGCAAACAGCGACCTATGTCTACCACCCCTCCCACCACCCCTGGCGACACGTGCGGGACCTGCGGTGGCACGCACAGGTGACCGTAGGCCCACTTGGGGGTTGTTACTGGCGTCGTTGTCCGTTGCCCCACGTTGTGCCGGGGTCCCTGTGCTGTTGTCATCGGTGGTCCTTGGTCTGTCCGTGTTGGCGGGGGTGGTCTGTGTGTTGGCAGTTGTTGGAGGGGTGGGTGCAGGGGGTGCAGATGTTGGTCCTGCTGGTGCTGCATGATGACTCACACCGGAGGGGCCAGGTAGGTCTTCGCCATCCGAGGAGGGCAGAGGCTGTTCCACACCAGTGAGTTCAGTGTCCCCCGGAGCCTGGGACAGGGACTCCTCATCGTCTGCTGCTGTGTCCCCATCATCACCTGTTTTTGGAAGAGACACACAATGTATGTTATGTTTCTACAGGCATCAATGATTCACACACCTGACAGTTGTGACTGTACCTCGGGATGCGGGCCTGTACATTGCATTGTCCTAAGTTGTCACAGTCAGAGGTTGATATTGGCGTAGCACATTGTCCTGCCAACCTGAAGCTTTTCAATGTGAATGTTGAGGTGTGTGCATGGCCAGCATTGGTGGTATTTGGTGGACATCCGGCCCTCCTTCTCCCCCAGCCCAGTTATCCCACCATGAAGCATGCCACCCTTGCAGTGTGTGCAGGTTGACTCTCAGGATGTCAGTCAGTGGTGTCCTGCTGTTGGTTGTTGCACAGTTCCCAGCAGGGCCTTGTGCTCCCCACGGCAGTACCCAGTGTCAGCCATCTTGTCAGTTGTTTTCCACTCCCTGTGATGTGAGCATGGTTCAGAGTGGTGTTGATGGGCCAATTGTGAGGGTGACCAATATCTGTGACTACAACTCCTATCATGCTATTGCCTACACCCCCCTTCCCAGCATGCCCATACTTCCTTCCTTTTGAGTGGACTTCACTGTGTGTGAGTGTGACAGCATTGGCAAGATGGCTGACAGTGTGGTCCTGTTGTTTGTTGGTGCCCAGTTCCCAGCAGGGCCGTGTGCTCCCCACAGCTGAGGCCAGTGTCAGACATCTTTGAAGTGGCTTTTCACTCCCTGTGAGGTGTGCATGCTTCAGTGTGAGCTTGCTGGGCCATGTGGGTGGGGGATGTTGAGCTGTGACTACCACTCCCATCATGCTATTGCCTACAGCCCCCTTCCCAGCATGCCCATACTTCCTTCCTTTTGACTCTGCTTCCCTGTGGGGTAGTGTGCCTGTGCTGACAGGATGGCTGACAGTGTTGTCCTGGCGTTTGTTTGGCTACAAGTCCCAAGAGTGTACCTGTGCGTCACACAGCCTAACCCAGGGTGGTGGTTCTTTGTGGGATATTTAATTAGAGTGTGAGGCATTGCATTCTCCCAGGTGGGTTATGTGGAGTTTGTGTTAAGGGGGTGTGTAAGAAAAGCTGCTTGTAACTATGGTCAGAGCTGTCAGTCCTCCTTCCCACCCAGCCAGATATCCCACCATGGAACGTGCTTCCATTGCAGGGAGTGCAAGTTGGCTTTCAGGATGTCAGTCAGTGGTGTCCTGCTGTTGGTTGGTGCACAGTTCCCAGCAGGGGCTTGTGCTCCCCACAGCAGTACCCAGTGTCAGGCATCTTGTCAGTTGTTTTCCACTCCCTGTGATGTGAGCATGGTTCAGAGTGGTGTTGATGGGCCAATTGTGAGGGTGACCAATATCTGTGACTACAACTCACATCATGCTATTGTCTACACCCCCCTTCCCAGCATGCCCATACTTCCTTCCTTTTGACTCTGCTTCCCTGTGGGGTAGTGTGCCTGTGCTGACAGGATGGCTGACAGTGTTGTCCTGGCGTTTGTTTGGCTACAAGTCCCAAGAGTGTCCCTGTGCTTCACACAGCATAACCCAGGGTGGTGGTTCTTTGTGGGATATTTAATTAGAGTGTGAGGCATTGCATTCTCCCAGGTGAGTTGTGTGGAGTTTGTGTTAAGGGGGTGTGTAAGAAAAGCTGCTTGTAACTATGGTCAGAGCTGTCAGTCCTCCTTCCCACCCAGCCAGATATCCCACCATGGAACGTGCTTCCATTGCAGGGAGTGCAAGTTGGCTTTCAGGATGTCAGTCAGTGGTGTCCTGCTGTTGGTTGGTGCACAGTTCCCAGCAGGGGCTTGTGCTCCCCACAGCAGTACCCAGTGTCAGCCATCTTGTCAGTTCTTTTTCACTCCCTGTGATGTGAGCATGGTTCAGAGTGGTGTTGATGGGCCAATTGCGAGGGTGACCAATATCTGTGACTACAACTCCCATCATGCTATTGCCTACACCACCCTTCCCAGCATGCCCATACTTCCTTCCTTTTGAGTCGACTTCACTGTGTGTGAGTGTGACAGCAATGGCAAGATGTCTGACAGTGGTGTCCTGCTGTTGGTTGGTGCACAGTTCCCAGCAGGGCCTTGTGCTCCCCACAGCAGTACCCAGTGTCAGCCATCTTGTCAGTTGTTTTCCACTCCCTGTGATGTGAGCATGGTTCAGAGTGGTGTTGATGGGCCAATTGTGAGGGTGACCAATATCTGTGACTACAACTCCCATCCTGCTATTGCCTACACCCCCTTCCCAGCATGCCCATACTTCCTTCTTTGTGAGTGGACTTCACTGTGTGTGAGTGTGACAGCATTGGCAAGATGGCTGACAGTGTGGTCCTGTTGTTTGTTGGTGCCCAGTTCCCAGCAGGGCCTTGTGCTCCCCACAGCTGAGGCCAGTGTCAGACATCTTTGAAGTGGCTTTTCACTCCCTGTGAGGTGTGCATGCTTCAGTGTGAGCTTGCTGGGCCATGTGGGTGGGGGATGTTGAGCTGTGACTACCACTCCCATCATGCTATTGCCTACACCCCCTTCCCAGCATGCCCATACTTCCTTCCTTTTGACTCTGCTTCCCTGTGGGGTAGTGTGCCTGTGCTGACAGGATGGCTGACAGTGTTGTCCTGGCGTTTGTTTGGCTACAAGTCCCAAGAGTGTCCCTGTGCTTCACACAGCATAACCCAGGGTGGTGGTTCTTTGTGGGATATTTGATTAGAGTGTGAGGCATTGCATTCTCCCAGGTGGGTTATGTGGAGTTTGTGTTAAGGGGTGTGTAAGAAAAGCTGCTTGTAACTATGGTCAGAGCTGTCAGTCCTCCTTCCCACCCAGCCAGATATCCCACCATGGAACGTGCTTCCATTGCAGGGAGTGCAAGTTGGCTTTCAGGATGTCAGTCAGTGGTGTCCTGCTGTTGATTGGTGCCCAGTTCCCAGCAGGGGCTTGTGCTCCCCACAGCAGTACCCAGTGTCAGCCATCTTGTCAGTTGTTTTCCACTCCCTGTGATGTGAGCATGGTTCAGAGTGGTGTTGATGGGCCAATTGTGAGGGTGACCAATATCTGTGACTACAACTCCCATCATGCTATTGCCTACATCCCCCTTCCCAGCATGCCCATACTTCCTTCCTTTTGAGTGGACTTCACTGTGTGTGAGTGTGACAGCAATGGCAAGATGGCTGACAGTGGTGTCCTGCTGTTTGTTGGTGCACAGTTCCCAGCAGGGCCTTGTGCTCCCCACAGCAGTACCCAGTGTCAGCCATCTTGTCATTTCTTTTCCACTCCCTGTGATGTGAGCATGGTTCAGGGTGGTGTTGATGGGCCAATTGTGAGGGAAACCAATATCTGTGACTACAACTCCCATCATGCTATTGGCTACACTGACTTCACCAGCATACACAGAATTCATTCCTTTCAGTGAGCTTCCCTGTGAGGTGGTGTTCTAGTGGTGGCAACATATCTAACTGTGTTTGTTGGTTATATTTGTGCCACTGCCTTGCTGTATTTGTAGTTAGGTTTGTACATATCATGACACAGTTACATATCACTATGAGATGGCATGTATTGTGTTTATCTGACTGACAGACAAATCTTGGGGTGATTATCTTTTGGTTGCTGTGGATTTGCTAAGGGTGCATGGTTTGACTATCCCCTTGACAGTGATGTGTGTGTATTGTCTCACAATATTGGGTATTTTAGGTGTGTACTCACCAGGCTCTGGGATGTTTGATAGTCCATATGCGCTCACTGGTGGTAGGATGGCCCGCACCTTCTCCTCCCAGGGCCTGAGGTATAGTGGTTTGGCAGGAGGGCCACTGCTGGTGCGCTGACTCAAGATGTAATCCTTCTTTAGTAGGTCCCTGACCCTCCTGCGCACATCATACCACCTGTTCTGGATGTCTTCCTTTGTGCGCAAACATGGTGATTGTGCGTTCACCCTGTCGACGATCCTCTCCCACATCTTGGTTTTCTGCGACATGGGGGTCTGTTGGACCAATGTACCAAACAACTGTGGCTCTACCCTGAGGATCTCATCTACCAGGACTTCCAATTCACTGTCTAGGAACTTTGGATTCTTCTTTGGGGGCATGGTGATGGGTGGTGGTGGGGATTGATGTGTGTGTGTGTCCAGGTGAGGGTGTGTGAGTGTAGGTTTTGCTGGGTGTATGTGAGGGTGCTATTTGTTGAGGTGCTAATGCTGTGTGGCTTGTGTGATGGATGAGCTGTGAGTGTGTCTGTGGTTGCTGTCTGATGGTGTTCTGTGCTGGCAGGTCAGTTGAATTTGCAAAGGATCATGGTAGGGATTTGTGGCCTTTATATAGGTGGAGTTGGGGGTGGGTCCTTGTTCCATGTTTTTTTTCCCCTGTATTTATTGACTTTGTCATTGCTTGTTTGGCCCTTTTTTTTGTATTTTTTCCTTTGTATTTTTTGTGCATGTAGGAGACGTTCTTCTGACTGAGTAGGACGCTGCAGTTGTCTCTTGCGAGCTTCTCCGAGTCGTTCACGCTGTGTTTCTGCTAGGTTTATTGTGCGGCGTACGCGTTGGTCGCGGAGTATTGGCTTGCTTCGGCTGGCTTTTGTATGCGTGTCAGTCGTACGGCTGGAGCTCCGTGCGACTCGGTCTGGTTTTCCACGCATTGCATCGTACTGCTCGGGTCGGAGTTCGCGGGTATGTTTCGTTCGGGTTCATTCCTGGTGCGTGTCGGTCGGTTCGATTCGCGTGGTTTCCCGGCCGGATAGCTTGTTTCCGTCCGGTTCGGTCGTTTGGCTTGTGTTCCGTACGAGTCGGTCGTGATTCACATGCATTTCATCGTACTACCCAGGTCGGGCAGCGCCGGTACGTGTCGGTCGGACTATATTCCCGTACCGAATCGGTCGGTATGTTTTCCGGCCCGAATCGGAATCGGCCCCTTAGTGTGGAGGCTCTACATATAGTAATTGTGTACATTAGGAAGGCCTAAAATCAATTGACACTGTTATAAATTGCGGTAAGTGTAGCTACTTGGCTATGCAGGAAATAGGCACTGCCAGCTGAAACAAGGCTGCGCTACATCAGATCTTCCACAATTGTGTGCAACCTGCCAGGGTCCTACTACGAATCAACAACTGTGGCAGAAAGCAGCATAGCAACTTATGACTAGTCTAACAACGGTTAAGGCAGGTGGACTGTTTAACTCACTTCAACCCTTGCCAAGTGTGTGCATGCAAATAAAAAGTTGAACGTTTTCACCACCCACGCACCGAGCCTCCACTGCTGCTCTATTTGTGTATGTGCCACATCCCCCGCACACCGCTGTCATCACACAGCCAGGCGAATGCCACAACCGTGGAATGGCCAGAGCAGGGCCAATGCACGACGACAGAGGAAGTGGACAAGGTGCGATGGGAGATGTCAAAGAAGAGGCAAAACAGTCAGAGGACGGGAGTGGGACAGGGTCAGTAGGGAACAAATAGTGTGGAGCGGGCAAAGAGCTGAGACAAACGCCAGTGAGGACAGGGGGAGGGGACAAAGGGCCAAGAAGCAGGCAGGGAGTGGGGACGGGTGCCAGGGAGCGGACAAGAGGACAAGGCGGGATGACAGCGGACAAAAAGAGGGGACAAGGCGCAACAAGAATGGACAGAGAGAGAGTAGACAATAAGCACGGAGAAAGACAGGGTGCAACAGGCCATGAAGTGGGCAAAGGGGTGCAATAGGCCAGGAGACAAACAGAGAGAGCACAAATGGCCAAATAGTGAGCAAAGAGAAGGTCTAGGGGCAACGGGGCAGGTTGAGACGGGGTAGAGGACAGTTCTTACAGTCAGACTTAGGTGATAAGTCCATGACAGCGAAGGAAGAAAGGGGACAAGAGGCCAGGACAAGGGGCCAGAAAATGAATGGTAGGGTGAGGAGAATGGACCAAGGGGATAACCGCGAGGAGAGCGCATGGAGTTGATGGAGTAGAACTGAAAGAGAGCGGTGTACAGGTGAGTTCCAACAGTAGATAGAGAAGAGCAGAGGGGCAGTGTGCAAGGTGATCAGAGAGGGTGCAAAGGGTGAAAAAGCTAAAACAGTTGGAATAATGATGCAGAAAGTTAAGTAGGGCTAAAGGTGAGAGGAGCCATGAGAAAAATTAGAGCATACAGACTTGGCGACAGGGGGGCAGATGAATAGAGCAAAAGATGAGAAGGAATGAGGGTTTATTCAAAGGAAGGTCAAGGGGAGAGCAAAGGTACATGGTCTGGAGAAGAGGAGAACCGTTTGGTGAGAAGACTGGAAGACTGGAAATGCAAGTGCAACAGGTAGATATGTGACATAGAGAATGGTGGAGACAGGGATGATAGAGCGGCACCTGTTGATAGAGGCAGATGAAGAACGGCAACAGGTGGAGCATTAACAGAGAAGAAAGGAAGAAATTGTATGAAGGCAGAGGGGCCCAGGAATAACAGATGAGAAGCCAGCCATGGCAGGCAGAGGGTCTGAGGGACAATGTATTGGTGTGACTTCCACTGAGGCGCGCACCCCCTGCACAGGTAGTAAAAGCAGAGAAGTGTCCGGCCCAGAAGAGAGTGCATGAGCTGGGCATTGAGAGAAGTCGCTAGGCTGCTCCTTCCGGTGCTGCTGCCACCCCCAGGCGGCTCGCTAGGCTGTCCAGAGGGAATGTACTCAAGCATTTCTCCCAGTCCACATGGCCGCCCACGCAAAGTTCGGAGACGATCTCCAGCACCTTCTGGCACAGACTGAGACCCTGCTGCATGCTCATGGCTGTGCCGCTAAGCCATGCTTGCCCCTGGGCACTCTGCAGGAAGGGGGCCACCCCGGTGCCAGCAATGGCACTCCGGCAGCAGCACACATGAGCGCGGAGCATGTGGCCGGGTGCATCTGAGCGAGACTTTTAAAAAAAATGCAATAGGTTTCGCATATACTACGGCAGGATCTCAATGCCTGTCTCACTGAGCACCAGCAAGCCCCATCGTACACTTCACAGGAACAACCACAAAACAAGCATGAATGAACATGAAAAGAAGTTCAAAACAAGCGCAGCACACAAATCAATGTTGGTGGGTGCAAACGTGCACCTTATTGGTAAAATGAAGGAGCCCATAAACGATATTGAAAACACATATCACCATAAATTCAGTGGCTTTGTTCAAGCAAATTACAGCCAAACGAGGTTAAAATTAAAGGAGACCTTGGAAACGTTGCATTTGTGTTGCAAGGAGGTGAGAGGGCCAAAGTAGTGACAGGCGTAAATCAGTCTTTAAAAAACAGAAAGTTCTCTAAAAGAACAGATAAAGAAAGTAAGCGTAAGGAGACTGCTTGGCCGGTGCTCCTTAGCCTTGACCATAAGTGAGGTATCGGCTCCATCAACGACTTAGGAGACAGCAAAGAAAAGCAACACAGGAGTGAACCAATGGTAAGTAGCAGGCGGGATTAAACTCCGTATAGTGCTTACTGCAGGTCTTGCAGACAGTGCATGCGCGCTGCCTAGTCTCGACCTAATAAAGGAACACATGCGTTGCAACACATTTCCTATCATGATTGTTTCTTTTACAAGATTCAAACAAAAACAACATCATGGGAAAAGTCTGTATTTCATTTAAGATTGAGACTCTCGAAGGACAGCCTATGGATAGAGCACATCTTTGGAAGGGCGAGTTATAAGGCTGTCCATGCACCTTCCAGAAAGTCATGGAGTTTTTGGTAATCGACGAAGAAGCTCAAGTTTCACATCCTTCATTTCACAGTGGATAACAGAGACCTAAGGCATCCTTCTATGCCTGACCCTTTAGGAAGCTCGTGGTACACTTCTTTGTGCGACGTCAAGCACAGAGACACCAGAGGTTTCTGGGTGGTGCAAATGCTCAGCTATTCACTGAGCACAATATTCAGAAACTTGCTGGCCAACAGCGAGAAGAGCACTTCTCCATTCTTGAACGTGCACGGTCTTTGGTAAGTTCCTGACACTGCTCTCCGCACGGCTGTAACAATAGCTTGATGTCAGTGCAGCACTTAGAATTCTGGCCACTTTCACCCACAAACACTGCACACATCACATGGTTAATAGTAAGAGTATCTTCCCTGACAGTGTCCACAGTTAAGCGTGCATTTTACCTGAAACTAAATTCTATGGGATGGTATGAACAAACCCATGACACCTTTCTTCTTCATGCGTAGAAAGTGCTGTACCGTTTTCATTGTTTACTAGATGAAGCTAATGTCCTCTTCAGTGCTGTACAGGTACTTTCAATGTTTCTGTTTCCCAGCCTGAATCACTCTGCTGTCTCATAGCCATGCCACCCTCATTGATGTCACAGTACCAGGCTATCATAAATAATTGTTTTTATGTAGCATGCTTTAGCTTATCTTGCTGTGGCCGTTGTCCAAGGATATGTAGTGCGCAGGTTTCTATTTGCTCCAAAACTATGTTAAAATCTTTGCACTTTGATAAACTGGCGATACATTTATACCATCTCACTAAACATCGTGTTTTTAACACCTGAAATGGGCTACTTTGCAAACGAGTAAGAACTACAGTTGACATTGCTCAGTTTCTAAATACCGTGTATCCTACTCACTTTTGGATTTTACTGTCTTCAGTGTTAAGGGTTTGTAAAACTACTGCCTTTATTTCAAGCAGCCTAGAATAACACAAGTTTATGTGTTAAATCAATTTTTGGTGGCATCTCAACGTACTTCAGCTTATCAACACCCTATCTCTTTCAATCCTCTCTTCACTGCTGCAGCCTTCTTGCTTAAACTTCTGTTTGCAGACAACTTTGTCATATCCAAGTGAACAACGATGAAAAGACATGCTGGCTCACTATGTTGTTGCCTCTTACCTCGCAACATTTTAAAGACTATGCATTGTGTATTTATAAACCGCTTGTAATCCTCACGTTCTTGTCACACAGTCCTGTTGGATATTGCTTTGAAGTTTAGAGCTCTGCTATGTACTCAGCGTCATCTCTCAGTGGACTCACTTCTCACTTTTCATGGCACCTTTACGACCTCGGAACTGCTGAACTTGCAAGTTGCTGCCTATGGTTCACCTCTCTGCCTGCCTCAAGCACATCCTGCATTGCCTTTTAACTACAACTGTGCTCACTCAGGCTCATTGGCATGTTTCCCTGACGCCTCTTGTAACCCCTAATGATGGTCACCAATGGGCTTCTCAAACCTGCTTGCAATGTCTTCTTCCTACCCTGTCACTAATGAACTGATGGCCACGGCCTCTGTCTGTAGCTACATTGCTGCCTTTCCAACTTCCTCAGTAGCTTCTTCCTCAGTGTCCCCCATGATGTGCTTTTTCACCTTCCCCATTGACCACATCGCTTTTTAACATTGCTGCTGAGAGGTTCTCACTGCCCATGTATTAGTATTATTAGTAGATGTTCTTGTGTGAAAGGCATTTCTGCCGGAAGCACCTGTTAACAAATTCAAATTAAATTCAATTCACTTTTAGTGTCTGCACAAAGCCTTTTCACATCTGACTAAAAATAGTTTATTTCTCTTCCTAGACAAAGCTGGTCCATTTTGTTCCTTTTTCTGGCAGCTATTTTCATACTAACCTAAAATATTGGTTATTGTTGAACCTGAAATCCTTGGCGTGGATTCCCCCAACATTTTGACTTCGATCCTCCTGTTTCTGCTGATTGTCTCTCCAGGGTTTTCTGCTTTAGTGATGAGAACTCTCAGGAGGTTGGTTAGTTCTCCCCACTTTCAGCCAGGGGGGACACGTGTTAAACCTGTCAGCCTTAAATCAAACTTTTGCATTCCTTCTCTTAATTTTGCTGATCTTATTTTTGCTGACCTTAGGACTCTGCACACTTTACCACTGCTAACCAGTGCTAAAGTGGGTGTGCTCTCTACTTTAAACATGGGAACATTGGCTTATACCCAATTGACACATTTAATTTATTTGTAAGTCCCTAGGAAAGTGGTACTACAAGTACCCTGGGCCTGTAAATTAAATGCTACAAGCGGACCTGCAGCACTTCTTGTGCAACCTACTTAAGTAGCTTTCTAAACATGTGTCAGGACTGCCATTGCAGCCTGAGCATGCAGTTTTAACTGCCATTTCAACCCTGCAAAATAAACCTTTTGTCAGGCCTAAACCTTCTTTTTTAATACACATAAGTCACCCCTAGGGTGGGCCCTAAACAGCCCATATGGCAGGATGCAATGTATTTAAAAAGTTAGACAAGTAATTTTAAGTTTTACATGTCCTGGTATTGAAAAACTCCTAAATTCGTTTTTCACTATTTCAAGACCTGCCTCTCCCATAGGATAGTATTGGGTTACCTTATTACATTTAATAAGTGATAACTTTCAATTGGGAGCAAGTAGGAAGGTCGAGTATGGTGTCTAAAGGGTTATAACTTAAAACCGTCTTTAGTTGTAAAGTCTGATTTTAAAGTCACAATTCTAAAAATGCCACTTTTAGAAAGTTGGCATTTTCATGTCAGAACCATTTGGTGTCTGCATAGTCATGTGACCCATATCCTGGGTCACATGACTATGTGTATCTGGCAGCTAGTCTTTGTGCATTGCTCCCAGACAGTGAGACAAAGGGGGAATAGGTGTTGGCAGGATTTGCCATCTCTGACTTGATAAGGAGGCGGAACTGTCACCTACCACACTAGCACATCGCAAAGACTCTGCCTCAGCACACTCACAAAGGATTTGACACTCGTATTTTGTGTCCCCAAATAAGCTGGGGCCAGGGCAGGGAGGCAGGAAATTCCAAGCAAGTCTGGGGGTGGAAACTTCCAGAACCTTCTCCTATGTCAAAGTGGGCACCAGGTATAAATAGTGGTCCCTCAGACCCAACTCTTTAGTACACCTCTGGACCGGTGGAAGACTCAGAAGGACAGCTGTGCTGCTCTGCAAGAAGGTCTGCTACTCTGCTGCCCTGCTGCCCTGCTATCTGAGTAAGAAGGACTGGACCTACTTCGTAAACCCAGGACCATCAGAGGGACTCCAAAGGCTAGCTGACTTGCATCCTAATGAGAGTCTCAGAGAAGGAAAAGGCTCCAACCACCTTGAACCTAGCACCTGGACTCTGCTGTGAGTCTTGCCCCCCAAGTGATGCCACCCCAGTCCTGGACCATCGGAAGTGGGCCTGAAAGTGCTCGGCCAGCCCAGCTGTGGTTTCTTGGGCAGAACCAATGCAGCGCGGTGCATCGGCTCGCTGCCTCGCATTGGAACTGCCGCAGCGAGACGCATTCCAGAAGCAGGACCCCGCAGCTCCTCGGAACCAACGCTGCACGACACATCCTTGATGCAGGACCTTGTATCGTAGCCCTGAATCTCCTCAGAACTTACGCTGCGCAACGCCTCCTCAACACAGGACTCCACATCGCAGTCCCGCAGCTCCTCGAAACTGACCGCTGTGCGACACATCCTCAACGCAGGACCTCGCAGCTGCACAACGCATCCTCAATGCTGGACATTGCAACATTCTGCAACCTGGATTTAAGGTACTTTGTTCAGCTGCCCTAACCTGGTCCCTGGTTCCGGCCTGCACTCTTTCGTGGTCAGCCTGAACTTGTGGCTTTGTCCCGGTTCGGCGCGACTAGATAACCACAATTGATGCTTTAAGCATCTAAGCACTGTTTTCACTTAAATAGCTAGAATTACATATATCAGTTTCTATTAATTGGATTTGTGTTGTTTTGGTCTCAAATAATTTATTAAAGTTTACTCTATTGTTCTAAATTGGAGTGGGATTTTTCTTGTGTTGATTACCACTTGAAGTGCTGCATCAATACTTTACACATTGTCTCTAAGTTAAAGTTGGACTGCTTTTGTAACAAGATACCAGAGGGTTGAGCAGTGGTTAATTTGGGGCTTGCTTGTGTTTCACCCTGACAAGAATTATGGTTGATGCTTGAGTAGTGTTTAACCCCACTTCAAGCAGTTACCAAATTTCTTACAGTTATTTATTTTGCCTGCACCTTGGGTGCCTAGTTATACAGTAAAATAATTTCTATCTTTTTATGTCTCGCCTACTGAACAGCGCAAACTATTTAGTTGTGAAGGAGCTATTGGTGGCTTACAAAGAACTAAGAGGGGCTTACAGCCTGCCCATTGCTTACCATTGTTTGGCTATCTTGTCATTATCATATGCTTGCTTGCTATTCAATGGCTTTCCTTGTCCCATCTTGTCCATATTGTGTTTGTCCTACCATGGGGCATAGCCTCTTTACCATCTCTTTGATTGGCCATTCCACTGCTCACTTGTAGGGAACTTTTTTCTTTTGGGGTAAGTACTCCAAGAGAGTGAAATGAAATGAAAAAAGAACATTTGTAAAGTGCATAAAACCGGAGGGTATCTAAGCGCTAAACCAAGCTGGACTCAATACTACAGACCTGGCACCACAACTTAGGAGGAAGAGTGCATGTGTTTTCCAGCTCTCCCCCTCCGTCGCCCCCCGTGCATCAACCCCGTGCACTCTGTGCTGCTCTCACATAGGTGTTGTCTCTCTCGTGTACATCTACCCCGCTGGCGCCCAGTATTGCTCTCTCCCTCGTGTGCTTCTCCCCCGCGTTGTCTCGTCCTAGATTCTTCATCCCGCCCAGTGTTGCTGCCACTTACTGTCAATACTACTTCTCCCCTGCTCTGCTTTCTTTTCTTCATTGTATGTGCCTTCTCCTGCTTCCATGTTTCTGTCTCCCTTGTGCTCTGCTCTCCATCTGCCCCCTGCCGCCACTCGCACCCCACACCCATGCCTCCATTGCCCCCAACCTGACTCCTGCGGTCCTTTTTTTTACATTTTGCATTTTCACGCCCAAAATATTATCCTAGTAGTGTCCGCCATCCTATGTCGATATGTAAAAAAAAACAAAGTACATTGTGCCTGTATCATTCCACTCGAAATACTGAACAGTGGTTCTATAGGTCTCATTTGAAACAGGTATATTACATGTGTCTCACTTGTCAAACAAACCCAGGTGTGATAGGAAAACAATAGACTGAGATCTTTCTTACAAATTACAATTTATTTGCTCACAGAAAGGGTTCTAGTTACTGTTATATGATCACAATTGAGTTTGTTTGACAGGTGGGACACCTGCTTCAAGTGAAGCCTATGGAACCAATGTTCAGTATTTTGCATGTTAGACCTTGGTTCCGTATTCAGGCATAAAGTGTTTGGTCCTGTTTTGTATGATTCGGCAATACCACCCTTTCTCCTTAATACACCCACACAACTTCCCTACTGCATCTGTAGCCCTTTTGCTTTTGCTCAGTAGTCTACCCTCTTCTCATTCATTCTCTTGTGAATAGGATAAAGGAAGAAAACGTATCATACTGTTCAGCTCTCTCACAAGCGACCTGACTGTAGTCTATCTATTGCTTCCCTCCTTGGTGTCCCTTCCTGCACATAAACAATCATTAAAAAAATGACGATTTGCAACTTCTATGTGTGCGGCACAATGCAGCACACATGGGAGTTACAAATCACCATTAGTGATTGTTTATGTGCAGGAAGGGACATTTTCTTGCACATAAACAATCATTCCCTCAATGCAGGCACCCTTGCACTACGGTGCAAGGGTGCCTGTGTTGGCGCTAGGCAGCTGAGTTTGGCGTCAGCGCTAGGGAAAGCGCACCAATGTGCCATAGCATGTAAATATGGCGCGTCCCTGCATCTTCAGAATGGCGTAGCGTGGTGTTAGCAATTTTTGTCCTTGTAAAGATGCCCCTACTAGTGTTGAAAGTGTGCCACTTACCAATACAGCCAAATCAGGGCCAGAGAAGAGATATTGTAGGAGAATAGGTCTCCGTTTAGCACGCCTTCCGTGTCTCCTGGGATCACTGTGACTTGACTGCCGTGAATCCTCTGATCCAATGAGAAGTGACGATGGCGTGCCCGCGTTTCTCCATTAAACTGTCGACATGCAAATCTTAAGTAAGACTCTGTAGCCTGTTCTTTGATAGTAAAGATTTATTCAGCTGGACGACATCTCAAGCTGAGTGGCTACAGCATGTCTTAAGCGTAATCTCTAAGCACAGGTAGATATTACCTTCTTCAACATAGGGAAATTGCCAGCCAGTTTGGTTCTTAAAGCAAGGAAGACAGTGTTCATTCATTAAAATGTGACCTAATGACGATGGAGTCTGCTTTCTACAAGCTCAGATCTCAGGCAGTTGTATAATTGTAGGTTACGAATATCAGTTGTTACATCGGGCAACATTTCTATGCGAGAATTCTCATTGCCCAGTTATACACATCAATATTATGACTCTATTAGGCAATGGGAATGACCATTGCAATCCAAGCATCAACGCTGCCCTGGCTCTTACAGTAGGAGTAACACTCATTCCACAACCCACATTGTCCAAAAATGTGCCACCCGACTGCCACGCCAGAATTCACATTGCACAGGTTTGTACGACAACATCGTAATGACAGAAAGCAAACGTTCTAGTTATGTGGAGCAGAATTTCAGTGCAAGCACCACTGCAAAAGTGTCACCCACTCCAGCAGTTCATGTACTATGATCGGATCACTGACAAAATATCGATTGACAGAATATCGTGTTCCCAAAATATCGGGACATAAATATCGATGTCAAAAATATCGACATCTTATCTTCATAATGGTAAGTACTAAAATATCGCGAAAAAAAATATTGTTGTTAAAAATATCGAAGTACAAAATATCGTTTTTTTTAAATGTATAAAAAATAATGTAAAATAAATTAAATAATACATATAACTTAAAAAAATATTTAGAATTATTAGAAATTGTTAACAATTATAAGTAATAAATGTAATGTAAAAATAAATTAAACATACATAAATAAAATGTAATATATATATTTACTTAATAATAATTAGCAAATAATTATTTTAATAAATTATAAAATGTTAGAAATATATTACAAATTATAAATACATATATATATACATACACCTGTAACATAAAAATAAAAAATATATATATTATACATTAAAATATTAAAATATTTATTATTCTTTAAAACTACATTTTACACTACATTGAGTACAACAGTAGAGAAAATGTTGGATAGCGGAGGTGAATAAATTACTATTCCCACTCCAGCTTGTGCAACAGTAAGGAAAGTGTTGGATAGCGGAGGGGAATAATTTACTATTCCCACTCCAGCGAGTGCAACAGTAGGGAAAGTGGTGGATAATGGAGGGGTAAAAATTACTATTCCCACTCCATGAGTACAACAGTAGGGAAAGTGTTGGATAGCGGAGGGGAATAATTTACTATTACCACTCCAATTAATGCAACTGTAGGGAAAGTGTTGGATAGCGGAGGGGAATAAGTTACTATTCCCACTCCAATGAGTGTAACAGTAGGGAAAGTGTTGGATAGCGAAGGGGAAAAAATTACTATTCCCACTCCAGCGAGTGCAACAGTAGGGAAAGTGTTGGATAGCGTAGGGGTAAAAATTACTATTCCCACTCTAATTAGTGCAACAGTAGGGAAAGTGTTGGATAGCGTAGGGGATAAAATTACTATTCCCACTCCAGGGAGTGCACCAGTAGGGAGAGTGCTGGATAGCGGAGGGGTAAAAATTACTATTCCCACTCTAGCGAGTGCAACAGTAGGGAAAGTGTTGGATAGCGGAGGGGAATAATTTACTATTCCCACTCCAATGAATGCAACAGTAGGGAAAGTGTTGGAGAGTGGAGGGGAATAATTTACTATTCCCACTCCAATGAGTGCAACAGTAGGGAAAGTGTTGGCTAGCGAAGGAGAAAAAATTACTATTCCCACTCCAGCAAGTGCAACAGTAGTGAAAGTGTTGGATAGCATAGGGGTAAAAATTACTATTCCCACTCCAGCTTGTGCAACAGTAGGGAAAGTGTTGGATAGCGGAGACATAAAAATTACTATTCCCACTCCAGCGAGTGCAACAGTAGGGAAAGTGTTGGATAGCGTAGGGGTAAAAATTACTATTCCCACTCCAGTGAGTGCAACAGTAGGGAAAGTGTTGGATAGCGTAGGGGTAAAAATTACTATTCCCACTCCAGCGAGTGCAACAGTAGGGAGAATGTTGGATAGCGGAGGGGAATAATTTACTATTCCCACTCCAATTAGTGCAACAGTAGGGAAAGTGTTGGATAGCGTAGTGGATAAAATTACTATTCCCACTCCAGAGAGTGCAACAGTAGGGAAAGTGTTGGATAGCGGAGTGGTAAAAATTACTATTCCCACTCCAACGAATACAACGTTAGAGAAAGTGTTGGATAGCGTAGGGGTAAAAATTACTATTCCCACTCCAGGGAGTGCAACAGTAGGGAAAGTGTTGGATAGCGGAGGGGAATAAATTACTATTCCCACTCCAATGAGTGCAACAGTAGGGAAAGTGTTGGATAGCGGAGGGGATAAAATAAAACATTACAGCTATTGAACCTAAATCCCCAAACAAAATAAAAACAAAACAATTACTAACAATTAATAAATGAATATTACTGATCAACTAATGATTAATTTATTTAAAGTATAATACTTTCAACCCTCTACCCCAATAAACACAAAAACACACACCTAAAAATATTTACACAATTTCCATAACTAATTTTACATTAATAAATTAATAACAATTAACAACAAATCATTAATTAATTTAAAAAAATGTATTCCCAACATTTACAACTATAAACGCCCCAACTCACACATCAAAATTATTGCACAATCCGCATATTTAATATTTAATTAATTAATTAGCATTAATTAACAAATAATTAATTAATTATAAATATTTTACCTCCTACCATATTCCTCTATAAATGACATCACCAATGTCATAAAACATGACACAATTAACATAATTTATTAACAATTAATTAATTATTTAATAACAACTAATAAGCAAAATAAAAACAATTACTAATAAATTAATTCACACAATTAACACTATAAAATAACATTAAATAAATATTATATTATAAATATTAAAAAATGTATTAACATTAAATTACTTCCCACCCTACTCCCCTATCAAACCACAACACGCTCCTAAAAAATGACATAATTAACATAATTACCAATTAATTAATAATAATTAACAACAAATTAATAAATATTAATAATAAATTAATTACCACAATTAACAATATACAATAAATGCATAAATATAAATTAATTAAAAAATAATTAATTAATTATAATTAAATTACTTCCCACCCTACTCCCCTATCAACCCACAACCCGCTCCTAAAAAAATGACAATTAAGATAATTACCAATTAATTATTAATAATTAACAACCAATTACTAAATAATTAATAATAAATTAATTCCCACAATTAACAATATAAAATATTAAATACATAAATATTAATTAATAAAAATATTAATAAATTAATTATAATTAAATTACTTCCCACCCTTTTCCCCTATAAACCCACAACCCGCTACGGAACTAAAACGCAAAATTTAATTAAAATAAAATTAATAACGTCTAAAAATTATTAATAAATTAATTATAATTAAATTACTTCCCACCCTATTCCCCTATAAACCCACAACCCGCTACGGAACTAAAATGCAAAATTTAATTAAAATAAAATTAATAACTTCTAAAAATTTAACACATATTAAAAAACAAATACAATACTTAGACAAAAAAATAGAACACATACATTTAAAATACATACTAAAATACATAACACTAACTAAAAAAACGATATTTTTAACAACTATGGGGTCGATTCCGATTCGGGCCGGAAAACGTACCGACCGACTCGGAGCCGGAATAAATACCGACTGACACGTACCGGTGCAGCCCGACCCGCCAAGTACGATGAGAAGCGAGCAGAACCCGACCGACTCGTACGGAACACAAGCCGAAGGACCGAGCCGCGCGGAAAACAGCAATCCGGCCGGAAAAACACGCGATTCGAACCGACCGACTCGCACCCGGAACAATACCGAACGAGACGTACCCGCGGACTCCCACCCGCCAAGTACGATGCAAGGCGTGGAAAACACGACGAGTCGCACGGAGGACAAGCCGTACGACCGACACGCATACAAAACTGCGAGCCGAAGCAACCCAAAACACCGCGACCGACGCGTACGCAGCATAGAAAACAGCACAAACACAGCGTGAACGAAACGGACAAGCCCGTACGAGACAACTGCAGGGTCCGACTCGGTCACAAGAACGTCTCCTACATGCACGAAAAGTACAAAGGGAAAATACACAAAAAAAGGCCAAACAAGCAATTACAAAGCCAATAAATACTGGGGGGAGGGGCAGGGAACAAAGACACACCCACAACTCCACCCATATAAAGGACACAAATCCCTACCATGATCCTTTGCAAATTCAAATTACCTGCCAGCACTCAACAGACAGCAACCACACACCCACAGCTCATCCATCACACAAGCCACACACCATCAGCACCACAACAAATAGAAACCTCACATACACCTAACAAAACACACACTCACACACCTTCACCTGCACACCAACACACACATCACTCACCATCACCACCCATCACCATGCTCCCAAAGAAGAATCACAAGTTCCTAGATAGTGAATTGGAAGTCCTGGTAGATGAGATCCTCAGGGTAGAGCCACAGCTCTTTGGTACACTGGTCCAACAGACACCCATGTCACAGAAAACAAAGATGTGGGAGAGGATCGTCGACAGGGTGAACGCACAATCACCATATTTGCGCACAAAGACAGACATCCAGAACAGGTGGTATGACGTGCGCAGGAGGGTCAAGGAGCTGATGAAGAAGGACTACATCTTGAGCCAATACACCGGCAGTGGCCCTCCTGCCAAGCCAGTATACCTCAGGCCCTGGGAGGAGAAGGTGCGGGCCATCCTACCACCAGTGAGCGTCTATGGACTAGAAAACATCCCAGAGCCTGGTGAGTACACAACAAATGTACACAATATTCTGCGACTACACACACACATCACTGTCAAGGGGAGAGTCAAACCATGCACTCTTAGCAAATACACAGCAACCAGAACAGAATCATCCCAAAATGTGTATGTCACTCAGAGAAACACAACACATGCCATCACAAAGTGACATTTAACTGTGTCATCACATGTACAAACACAACTACAACTACAGCTAGGCAGTGGCACAAATATAACTGACAAACACATCCAGACAAGTAGCCACCACTACAACACCAGCACACAGTGAAGCCCACTGAAAGAAAGGAAATATATGTATGCTGGGCAAGTCAGTGTAGCCAATAGCATGATGGGAGTTGTAGGCACAGATATTGCTCACCCCCACAACTGTCCCATCAACACCACCCTGAACCATGCGCACATCACAGGATGTGGAAAACAACTGACAAGATGGCTGACACTGGGCACTGCTGTGGGGAGCACAAGGCCCTGCTGGCAACTG
Source organism: Calotriton arnoldi (assembly GCA_963921515.1). Lineage (NCBI taxonomy): Eukaryota > Metazoa > Chordata > Amphibia > Caudata > Salamandridae > Calotriton > Calotriton arnoldi. Next base: position 688,851 of record CAWUFW010007533.1, read on the forward strand.
TGCAACAACCAACAGCAGGACACCACTGTCAGCCATCTTTCCATTGCTCTCACACTCACACACACTGAAGTCCACCCAAAAGCAAGTAAGTATGGGCATGCTGGGAAGTGGGGTGGAGGCAATAGCATGATGGGAGTGGTAGGCACAGATATTGCTCACCCTCACAATTGGCCCATCAACACCACACTCAACCATGCTCAGATCACAGGGAGTGGAAAAGGACTCACAAGATGGCTGACACTGGCTACTGCTGTGGGGAGCACAAGGCCCTGCTGGCAACTGTGTAACAACCAACAGCAGGACACCACTGACTGACATCCTGAAAGACAACTTGCACTCCCTGCAATGGAAGCACGGTCCATGGTGGGATATCTGGCTGGGTGGGAAGGAGGACTCACAGCACTGACCATAGTCACAAGCACCTCCCCTCACACCCCCCTCAACACATACTCCACAGAAGCCACCTGGCGGAATGCAATGCCTCACATCCTAACTCAAGGTCCCACAAAGAACCACCACCCTGGGTCATGCTGTGTGAAGCACAGGGACACTCCTGGGACATTTAGCCAAACAACTGCCCGGACAACACTCCCAGCCATCCTGTCAGCACAGGCAGCCCACCCCACAGGGAAGCAGAGTCAAAAGGAAGGAAGTATGGGCATGCTGGGAAGGGGGTGGAGGCAATAGCATGATGGGCGTTGTAGGCACAGATATTGCTCACCCTCACAATTGGCCCATCAACACCACACTCAACCATGCTCACATCACAGGGAGTGGAAAAGGACTCACAAGATGGCTGACACTGGCTACTGCTGTGGGGAGCACAAGGCCCTGCTGGCAACTGTGCAACAACCAACAGCAGGACACCACTGACTGGCATCCTGAAAGACAACTTGCACTCCCTGCAATGGAAGCACGGTCCATGGTGCGATATCTGGCTGGGTGGGAAGGAGGAGCGGATGACAACCAAATACAACCAATGCAGACCATGTACACACCCCAACATTCACATAGAAATGCCCAAATAATGCAGGACAATGTGCTACACCAATATCAACCCCTGACTGTGACAACTTAGGACAATGCATTGTACAGGCCCGCATCCAGAGGCACAGTCACAACTGTCAGGTGTGTCAACCATTGATGCCTGCAGAAACATAACATACATTGTGTGTGTCTCCAAAAACAGGTGATGATGGGGACACAGCAGCAGATGCTGAGGAGTCCTCGTCCCAGGCTCAAGAGGATACGGAGCTCACTGGTGTGGAACAGCCTCTGCCCTCCTCGGATGAAGAAGACTTACCTGGCACCTCCGGAGCAAGTCATCATGCAGCACCAGCAGGACCACCAGCTGCACCCCCTGCACCCACCCCTCCAACGACTGTCAACACACATACCACCCCTGCCGACATGGACAGACCAAGGAGCAGCACCACCACCAGCACAGGGACCCTGGACCAACGTGGGGCCATGGACACCACCACCACCAACAACCCACAAGGTGGCCGAGGGACACCTGTGCCTGCCACCTCAGGTACTGCACGTGTCGCCAGGGGTGGTGGGAGGGGTGGAAGACATAGGTCGCTGCTCACAGAGGGGTCTGGACTGCATGATGACCCACAACTGGCACGCATAGCCGATGCGTACCAGTCCAGCACCGGAGAGTTCAGCCAGGTAGTGGGGCTCCTCAGGGACATTAAACAGCAGCAGGCTGCCCATCATGCCCACTTGGACTCACACATGTCCCGCGTGGAGTCCAAGTGGGACACACTGCAAGAGATGACGGCGGTGCATAGGGACATATTACAATGCCTCCGCCAGATGAGCAGCAACCAGTCAACACCTCCCTGTGTGCCCACAACATCTGCTGCTGAAACAACTGCAACTGCCACAGGGAGGCAGGATGACTCTGGCGGAGAGTCCCCTGCACCGCAGCAGCCTGCACTTGAGGGTCCCCCCAAAGAAGAGGGGCCGTCCGAGGAGGGGCAAGTGAGAGGCCGATGGCCATGTGCAACCCCAGGAAGCCAAAACCTGTTCTGGAGAAAAACCTTTGTGCGCAAACTGTTCACCCTGTTGACTGCAACACAACTCTCCCACATGACATGGGGAGCTCAAGTTGGACCAATGTCTCTGATTACTGTGGACTTTACTCTGGACATTTCTGCTACCAAGACTTCCAAATTATCTAGGAACTTTGGATCACAATCACAATGTACAGCACCCAACAACCTGTGCACTATACTCACACATGTATGTCAATAAACTCACTTATACACCATACTTGCCTCTGTTGTGATTCCTATGTTGTCTCAGAAGTTGCGATGATGATCGGGGGAATGACACTGTGCATGCTAACTGCTACAGCAAGTACAACACGGCATGTGAGTCATGGCGACTTCACACATATGGGGGAGGCACACCACCAGGGCTACACAACACATACACACCATGGACATCTGACTCATCGCCTACTCTGGTGTTGCCAGGAAATACGTTGCATTGCACAGACCCAACACCTATTCACAGTCTGTGTTAACTAGCCCACTGGTGCAGTAAGCAAATGTCAGTCAGATGTGTGACCACAGACAACGCACATCACAAAGTGAAGCACAGGTTTATTACACATTTGCAACATGTTGTAACCACCACAGATGCAAGGTAACCCACCTGGCAGCGGGCACACAGTCAACAGGTGTAGAAGGAAGGAAGTCCATGGGTGTGGTGCACATCACCTGTAGGGACACAACAGCTACCACCCGGGAAGTCGAATCACGGTGTTGGGGATCACAGTTGACCAAACGACTCAGAAAGTACCCTGTGAAGGACAGAAATGACACACAGTCAAAAGTACTGAAGAACAGGACAGAACTGCAATACTCATGCACAATACATGTTACAAGATACCCACCCAGAACCAAGTTAGCATGTCAACACTGTTGGGGAGTACAGACTACCTGCAAGGACACATCGCTACACGCATACAGACATGTAGCCCATGGACACACTCAAACAGCACCAGAGCACCACCAACACATATCATGCAAACTCACATCATTGACATGCCATCTCTGGATACTCACATTCAGCTGAAGACGTTGGTGATGAGCTGTGTGCGGACATCACCCTCAACATCATCATCATCATCACTGGCATCGTGGTCCAGGCCAGGATCCTCCACAGGTGGCGGACGTTGGTCATCGTCATCCAGGATGAGAGGCAACTCCTTCTGCACTGCCAGGTTGTGGAGCATGCAGCAGACGATGATAATCTTGCACACCTTTGCTGGGGCATATGGGAGGGACCCTCCTGTCTTGTCGAGGCAGCGGAAGCGGCTCTTCAGGAGACCAAATGTCCGCTCAATCACTCTCCTGGTCCGACCATGTGCCTCATTGTAGCGCATCTGGGCTGGTGTCATAGGGTTCCTGAGGGGCGTCAGCAACCACGGCATGTTGGGGTATCCGGAGTCACCTACATACAGACAATTGCACATTAGCAGAGTTGGAAAAGAGGGTGGAACACTACATAGCAGAACACACACAATGGTACAAAGTCAGTACACACCTACAAGCCAGGCACGCTGGTTCCGCATCTGTGCCATCATCCTCGGGATGCGACTACTCCTCATCACGTAGGCATCGTGTGCAGAACCAGGGAAACGGGCACACACGCGTGTGATGCTCATATCTGCAAGACAGACCACCAGTGCATTGACCGAGTGGTAGTGCTTGCGGTTACGGTAGGCCTGCTCTTGGGCCTGTGGTGGTACCAAAGCCACATGTGTCCCATCAATGGAGCCAATGACATGCGGCATCCTCCCCAGGGCATAGAAGTCACTCTTCACGCCAGTGAGTCGTTGGAGTCTAGGGAAATAGATGTACTGGTTCAGGTATATCAACATAGCCTCCAAAACATCCCGGAGCACACAGCTGAACATGGTCTGTGACATCCCACCAGCAGTCGCCAGAGTGTGTTGAAAGGTACCAGTGGCAAAGAGGTGTAGGGCTGCCATCACCTTCACCTTGGGGGTCAGCGCTGTAGGACGGCCAGGTTGCAAATGTGGTGCCAAGCGCACTGCCAAATCCTCAATCAGCTGCCTGGTGAAGCGGTACCGTCGGATGCTGTCACGTTCCACCATCGTTGCCAGGCCAGGGAATGGTCTATGGACAGCTGGTGCCCTGCAGTGCATAGGTGAAGAAAGCAAGATTGTCAGTCACCCCACATATGTGGCATTGAACACACTCAACATCACATGATACATCATAATGAGGCACAAGTACATGATGTGTGCAGTTCCGTACGGATATGTATGGCACATACATGGCCAATATCTAACATCACAGTCCAACAAGTGGCATCAATAAGTCCCAGGTCGTGCCATTGGATACCATGAGGCCGTGTCCCAGTTCCCATCTCCTGCTGCCAAATAACAAACACACGCCACAGTGACATGTGAGGACTGATGTGCCCCAGGCATCACAGCTCAACGACAGGTAGATTCCCAGGGACCCTGTATTGCCACATGGACACTGGCATGACATGGTGTATCATGTATACACCACAGCAAAACAACCATGAGCCCCACAGGTAGTGGTCCCTGTTGCCTCGGCAGGACAGACATGGACGTCTGTGACACACACACGCACATCATCAAAGTCCATGCACAAACAACGTGGATGTGGAGACTGCCTCCCATTGTGCACATGAAATCAGAGACATTGTAATCACAACATGCACACAGACTGTGGAGGACCATCACCATTGTGCCAATGGGTCACCCTGGGTTGAACATAACGTCCCACATAGGACTCAGGGGGTATGTGACATGACATACACATACACCACCGTGAACTGTGACCATGCCACATGCTCAGATATGAACAGTTGCACATCACAGTGGTCATGTACACGAAACACCAAGGATTCTGTCCCCATAAACACGTGCACAGCCTGGGGGTGGCTGCCCCCAAGTGACACCCACAGAACAACATGTTCACCCCCATACACGGAATAGGTAATGCAGCCTTACATGCCCTAGGATACAGTTTGGACATGCTGTGGTGTTGTAGGTGTGCCCCTCACTGCCTGGGAAGTATATGTGGCTGGCATATGTTCACCTGTGACAGGCATGGTGACATATGCCAGTGACTTGTACAGGGATGCGTTGGACAGCAATGGACCGATCAGTGCGCACACATTGACCATTGCATTCAATGTGCGCTGGTACGCGTTGTATTGGCAATACGCCTTGGACAGCAATGGACCGATCAGTGCGCACACATTGGCCATTGCATTCAATGTGCGCTGGTACGCGTTGTATTGGCAATACGCGTTGGACAGCAATGGACCGATCAGTGCGCACACATTGGCCATTGCATTCAATGTGCGCTGGTACGCGTTGTATTGGCAATACGCGTTGGACAGCAATGGACAGATCAGTGCGCACACATTGGCCATTGCATTCAATGTGTGCGGGTACGCGTTGTATCCTATGTACGCGTTGAACAGCAATGGTCCGATCGGTGTTCCCGGCCGGCCCATTGCATTCAATGTGTGCGGGTACGCATTGTATCCCATGTACGCGTTGAACAGCAATGGTCCGATCGGGGTTCCCGGCCGGCCCATTGCATTCAATGTGTGCGGGTACGCGTTGTATCCTATGTACGCGTTGAACAGCAATGGTCCGATCGGTGTTCCCGGCCGGCACATTGCATTCAATGTGTGCGGGTACGCGTTGTATCCCATGTACGCGTTGAACAGCAATGGTTCGATCGGTGTTCCCGGCCGGCCCATTGCATTCAATGTGTGCGGGTACGCGTTGTATCCCATGTACGCGTTGAACAGCAATGGTCCGATCGGTGTTCCCGGCCGGCCCATTGCATTCAATGTGTGCGGGTACACGTTGTATCCTATGTACGCGTTGAACAGCAATGGTCCGATCGGTGCGCACCCATTGGCTATGGCCTGGCCTGGCAACGGACGCGTTTTCAAAATTTGAACGAGTCTGATGCTGTAAATTCAGTTGGTCACCCACAACAATGTTGCAATTTCATGGGTGTCATGAAGTTGAACATTTGAAGGATGCTGGGGGCGTGTGTAAGTGGTGCAATTCCATGGATTGGCCAGATTCAGATGATGCAAACGACTTGGACCTATCACTTTGGACACATGGGACAGTTTCTGCCTCTGCAGCACACATATAATGCTGGCTGTTCCCCTGAGAGCTCACTTGCCTGCACTACATGCTCCAGGACGACATCTGCCACTACACTGCTGCTGTTTCTGCACCCTCTGGACCCTGCAATGGCACGTACTGTGGAGAGAGCCCCAGCCTTCAGCACTGAGGAGAACCAGGCCCTGCTGGATGGCCTCCTTCCACAGTACAGCAAGCTGTATGGGAAAGCAGGGGAGCAGGTGAGTGTTCTGTCCACTGCCTTTCTAAATGTGCATGTTGTCTGACTAGCAAGGCTAACAGTCTGCACGCCACTGGCTAGCAGGCTCACTGAGTAGTTGTTACCCCCCATAGTGTGTAGTTACATGCACTGGACAGGTATAGTGCAGTGACAGTGCATTTAAACAAGGTTTTACTTCCCAGGCAATGATACCATGTAGTAACTGCTGGCATACTGTCCATAGCCATCGTTGCACTGCCTGTGTACATCATGTGCCCCTGTGATTGAGACATGTATATCCAACTGTGTAATGCACGGATATGTTGCATGTGTAGTAATGGCATTCTCACTTTGTTATCCTCACAGGTTGATGCCCACCAGAAGCAGAAGATATGGCTGACCATCGTCCGGGCAGTGAGATCCATGGGGGTCTACAAGCGCCGGATCCGCAACTGCCAGAAGAGGTGGCAGGACCTTCGGGGCTGGACCCGGAGGATCGCACGGGTCCAGCTGAAGCTGTCGCCTCCTCGCAGGAGGGGCGGACACCGGACCCTGACCCCCACATGCTGAGGATCCTGGCGGTGGTCTTCCCTGATCTGGATGGGCAGCTGAAGGCCAGAGAGCAGCAAGGAGGGGGTGAGTCCATGATTGCACTGTGCACTTTGTCTGACATGCTATGTGCCCTCCTCTGGCCTGGTTAAACTTCCACAGTACATCAGTCTTGTGGTCCAGGACCCATGTCCCTCTATTGTGCACTGCCCACTCCTCATCTGATACCCAGGTGTGGCCCTTACAGTCAGGGTATTGTGTCACTTGGGTACTTGTCCGCAGTTTGCTTGACTCAAGGTGGGGGACAGCATCTGTTTCCCTGACTCTGTGGTGGGCATCATGGGTGGGTCCATTGCTTACACATTGCCTGTGTTCTGACATGTGTTCTGCGTGTCATTTTGATATGTGGCCCAATTGCTGAGCTGATCCACCACATGTGCCTGGGGTATCTGGCACACACCCATGCTGCGGGTGGGAACAATGTTTGTGCCCCAGGAGTGTGTATATAACGTGTGTCACACATACTTAGCCAGCTGCCTACTGTCCAGGGCTCATCCCTCATTCATGTGGGACAGGACAGTCATGCCTACTCCAGGCCATACAATACACTCTGTACTCCCACTGCCGTGTATCAGCTGACACGTTTTGCTCAGTGATTTGTCCCCTCAGGTGTCTGCCTCTGTGTCAGTGTGCTGTGGCTTCGTTGTCAGGTCTGCTGGGGTGTTCCTCAGTTGGGGCTCCGCATGCCACCGGAGATGTGACCATAGGAGATGATACATGTGTGACACATAGGTGTTTGATCACCTGACCGTGCAGACTGGGGTATGCGAATATGAGGTTCAGGCAGCTGTTTCCCATTCACAGCAGATTGTGATGTGCTCAGGTGCAGAGGGTAGTGTTACAGGTCTCCCATATGTCCAATGGGTATGACCTGGACAGATGAGGGTACAGATGATGTGGTGTGTGGGGGATGTACATGTGCACTTGTTCAGCTCCAGGACTTGCATTCCCCATGATCTACTATTGTGACACAGTGCAGAGTGTTGTTGTCTGGCTGCCCTGCCCATGTGACTGGAGACAGTGATGTATGACTTAGCAGGCATGGCTGTGCCATGGCATGTGACTTCCTATTAGTGATCCTGCAGGGGAGTGACATGTGCTACATGCACACCATTGTGGCAATGGCTATCAGGACATGGGTGCATCATGGTGTCTGTCGCTGGTATGCATCACATGCATTTCCTATTTGACTCTGGGCATCCCTTTCATCCGGACACCTGCACTGACTCAGTGGCAAGAGTTGTGATGTGTGCATGTCCACATGCGTCACCGGGTTCACTGCACCGTCCAAATACTGTGTAGATGGTGCATGTGTCCACACTGGGGTATTGCCATCCAACAGACACCAGATAGATGGGTGCAAGGCCAGGTGGGATGTGAGTGCCATGGTTGACCATCAGACTGACAATTGACTTCTCCTGTTCTGTTTGTGCAGTTTTAGCAATGTTCAACTAAGGATGCCAGGGCTTGCTCTGTAATGTGCTGTACTTACTGTGGTGTGTGCGTTTGGTGCAGGTGACTGATGTCTGTCTGTGTCCCTATTGATTGCAGATACATCCACGGCCACAGGAGGGGACAGCTCCACGGACCAGGAGGAGCCGCAGAGCCAGACTGGGTCAGCAGCCGAGGAGTGGTCGGAGGGACCCAGTGGCACGGAGGGCGAGGGAGCCACACCGAGGAGTCCTCAGCACCATCCACCTCAGCTGAGGACCAGAGCAACTCGGACGATGACTCCCTTATGGAGGCGGGTGTCAGCAGCCACCACACCCCAGCTATTGTTGCTGTCCCCGCCACCACCACCACCACCACCGCCCTCCCGTCGGCTCCCATTCCCGAGGTCCGTGGAGGCTCCCATGTTCGGGAGCGTGTCTCCTTCGGGCCAGGCACCGCACCCCCAGCCCCTGTGTCCCCTGCTGCCCTGAGTGAGGAGTCTGTGTACCTCCTCCGCCAGCTCCATGTAGGACAGACAGCGATGCTGAGTGTCCTCCATGCACACACCAGTCTGTTGACTCAGCTGGTGTCATTCATGGAGGGCATCTCATCGGGCATGTCTGACCTACAGAGGGGCACTAGGTCCATGGACTCTTCCCTGACAGCAGCAGTGTCCCTCCTCCGACAGTCCCTCACCCCTCCTGCCTCTGCCCCATCCACACTCCCCAGCATCTTACCCGTCCCAAGCACACACACACTGCCACAGGCACACACCAGCACAGACACATGCAGCACACGGACACACACGCCACAAACAAGACGCACACGCACGCACCGTCAGGGGACTGCAACCACACTCACAGGGGATGGGGCACAGGCACAAACACACGCATCCACAAGCACTGCGCAGTCCTCAGTTGCCTCTCCCTCCAAAGACCCCTCCCTTGCCTCAGCTGCAACCCCAAAGACACAGCGGCTCTTCCTCTGTGACCTTGGCCTCTCCCCTCCGACCCAGCTGATCCAGCATTCAGGGGGAAGAGGAAGCCCACCCACACGGAGCGGAGTGCCCCTGGCCCCCGGACACCATCCCCCAGGCGCAGACCGACTGAGGCCCCCACCCGCAAGTCCCCCGGTCCTGGAAGAGCAAGACCCCGCCGCCGCCCTGCAGCTCAGGCACCAAGTCTCCTTCCTCCATCCCTCAGGCCCCCACTCCACAGGTGCCCCCACCACACCCTGCCCCAGGTTCCCCCACCCACAGAAACACCATCCCCAGAAGGGTCAGGCCTTCTCCCCCTGCCACTTACTCTTCCGGCCCCACACCCCCCGCTGCGCTTGTCTGTACCACTGATGTGGTGAGGGTGTCCTCCCCTCTGTCCTGCCCACCTTACCTGATCCCCATTCTCCTCCCCTGGAGGTGGGCACTGCAGTGGAGTCCACTATCACCCTGTCTGACTTGGGCGCTGCAGTGGCGGACCTGTCCACTCCATCTGCAGGGTCCACTGCAGTTGTGCCGGCACCCACAACATCTGAGTCATGCCCCCAGTTGTGCCGGCACACACCATGTCAGACACCTCCACTGCAGTTGTCAGTGGCTCTCCAGCACCCACCACCCCTTCCCTGCCTCCTCCTGGTGAGCCCTGATCCTGTCCCTGCGGTGCCTGGCCTGCCCCCCGTATGCCCCTCCTAGGGGATTGTCCCCGGTTGTGATCAGTGCAGGCATGCGTAGGGTGACATCTGCCACTGTCACCCTGTATAGACTTCCTTGATGGACTGGCCATTGGCCTTTGTTGATACCTTACAGTTCTTCCAAGTTTTGAACCCACATGCTGAATAAAGCAACTTTCTGTTCTCTAGTGCTTTTACTTCTGATGTACATGATGTTGATGACGCTAACCATGCCCTTGCTGCAGTGATGGTAATATTTGGACTCATGAAAATGAAGTGTTACTGTGCAGGAACCCATGTGTTCCAGGGGGACAGTGTCCTATCCTGTGATGAATCCATGTCGTCCTTAGCAGCATTTGAGGGTGTCATGTTATCAATATTTGGCAATGGGATTTCCTACTTACATTAGCAATGTCACATCTGTCGGTTCCACCCATGCACATCTGTTGTGTTTGCCATTGTTCAATTAGTCTAGTTCCCTGACTGTGTGGCCATCTCCACTGGACATGCAGGTTTGGGCATCAATGGGGAAGGACTCATCTGTGTTGTCAGTGCAACTTGCTATACATGTGTGTTGGATCTGTGCTGTTGATTTCGTTGACATTCCCATGACCAGGCTGATGTGACGGGAGCCTTCATTTGGTGCTAATTGTTGACTGTGTGACCAAGTGTTCTGCTGACATGATGGAGCCCTACTGATGCGACATATGGCACAGCTTTCCTCACACAGGAGTGGAGTCCCCTCATGGCAGTGTGTACTCCTGTGACATCTCGTGCGCCCAAGGTGTGTGTTGTATGAGCATGTGTGTGTGTTCACTTCCATGTTGCTGTGCATGCTGGGATCCCTAGTGATGTTCCTGTTTGTGATGCTTGCTGAGTTGAGGTATGTTCCCCCAAAGTCTTCTCCCTGGGTTCTCTGTGATGTGGGTGCATGGCACATTACTGGTCATCAGGGTGTCACCCATAGGTGTGTTTGCTGTCAGGGCTGAGTTTGTGGGCAGACGCTGATGTGTCACAGTCAGGATTCCCCTTTGCACTTGTTGTTTACACCTGTCATGTGATTTCTGGTTTGTGTTAGCTTTCATTGGTTGTGACACGTTGTGTGTGTGACTGCTGGCACTCCTCAGGGCTGCAATGTTGGTAGTTGTCTATGTGTGTTCTTTGTGGGTGACCTTGGCTTCTTCATAGGTGTGTGACTGTGGCTGGGATCCCATTGGTTGGTGTGGTATTGCCGTCATGTCCATGTACGGCGTAGTGTGCAGTGTGTCAGACATTCAGGAGTCTTGTTGAGTGGCCATGTGTGATGTGTTTCTGCACCTTGGTTCCCACCACCCCCCTGGGATTGTCATGGGTGCATGTGCAATGTCACCAGTGCATGTGAGCTTCACTGCTGCACATTGTTGGAGGTCGAGGTGTGTGGTGTTGAGTGTGTGCAGATGAGAGTTGTTGCCCGGCTAGACCCCTGCCTCCATGTTGGCCTTGGCTGACAGGCCGTGCTGGTTGATTTGTGCTTGTGTAGGTGTGATGGTAGTTTGTTGCTCAGGACACATGACTGTGGTTCACAGTGTGAACGACATCTAGCTTTGTCATCACAGTGGGATTGTAATGCAGCCCAGGGTCACCACATTGTGGGGGCCCTGGGTGTGGTGCTGTGGTGTCTGTGTGTCTTGCTGTGTCAGTTGCTGTTCCTACATGCTTGTGTGACAGTTGTGATTTGTGCTCCCTCTCATCTGACCATGCCTGATTGCCCACTTAGGGGATTTGGATCCATGAGTTACCTTTGTGTGGCACTGTATGCACATCTGTGTAATTGGTATTCAGGCCTCCTCATGTGTTGTGTGGTTGCCTGGGGACACTGGTACCCCCCCCTCACCTGTTGTGTTTGATGTGCAGTGTGGGTCTGCCTGTTTGTGTATGTGCATCGGCACCACTGCATTGGCATATCTTAGGTGTGCCATTGGCTGTATGTTGTTTGGTGTGTTTGCCCTGCTGTCCCTGGGACTCCTAGGTCATCAGTCAGCACAATGATCATTGTGTGTGTGTCCCATTGCTGCCATGGTATGGTATCTGTTCACCTCCCTTCTACAGTCTCCACTGGGTATCTGAATTTGTGTGCCCATTGGTGCAAATATGTGGGTCTGCATTCTGATGGTCACTTCTGTCATTGTGTCATTGATGAATGTTGACAGTGTCAGCCCCCATGGGTGATGTTTGTCTGCACATGGCCAAAGGTATGTCTTGTTTGCACTGCACTGTTTGCCTCCCCCATTCTATGTTGCTATGGGACACAAGCACTACTTTGCCACTGATGTGTTTGTTGTTCTGTGACCAGGAATCATCTATGCAGTTTGGCAGTTGCAGCTTATTCTTTGTCAACACATACATTTTGGTCACTGTGATGATGGGGGTTTGGAGCCCATTGCCACAATGTTCAATATGTGCTTCAGCTATGGACCCCACACTCACATTTTGGTCACTGTGATGATGGGGGTTTGGACCCCACTGCCACAATGTTCAATATGTGCTTCAGCTATGGACCCCACACTTACATTTTGGGCACTGTGATGATGGGGGTTTGGACCCCATTGCCACAATGGTCATGGCCTGCTTTCATTGTGGGTGCCACACACATTTATGTGTGGCACTTGTGATAGGGGGTCACATTGTATGTCCACAGTCCTGTTCAGTGTTGTAGGCATTTGACACAGTCTACACACGCTTGTCATGGTGTTGGGGGATGTCTTTGTGTTGCATTCTTTCTGCTGGTGTGTGCTTCTTGTGGCATGTATTTGCCATCCTGTGAGTGGGGGTGTTGGTGGTGGTAGGCATCCAGCCCCCCATGGGTAGAGGTGGTAGTAGTGGTAGGCACCTGGCACCCCTGGGTAAGGGTGGTAGTAGTGACAGGCATCCAGCCCCCCCATGGGTAGAGGTGGTAGTAGTGGTAGGCACCTGGCACCCCCATGGGTAGAGGTGGTAGTAGTGGTAGGCACCTGGCACCCCCATGGATAGAGGTGGTAGTAGTGGTAGGCACCTGGCACCCCTGGGTATGGGTGGTAGTAGTGGTAGGCACCTGGCACCCCTGGGTAGAGGTGGCAGTAGTGGTAGGCACCTGGCACCCCCTGGGTAAGGGTGGTAGTAGTGACAGGCATCCAGCCCCCCATGGGTAGACGTGGTAGTAGTGGTAGGCACCTGGCACCCCCTGGGTATGGGTGGTAGTAGTGGTAGGCACCTGGCACCCCCTGGGTAAGGGTGGTAGTAGTGGTAGGCACCTGGCACCCCCATGGGTAGAGGTGGTAGTAGTGGTAGGCACCTGGCACCCCTGGGTAGAGGTGGCAGTAGTGGTAGGCACCTGGCACCCCTGGGTAGAGGTGGCAGTAGTGGTAGGCATCTGGCACCCCTGGGTAAGGGTGGTAGTAGTGACAGGCATCCAGCCCCCATGGGTAGAGGTGGTAGTAGTGGTAGGCACCTGGCACCCCCTGGGTAAGGGTGGTAGTAGTGACAGGCATCCAGCCCCCCATGGGTAGAGGTGGTAGTAGTGGTAGGCACCTGGCACCCCTGGGTATGGGTGGTAGTAGTGGTAGGCACCTGGCACCCCCATGGGTAGAGGTGGTAGTAGTGGTAGGCACCTGGCACCCCCTGGGTATGGGTGGTAGTAGTGGTAGGCACCTGGCACCCCTGGGTAGAGGTGGCAGTAGTGGTAGGCACCTGGCACCCCTGGGTAAGGGTGGTAGTAGTGACAGGTATCCAGCCCCCATGGGTAGAGATGGTAGTAGTGGTAGGCACCTGGCACCCCCATGGGTAGAGGTGGTAGTAGTGGTAGGCACCTGGCACCCCCATGGGTAGAGGTGGTAGTAGTGGTAGGCACCTGGCACCCCCTGGGTATGGGTGGTAGTAGTGGTAGGCACCTGGCACCCCTGGGTAGAGGTGGCAGTAGTGGTAGGCACCTGGCACCCCTGGGTAAGGGTGGTAGTAGTGACAGGCATCCAGCCCCCATGGGTAGAGGTGGTAGTAGTGGTAGGCACCTGGCACCCCCATGGGTAGAGGTGGTAGTAGTGGTAGGCACCTGGCACCCCCTGGGTATGGGTGGTAGTAGTGGTAGGCACCTGGCACCCCCTGGGTAGAGGTGGCAGTAGTGGTAGGCACCTGGCACCCCCTGGGTAAGGGTGGTAGTAGTGGTAGGCACCTGGCACCCCCTGGGTAGAGATGGCAGTAGTGGTAGGCACCTGGCACCCCCTGGGTAGAGGTGGCAGTAGTGGTAGGCACCTGGCACCCCCTGGGTAAGGGTGGTAGTAGTGGTAGGCACCTGGCACCCCCATGGGTAGAGGTGGTAGTAGTGGTAGGCACCTGGCACCCCCTGGGTAGAGGTGGTAGTAGTGGTAGGCACCTGGCACCCCCATGGGTAGAGGTGGTAGTAGTGGTAGGCACCTGGCACCCCTGGGTAGGGTGGTAGTAGTGACAGGCATCCAGCCCCCATGGGTAGAGGTGGTAGTAGTGGTAGGCACCTGGCACCCCCTGGGTAAGGGTGGTAGTAGTGACAGGCATCCAGCCCCCATGGGTAGAGGTGGTAGTAGTGGTAGGCACCTGGCACCCCCTGGGTATGGGTGGTAGTAGTGGTAGGCACCTGGCACCCCCATGGGTAGAGGTGGTAGTAGTGGTAGGCACCTGGCACCCCTGGGTATGGGTGGTAGTAGTGGTAGGCACCTGGCACCCCTGGATAGAGGTGGCAGTAGTGGTAGGCACCTGGCACCCCTGGGTAAGGGTGGTAGTAGTGACAGGTATCCAGCCCCCATGGGTAGAGATGGTAGTAGTGGTAGGCACCTGGCACCCCCATGGGTAGAGGTGGTAGTAGTGGTAGGCACCTGGCACCCCCATGGGTAGAGGTGGTAGTAGTGGTAGGCACCTGGCACCCCTGGGTATGGGTGGTAGTAGTGGTAGGCACCTGGCACCCCCTGGGTAGAGGTGGCAGTAGTGGTAGGCACCTGGCACCCCTGGGTAAGGGTGGTAGTAGTGACAGGCATCCAGCCCCCCATGGGTAGAGGTGGTAGTAGTGGTAGGCACCTGGCACCCCCATGGGTAGAGGTGGTAGTAGTGGTAGGCACCTGGCACCCCCTGGGTATGGGTGGTAGTAGTGGTAGGCACCTGGCACCCCCTGGGTAGAGGTGGCAGTAGTGGTAGGCACCTGGCACCCCCTGGGTAAGGGTGGTAGTAGTGGTAGGCACCTGGCACCCCTGGGTAGAGATGGCAGTAGTGGTAGGCACCTGGCACCCCTGGGTAGAGGTGGCAGTAGTGGTAGGCACCTGGCACCCCCTGGGTAAGGGTGGTAGTAGTGGTAGGCACCTGGCACCCCCATGGGTAGAGGTGGTAGTAGTGGTAGGCACCTGGCACCCCTGGGTAGAGGTGGTAGTAGTGGTAGGCACCTGGCACCCCCATGGGTAGAGGTGGTAGTAGTGGTAGGCACCTGGCACCCCCTGGGTAAGGGTGGTAGTAGTGACAGGCATCCAGCCCCCCATGGGTAGAGGTGGTAGTAGTGGTAGGCACCTGGCACCCCCATGGGTAGGGGTGGTAGTAGTGACAGGCATCCGGGCCCCTATGTGTATATGTGGCATTGGTGATGGGCATCCCGCCCCTATGGTGCTGCTGTTTCTGGAGTAAGTAATTTCTGCATCCCTGTGTGTGTGTTTGATATGTCGGGTACGTGTAGTTTGTGTTTGTGGTTGGTGTCTGACCTACCTTCTGCGCCGTACGCGTCCGTGCCTGTTCCGGTAGTAGATGTAGAATATTGGTAGGATCGGAACGATGGGCTTCATTGTTGGTTCGTCTCGTTCGTCTTTGTCGTTGCTTCGCCTCGTCCTCGTCGCTTGCGTGTTCGTCTCGTAGCCGTGGATCGTGTTCTGGCGCGAATCGGAGCTTATGTGCGCCTCTCCCGGATGCTTTGACGTGCCGTGCATAGCGACGGGTTCGGCGCGTACGGGAAGCGCATCGTACATGTCCGGCCGGACGGGGCTGCTTTTTGGCTTCCGGGCGACTCGTATCTGCGTTTACGGATCCGGCTCGGTCGGGGATCAGGACCTGGATTGGGTGAGTACGACTGGGTCGGAATCTGTGAGTTGTGCGCATCGTACTTGTTCGTTCGGATTCATGTGCGGATCGGTTGGGAAACAGGCATTCGCATGGCTTTTTTCCCGACCGAATGGCGTTGGGTGCGTCTCCGACCGAGATCGGAATCGACCCCTATATTTTTGCAAACGATATTAATGACTTAGAATTTTTTTTAAACGATATTAATGACTTCGATATTGTTAAAAACGATATTACTTACCTTAGACAAAATATTCTTGACCACGATATTCTGACAGTCGATATTTTTGTATCACGATATTCTGCACTCGATATTAGTGCAAGTCGACATAAAAAACTCGATATTTAGACTGTTTACCACTATGATCAATTGATGGGAAAGAGAAGATATAACTGCACTCCAACAGGTCCACTATACATAAAAGTAAACAAAAACATTCTTGCCTCATTACTGAACGACCTCCCAGTAATTTATATGCACGGTTTTACACCTCAGTATTTAACTACCAATTATAGTCTAATGACAGCACTGGTATATGCATGCAAGACTGCATCTCTTCCGGCATCATTTAAAACGACATTCTGTGAAATATAGCTGAATTTTATCGCAATTTAATCATTTTGGAAGTCGATTATGAAAAGAAATCCGCGAAAATGTTGATTTATGCTCATTTTGTTATGTTGAAATATAGCTTCTAAATTAATACATACTATATGGTCGTGCTGAGGGATTTCTACTTCTTTTATTCACTCCTTTTAGTTGTTGTGTGGAGATATTTCATCTGAACCAATCCTGCAGCTCCATATGCTCTTTCAGTTCACCATCATACACTAACATAAATAAAATAATATTGGTTGTTTGTAGGGACGTCTTGCACAGAAATACAACAGAAAAGTCATGGTCCTGCTGCAGACAAATTTAATAACTTCTTCTTACATCACAATGCCAAATCATGTTTTAGATGCTGCAGAGGGCATGCCTGCTTGTCGCAGACAATATTAAAAGATGAGAGAGAACACAGTCCCCATGGGGGTAGGCTACCGTGAGTATTCTGCAATGGAGGGCGGAACTCAGTTTTAAAATGTACGCTAAAGTTGGGAACTGAGTGCAGCAGAGACATGATTAGATTTCCAAGGTTATGTAGTAGCAAGCCGGTTGCGGGGATGAGTGGGGGTCTACTGTCCAAAGCAAAATGGCGGATTTGTTCTGAATTCAACATGTTTTTGGCATCGACCAGGTTGATATGCAAGGGTTCACAGGCTTCAGATGCACTCTATTTTGTCTGTTGTTGATACACATGAAAAATCACACTCCAAAAGAGTGTTGAAATTTCGCTAGTGGTTGCATCTAACAATTATGGCCTGATTTAATAGCTCTTTACAAGTGGGCCATAAAACAGCCTGGTATTGCCCTCCCACCTGTCTCCAGAATTACTGATACCTGAGGCACAGGTAACTCTAAGGAGGATGGTAAATACTGAGGGATTCTGAGTTGTACTCAAAGGGGCCCAATCAGAAATGGTATATTAACACATTACATTACTCCGGAAATGACGATTCTTAAAGGTTTATTCGTTTACAAAATGTGTATTGATTTTGAGGGTATACAGAAAAGTATTAAAAACATGCGGTGATACATTAGATACTTAAGGTAAGCCATTGAGAATATTGACTAGGGTAAAGCATTGTAAGAGAAGGGAAAAGATGGCAAAATCACTATTATCCCCCATGTTTGCCTTGACCTTGGATGCGAGAAGGCCTTTGACAAGGTCTCCTGGCCCGTTCTACACGTAGTAATGCTTAAATTAAACTTAGGGGAACTCTTTATCCGTCAGGTCTTTGCTCTTTACGCTCAATCCTCAGCCCTCAGCCCTCAGCCCTCAGCCCTCAGCATGCATCTGTGTTAAGGGACACCTATCAGGCAAAATAAATTAGGCCCACCGAACAAGACAAGGCTGCCCCCTCTCCCCACTCCTGAATCTCCTAGCCATTGAGGCCCTACTAGCCGCGTTCAGATCCAATACAAACATAAAGGGATTGCCTTTCGGGAAGGACACATACAAAATTGTGGCTTATGCAGATGACATCTTAATTTTCTCACAAGACGCGTATAATGCTATTCCTGCAATCTTGGATGAAATATCATCTTATGCCACAGTTTTAGGTTACTTGCTAAACTCTGAAAAAACAGAAGTCTTCCCATTAAATCGCCTATGCTTGCCTTCCATAGTGAATAATACAAAATTATGCTGGCTACCTTCCAACATCAAATACGTAGGGATCCACTTTAAAAATAATCTACAGATGACACAGGGAAACTAGCTGAAGAAAACCTATTTAAAAATGGTAAAGAGCTGCTCGCATCTTGGACCCCTAAATTCACTATGTGGTGGGGACGCACAGAATGCATCAAAACGATTATAGCCCCACAAATAAACTTTATCTCCTCCATGCTACCACTGCAGCTATCCTCCTTCTTTTTCAAAAGTATTGACTCCTTACTCTCCGATTTTCTGTGGAAAGGGAAAAAAGGCAGAATCTTCCTCCAAAAACTAAAAATTCGACAAATGTAATGGCGGATTAAACATCCAGAATTTCTACAAATACCAACTTGCTTTCCTAATCAAGCAGGCCTCTTGGTGGCTCAGCCCGTCCGCGTTTGACAAACCTTTATGGTTACCCATCGAAGAACACCTTACAAAGCCCTTCTCATTAATCTCAACATTGAATATGAAATCGCTTAATTTACAATATTCCCCGTCCATACTTAGGGATACCAAGGCTGCGTACAAAATATTAGCAAAACATTTTGCCAAACAAGATTCAGTCCTCGGATTTCACTTCCCTATGGAACAACAATAACATCAAAATTGAAGGCAAATCACCCATTTGGTCTTCTTGGGCTACAAAAAACATTTCAATTATTTAGGACCTAGACTCTGCAGCTAACCCCAAATTATTCGCAGACCTACAAGCCATCCACAACTTAGAGAGTATAGACTTCTGTAAATTTCGTAAACTCAAGGTCACTACAAGGAAATATATTAAACCCCACAAATCAGACTTTGTCAACTTTCTCACAAACCTGACTAAACTGCCACAGGCTGCTGCAGTAACATATAAATTCTTAAACTCATCCAACTTCAGTAATAAGTAGACAAATGAAATCCAAAATAAATGGACTAACCACTGTGCTCATTAGACCATACAACCATTACGGAACACACTTGGAAGAAAATCTGGTCCCTCGCTCTTACAGGTTTGCTGAATAAAGAATTGCGATTTTATTAAAGACAAGGAGGCTAGCATTATGCATGCACTTTTATTCACTCCTGAGCAGCAACTCTTTAAAAGCTTCCAAAACAGAACTTAAACACATAACAATGTAACATAGAATCTTCAGTCCCATAAATACTCCTTGTCCTCCATATTCCTCCTCTTTTGTTTGACTCTTCTTTATAATATTCTTTGTCCTTCTTTGCCATATTCTTTATCCTCTTTTAGTAATATGCAAAATAAACGAAAATCATCTCTCTAATTCTTAATCTAGTATACTTCTGTTAAGTCATTA
This sequence comes from Calotriton arnoldi, assembly GCA_963921515.1. NCBI lineage: Eukaryota > Metazoa > Chordata > Amphibia > Caudata > Salamandridae > Calotriton > Calotriton arnoldi. The sequence continues at coordinate 708,594 of CAWUFW010007533.1, forward strand.
ATTTACTGTGGGAGAGGTGTGGCGCAGTGGCTAGAGCATCTAACACTGGGCTCCCGGTTCGATTCCCGGCCTCAGCTCAGCATCATGTGACTCTGGGCAATAGCTCACTTGATCTCCCCGACGGCCCCCTGCACCTTGAGACCCTTAGGCGTGATTAGTTCGCGCTTTACAAATACTGGATTATTATTATTTTATTACTATAGTAAAACAACCTTTATTCTGAAAAATTATATTTTCATTTAATTTTCTCATAAATTCTTTCTCTATTTCCCTACCCACCTAACCTCCTTTTCTTATGGGAAGGGTGGGCGGGATAATACTAGCCTTCTTGTCTTTAATAAAATTGCAATTCTTTATTCAGTAAACCTTTAAGAATCGTCATTTTATGGCAAAACAGGAGGCTAGCATTATGAATGTTCAAAGTTTTTCAAAGCACAGCTTGAAACAAGCCTTCATCTATCAGCTCTGCGCAGGGGGAGAGGATCACACTCCCCAGACTCCTCCAGGCCCAGGACGCACCCTGCCGCATCACCGTTGCTCCTGGAGGTGCTTAAACTTCATGCGGGTAGGGTGGCACGTGAAGCCCACACCTCTCAGCCTCTGCACAGGGGGAGAGGACCACACTCCCCAAACTCCTCCAGGCCCAGGATGCACCCTGCCGCATCACCGTTGCGCCCGGACGCACTTCAACTTCATCTTGGGTTTCACAGGATGCGCGCGGACAGCGCCCGGGCTAAGCCCGGGCCAAAGGTGGGCCCGTCCTTGCCCGTCATTGACAGGAAGAGGCAGGGCAGGGCCACCTCCCTTGGCTATTACCTATTGTGTCTTTTTGGTGGTCATTCCTGCCATCTTAAGGTACTGTGATATTTTAACTATTACAAGCTTATCATGAATATAATGTGGGGAATCTAAGGAGCTCAAGTGGCCACTCAACTAATTAAGCGAAACAGCGTTAAGACTGCCGGGTTCCAGTCATTCAGTATTATTAATTGACTGCAAGGAGTGATTGTGTTAGTTCTGAGGGTGGCGCTGGTGGGGGGGCCCAACTGGAGCCAAGGTATCTTAAGCTCTATTTTAAGTCTCTTGTGGGCTGCCCCATTTGTACCTACTAACCCCAGGCCTAAGATCAGAAATGGGGAAGAGAAAACCTGCAGACAGAGGCTGGGAGGTGGCACAGGCAAAACCCACTAAAGCTAAGCAGGCCCATAGGAATGCTGGGAGCAATTGTGTTTTAGATCGTATCGACGACCTGCTGGTGTAATGTGAGGAAATCTTGGATCCTCCTGTGCCTGTCTCCTCTCGTAGCCTGAATGGTTCTAATCAGAGGTCACCAAAATGCATTCCTGCAATGTTTATGAAAACTATTGCGCGCAGTAGTAAGCCGATCCAACCTGAGCCAATTGGTATCGATGCTGGCGCAGAACTAGAGAGCTCAGCTCTTCTTGTAACTCATGCAGCCCAAGGCCTACTGGACACTGATCTTACCCTTAGCAAAAGGTTTACACCCCTCCAAACATTGTGTCACAAACAAGAGGGGAGGGAGGTTGCGATGGGAGTTATGGGGGGAAGGGAAGGAATGGTAGATAGGAGTGACAATGGAGGTGAAGTTGGAGGTGATGCATTTTGTAAAAAGTTACCCTTGCCCGATTCCTCTGTTTCTAGGATTATAGGCGACCTGAAGGCAGAAGTTAGCATGCTAGAATCAGCAATTGATCAACTCTAAGGACAGATCAAGCTTCTATTAGCCAGACGCGAGAGTGACATTCAGCCCCCGACCCAAACCCCTACTAACCATGCCAATTCAACCTATCCAGCGCAGACTGTGCCCCAACTGCTACCCTCGCGAACTGATATTGCAATCCATGAGTGTAGGGCCGCTGAGAAGGCTCTACATAAAGATCCACTGGAGTTAGTTTACCCCACGTGCAAGCCACTAGTGGTTTATTGATGCAACGGGGCCTTCTTCCCATCTTTGATTCCTTACCCAGGTCCACTCGAGTCCATAATCCCTCAGACAATTTTTTAGGTAGGTGAAATAACTTCCCATTGCCCCCCAAACCTATTTATATGATTAGTGTAGCAAAGGCTTCTTTGTATCAAAGGTTTGAAGGGTAAGACTCCCTCATAAATAAAACCTTTCACTGGATTTGCCATGTGAGGGGTTTCCGCTCAGTCATTAGAGAGGATATCTTGAGAGCCAGAAGTCTAACCTGTCCAAACAATTCTACGGACTGTATTGAACTGTGCCTGGCTGATGGGAAGATGGCCCATAATTTGATAGCCCTTGAAGCTAGATCTAGTCCTCCTTCATCTACAAGCATTCAATTTAAGTATAGATTGCCACAACATTCCTCATAATCTATTGCCCATTTCGCTGTCTCCCATCTTGGTTTAGATTCTTATCTGGCAGCAAATGATTGACTTCAGAATTTAGGCACACACTTACCTCCAAAGTCTCCACTGGTTGATCGGCCCACTATTTATTAAACACAGATTACCAATACAATCAGAAGCCAACTTGTTAAAGTTCATAATATAATTTCCCTCCCCGATGGCGATTGGCTCAATAAAGAGTTATCTTCGACCCAAAGAAGGCTGACTAGAGGAGCACTATCTACATATCAAATAGAGCCTCACACGTAGGAAGGAAATCCCATAGATGAGCCATGAGCGAATCTCACAAATAACCCGGTAGAGTCAGAGTCTAGCAAGCTCCAACTAGTGTCATGGAATGTGGCTGGGGTGTGGTCGAAAATGGCCCTCCAACATTGAGTTCAATATATCGAAACCTTTGATATTTGTACATTTCAGGAGAGTTGGAGCACCTTCCTATTCACTTTCCAGGCTTTGTAACATTCTTTCGACCAGCGCGCTCTAGCAAGCCCGGCTGCCCTGCGGGGGGATTATTATTTTGGGTAAGAACTGCACTCAATTGTACAATCCGAGAGCTCCGGTCTAGCAGCCCAGATATTTTAGCTATCTATCTCAAAGGCCAGAATGGTGCAGCGCTGGACTTATATAATGTCTATGCTAGAGGGACCAGGGCAGGAAGGAGGTCAACTATGATACATGAGTTGGAAGTGCATTTGGGTGATAGGATCACACCGTCACCCTTGATTGTAGCTGGCGATTTCAACGTTACTTTTGAACCACTGGACGGGGAGGATGTCTGTGAAGTAAGGGAAGTGGACAAGCTGTGGCAAGTCCTCCACCTTGACCTACCCCCTATTAAAAAATGGTCCCAAATGGCTCTCCAGCTTAACTTTCTTTCCCTGGAGTTTGGATTAATGGCGGCCAATGGCCGTACTATCTCGGACAAAATGGGTGCAAATACTTTTAATAGGACTAGCAACATAAGCCGATTATTTCCTCTTGGATCTAAGGTTATGGCCTAGGATGATCGATATGGCTGTGGGTTCTACCACACTGAGAACAATCATAATCCATTCCATCTTACTCTGGGGTCGCCCTGGGGGGGTTAATTCAAATCTGTAAAATCTGTTATAGCCTCAAGGGAGTTATTCCCAACAAATAATAATGGTCGTCTTAAATGGCCCAAGATAGCTTTGGACGAAGGCAAGCTTGAATTAATCAAGCAAAACCTACTTCAAAGCACAGCAGAGATCCAAAGCCTAACAAGCCACCAGGAAGTGCTGCAAGAGATTGCGACCTGTCACACTCAACTCTTTGATCAGATGGCCACCTATTTTGTCGAACCCTCACGTCCCCTTAATTCCGGTCTTAAGCCAAGATCTCAGTTTGCTTGGTTTAACCAAGAGTGCAGTGCCCTCAGACATCAACTTTCTCAAGCAATTAGAGCAAAGAATCTGGCCATAGTGGGAGATCTGAGAAGGTCCTTCAAGCCAGCTCAGGTGAGAGCAAAAAGAGACTGGGACGACAACAGATGGAGACTGATCGGGGAGGCCTGTGCCAGGAAAGATTCACAGACATTTTTGCTTCTTGTAACTAGAGGGGACACTAATAGGCCACCACCTTCGTCCAATAGTATCCCCATCTCAGCATGGTATGACCACTTTACTCTCTTATATTCAGGGCCTTGTGCGTTGGCTCTTCAAGATGCCTCGCTCGATTTGGTTTATGTCACAGCTAAGGACTTTTTCCATAAATGATATCAAGTCCTGCATTAAATCAATTGTGAAGGCCAAAGCCGCTGGACCCGATGGCATTATGGGTGATGTATTTGTACTGGATAGTGAGAATTGGGCAAATTACATCTTGGCCTCATCCAATGCGATAGCAGAGGGAGCTCCAATACTCATTTCATGGAAGGGAGCCGAGGTGATCTCTGTGTTTAAAAAAGGTGATAGATCTTTATCCTGTAACTAAAGACCCATCAGTCTTATAGACTGTTTTCAAAAGGTGTTTGCTCGTGCAGTCCTTGCTAAGTTACAGGACTGGATTAGCGAGCACAGCATTCTGACTCCCTTTCAAGCGGGCCTTAGACAAAAAATAAGCACCATTGACCAGGTGTTTCGTTTTCTTCTTTTATCTTGGAAGACTGTAGCCATTGGTCGGGGGGGCCTATATGTAGCCTTTATAGACCTAAAGACTGCCCTCGATCTTGTCCCAAGAAACAAGCTCTGGCAGGTCTTAAAAGATATGGGTCTTCCTTTGGAGATTCTATCCTTAATTATTTGCCTACATGAGGCTAACTTTGCTAGGGTCTGATGGGATTCCCAAGGCCAACAAACCGACTCAATAAAAGTTAATAGGGGGGTACACCAAGGTTGTGTATTGGCACCTACACTCTTCTCCCTTTTTGTGAATGGTGTTGTCCAGTTTCTCTCTGATGTTCCAGCAGATGCCCCTAGTCTGGGGGGGGGCAAAAGTGGTATCATTATTATTCACTGATGAAACACTGTTAGTATCTAAAACCTCGGAGGGGCTTCAGCTACTATTAAATCACTTCAAAGCCTTTTTTAATTCTCGAGGATCAGAGGTTAACACCGCTAAGATGACGCTCCTGTTCCTTAACCCCCACAAATCTTTTAGGGGTAAACTTTCATTAGGAGGGGTTCCACTGGAAAGGGAGAGCACCTTTGAATACCTGGGTATTACCCTTTTGGAAGATTTGTCTTGGAAGCCTCACATATCTAAACTGACCCTAAAGCACAGGCAAACAACAGGGACTTTGATAAAAGAACACAGCACTTCCTCTAGCAAACCAGCACCTCTACAGATCTATGCTTCTAAAGCAGTGGGCTCAGCTCTCTATGGAGCCGAACTCTGGGGCTTCGAAGAGTTAGCTGCCCTTTCGAATTCTGAGAGTAAGTTTTTTAGGTCCCTGGTTTCGTTACCCCAGAGTACGACACTCCAGCTGTTAAGGCTGGATTTGGGTAGGTTTCCTATTGTAGAGAAGGCTAAGTTACGCCCTTTACTGTTTTGGTTATGCTTTAGGTCCACTCCTGAGTTGCTTCCGTATGCCACTGCTCTTATGGAAGTCAGCGCTCTTGATCGCTCCAAGAAGATAGGTTGGATTCGTAATGTGAAATCCCTACTTACCGCAGTAGGGCTTGAGGGCTATTGGGATGTAAAGGACCCAGCATTACTCCCCAGCAAAGCATACTTAGATATCATTACGATGCCCCAGGTCATGAAACTTTATATGCAGTTCAGGTTTGGTTCTCTTCCCCTGAACTCTTTCATGAGCTCTTGGCAAAGGCCTTCTACATTTTCCCCGTCTTGTCCCATTTGCGTTACTGCAACGCCCATGTACTTTTTGCTTGTCCATTGCACTCATGCCCGAGAGCTAAATGGCTTCAACCAATCTGTAGGTTAATGGGTACACGTTTGAGTGGGGAAGCTCTCTGCATCCTTAAATCGGATTCTAGCCTGGTGATTGTTTGCTCAGTTGCATGTGGGCAATCAGAAGGAATGAGTTGAAAGAGCAAGATTGATGCATATCTTAAATTTTAGGTTCCTGAATTTGCTTTTAATTGGCTCCCTGTTTTTTAAATTTTATGCTTATACCTAAACGGTCATGAGTGTAGTGCATTGTATGTCCTAAGTTAGCATGGTGGACCATGACGTCCATTTGGAGTAGGCATAGGTCTTTGTTACTCTGGTCTATATGTGCATTAAAACATTAATTTTTTATCTAATGAATTTTAGATTATGGATTAATCAATATCTTTTTAGACCTGGCCATTGTTGTACTCTGACTGGCCTTTTAGTGTTTCTATGTATTGTATTGTATCGTATTTGTACTTTTATGGTCTTGAGACCGAAATAAAGTTTTATGATGAAACATGTTCTACAGCTTTGAAATAAAACCTCCTAAACATATCAGTATTGTAACAATCTGCTGCTTTTAAAATGTCCTCCAAATGACCTCCCATCTTACAAACCTTACTCGCCATGACACCCCTGACAGAATGTGCTGTAAATTTTCACAAATCTACTCCTGCTTCCCTCATTACAGCCTTTACCCACCTTGCTATTTGTTGCATTCGTGACAGCTTTAAATGGCTTTACTTAAGAAATCAACAGCTGATCCACTCCAACACCTCTTTTATCCATTCTACTTGCATACACTTTAAGACATCTAACCATACACAAATTTGTAGAGCTGCCAAATTTTGGGTAATAGACTGAACCAGACATAGTCTTAGGGGCTCATTACGATGGCGGGCGGACATCAGTCTGCCCGCCATCGTTGCGGTGCTGGGACTACCCGCCAGACGTGCGGCGGTCCCACCACACATATTAGGATGTGCCCGCCATACTGGCGGGCGCATCCTGGGCTTTTAACATTGCGGACGGTGCTGCTGGCTGCAGCACCATACGCAATGTTAAAAGTGCTTGCACTGCATTTCCCTGCACCACGTGGCAGGCACCACGCGGTGCCTGCCATTTGATGCATGGAAATGCTGGGGGGGTACCATGGGTACCCCACCAGTGCACCCCCCCCACACAGAGGGGGCCCACAATGGGCCCCCAAATCCAGCCTCCGCCTGTCTTTTTGCGGAGGGATGACCGCCGCAAAAAGACAGGCGGAAAGGGATTCCGTAATCCCTACGGCAGTGCCTGCAAGGCACCGCCGCAATGCTGCCCTGTGTCCTGGTTCCGCAAGGCGGGCGGAAAAGGACCGCCTTGCGGAACCGTGGCGGATGGACTTTCCGTCCGCCGCGGACACATTGGGATTCTCACCGCCATCCTAATTTGGCGTTGGGAATTTCCTGTGTGATGGCGGAAGGACAACAACCGCCGGCCCGGCGTTGGCGGTCCTTCCGCCATCATAATGAGCCCCTTAGTTCTTTTCCAAATTAAAAAAATTACACTATCTGGTTGAAAAAACCTATTTGACACTTCTAATTCCCTTATATCTGAACCCATCTGAATGAAATTCAAACACAAAAATGTTGCCAATTTCCGTGGCGTGGCCAAGCCGCTGACTGCTATGGAAGCGTGGAGTTGAAGCTGCGGCAGACACAGCCCTGTTTCCACACTGAACTGGGATACATACCACCATCCATCACCATCTGACCCTTGGGTGTCCCTGGCATGTGGGGGGGCATGTTTTTGGCCCTGGCAGAGGGAGATTTGACTGCATGGAAGGGGGGGCGACCTTTGGCGAGGCACGTCACTAGGCCTTTCTCTATGGCCTGTACCTGTGCTGCTATGGCCATACCTCCAAAGGCCATGATATCCTGATCAGCAGACCACCGCACCATCGATCCTTGCCAGGGCACTGTTGCTGTGCCTCGGGGCATGCCATCGGAGCCCCCGCCACAAACCTGTCCCCACTATTTCCGGCCTCTCTTCGCCAATGGGTCACGACCTGCCTGCACTCTGTGCCCGACTACTGGAGGCCTGTTCAGTGCGGAGGAGCCTCCTTCCACGTATATCCTGTCCGGGCAGAGTAGTGACTGTGGCCTCTGCTAATCATCAGGGCCGAGGCTGGGAAGATGCCGAGGCTTCGACGTCGGAGAGTGGAGGAGGCGCTGCCGCATAGTAGCGGATTCCATCTCGAGTTAAGGCATGCCCAGAGTCTCCCCAGAGGCCCTGCGGTGACAGGTACTGCAGGTGAGCCTGGGGAGCCAGACAACAGGCCGTGTCGGGCCGGCCCAAGCACCTCTTATGCCTCATATACCCAACATTCTGCCTACATGTGTCTTGGAAGCTGAGCGTTTTTCCTTGGGGACTGGAGGGTCACGCAACCGCCTAGTGACACACCAGCATTCATGACATCCAAAACAGAGCATATGCCCCACAGCCCAGGTGGGTTTTTCACCTCCGTGCGGCACTTGAGGCCACATCTCTTCGAGACATGGAAGTCTGGGAATGCCTGTGAGGCTCCATTACTCGTTTTTCAAGCCCTAGGGTGCCCCGCCTTCTCTGCTTAGGCCATGGACCGGCCACTGTGGGACTTGTTGCCACATTTCACATCCTGGACATGCTACCATTAGTTGAACACCAATCATTGGCGCCATTGCCTATTCTCCTACCAGGTGCCTCCACCACTGATTTGGCCTCTGCGCCCGATCTTATGCTCGCACCTTGCAGCTTCTCTCTGTTGGGGTCTTGCATTCCAACCCGTCTTCTGCCCCATGACGGCTGTGTGGAATCTGCATCACTTTAAGCTGCTGTTTACACCCATTGGAGCACTTAGCATTCCTGGTGTCCCGACTTGTGCCCTATAACGGAGCTGGTGGGGTAAAACCTGCTGCGACAAGTGAAGTTTTTGGCTCCCCGTCTGCTCCCTGTTGTGGACTAGGAGGTGTGCTCACAAATACATCTAGGATGCTGTCCTTCTTCTTTTCACCTCTTTGTAAGACTTCCATCGCTTCACTTCCCTAGTCAGCATTACGTGCTCCATGACATTTCACTACCTTTCGGGGCGCAGCAGGCACTTACTGTGATCAGCCTCCTGGGGTCGGTTTCCTCCTCCCTCCCTCATTCTGCAGGCTATGGTTCGTGGTGACCCTAAACAGTGATGTCTCAATTTCAAGAAGGAGGAACCCCCGGAAACCACAAAGCCTACACAAAGCCACCTCTCTCATAGGGGAGCACTAATAGGTCCCAGCGCGGGCCCAGACCAACTAACTGGCACAGACGCAATCATGGTGGAACTCAGAACAGGCTTCAGGACCATCAATGGCCGGTTTGATACCCTGGCCAGGAGACTGGACATTATAGGTGAATGCCTTGACTGTCACGAGAATCCACTTAAGGCTTCAGAGGGGAGAGTATCAGACATGGAAGACGGTGCTACGCAATCTATGAAGCGATAGGAATGAATGGAAAAGCTGCTCAAAACTGTTGCCATGAAAAATGAAGATCTGGAGGCGAGGGGCAGGTGCAATAATCTACGCATGTTGAGGGTACCTGAATCCACCATTACTGGCCGCCTTAACCTGTTTGTAGAAAGAGTTTTGATGGATTTCTTTGGTAAGCAACACTTCACTTCCACGTTCGTGGTAAAGCAGGCTCATCGCTCACTAGGCCCATGCCCCAATCCTGGCTGCCCCCGAGACCTATGATTGCTCGCTTACTGAACTTTAGTGCTGCAACACTGCCATGCGCCTAGCCAGAGAACAAGGTCCTTTGCAATGGCAGGGCTCTACCATCTCCTTGTTTCCTGATTTCACCTCTTTGGTTCCTAGATGTCAAATCCATACTTCAAAAATTGGGATTTGCTATGGCATGCTGTACCCAGCATGCCTCAGAGTCGAAGTCAACGGTAAGCCCTGCTTCTTTAATACTCCGGCCGAGGCGCAGGCCCTCTGCTAATAACATTTGGGTGAACGTTCCTCCTCCCGTCGTTCCACTCCGGACAGATCACCATCAGATATTCACTCCAGCGCAAGTGCTGATCTCTTCCCCACGGGTTGACAGCTATGTCTCTTCCTCATTCAACTTCCATTCTGCATCGATGGACCCCGCTTTGAATTTATTATGGTACTTTCCATTTGCATTGTTCAGATCTTGCAACATAGATACTTGGATCCCACTTACCACTTCACAAACTGATCCTTTCATGCATGGGTGTCTGCCGTAGCATTGCAAACCCCAAGTGGTACACACAGACATGTTTACTGTATTGGTATTTTCGATTTGTGTGGGCGACTCTTAGGGTTTGGTATTGGGCTTTTTTGTGCCTGGTGTGGGAGTGGGCTTGGGGGGTTATTGAGAGCGTTCGTATTACTGCTTGTTGTTTTCCTCATTCCTAATCAGTACACAATGGTCACTCTCCATCCTTGTTTTCCAGTTCCACTTGTCATATCTTATGGTCCGTACACACACCCTAGACTTCAAGGACTTCTCTCTTACACACCTGTCCTGGAATATCAGGGATCTTAATGATCGTCGCAAGGGCAAACAAGTTTTACAATACCTTTCACATAATGGCATGCACATAGCTTTCCTTCAGGAAACTCATCTTCCCCCCCAGGGAGGGTACTCTCGTATGCATATACTTGGGGCTGGCACCGATTCTTTTCTAATTATAGTTCCTACTCTAGAGGGGTCTGTACTCTTGTTCACAAAAATGTGTAATTCAGGCATATTACCACTGTTGCAGATGATGGTGGCCGGTATGTCCTATTCGCGGGCATTCTGGCGGTACTTCTGGCCAACATATATGCTCCTGTGGATTCCCCTGAGTTTTTTCTGCCTCTCTCCACCCAAATTGGATGGCTGGATTTTGACCATCTTATTGTAGCCTGAGATTTCAAACTCCTAATGAACCCTGCCACTGACACCGCAGCACTGACACCGACTACCAAACCCAGATCACTCCATGTACTCAATCACATTTGTGATAGACACATATTGTGTGACGCTTGGCTTCTAAAGCACACCTCAAACCTGGGATTCACTCACTACTCAGTTCCACATAATACGTGGTCACTCATCGACTATTGCCTCCTCTCCGCTACACTATGTCCATGGTTGATTTCCACAGAACATCTTTCTCGCACAATATCCGATCACTCTCAGGTGCTGGGCTTTCTTAGGATTCCTTTTGGTGGCAGTCGGGAAAGACAGTGGCGCTTCCCTACTTTGGACTTACAAGATGAACTGTTGCATTCCAACTTGCGTATTGCAGTTTTGGAATACTTACAGATTAATGAGGGTACAGTGGCCTCCAATTCCACGGTTTGGGAGGGGTTCAAAGCCTATATTAGGGGCATCTGCATCTCTTAGCATTCCGTGGTACTGAGCAGCGCTTAATTTGTAAAATATTAAGTGCCAGGGCTCTGACCAGGAGGCCACTGCAGCTTGCACCACCCATCGCCCTTGTCATCGCTGCCAAAATAACTACTAACCATCTCTCTTGCATGTAAATGCGACAGTTCAGATTATTCCAGGTCCCCAAAGCTAAAGGAATGGCTGGGGAGGTAGGTATGAGCAATTTTAATGTATATTGTATTCCTAAAAAACCGCTGTTCTGCTCATCTCTAAATTAGATGAGCAGCCCCACCATGTGGTAGACTGTTCTAAGTATGGTGTTGACAATTAGGTGCCGGTGCCAAGCACCGGAAACCAATTAAGTGCCGGTGCTGAGCACCGGAAAGCACCGGCTCAAATTAAGCACTGGTACTAAGTGACATACATAAGGTCCTCACGCAACTTGAGGGGGATCTGGCTGATCTCGGTCTCCGCACATCGTTTAGTGCCGATCCACGGAGCACTCAGGTCGGAGGAGCCCACCTGACTGAGTACCATGACTTGGCTGAGAGAGAGGTCCTTTACCTGGGTAAACACGCTCAAGCGCGCAGATATGGTGAGGGTGAAAGCCCTGGGAGTACTCTGGCCTGTCTACTTCGTCCTCCTAGGTACAACTCATACATTGCCGAGCTGAGCGTAAATTACCTCCAGTGAGGGTGTACTTGACACCCTGCTCCAGTACTACATTCGCCTTTACAACTCCTGCCTTCCAGGGAACGAGAGGATGTGGTCTGACGGCTAGATTGCCGACTTTGGAGCTGGAAACCAAGGTTCGAGCCTCGGGGTCGCGTCCACATCCGGTGATTCTGGGCAAATCACTTAATCTCCCTGTGCCCACCAAAAACATGAATGTGTCCTTGTGTAACGTAACCGGTGCTCATGTAAAGCGCTCCAATACCTTCGGGTCGAGTTCGCGCTATATAAATCTGCAAAAAAAAAAAAATGCAGGACCGACAGTCTACCTGGAAGACGAGGCTATGGTTTGGCTCTCTAATTCCCAATGTCAGTTCCTTACTGAACCTTTATCTTGTGAGGAAATCATACAGGCCATAGACTCCCTTGATGGCTCCAAAGCCCCCGGTCTTGATGGATCTAGGTGAGGGGAGTTCTATAAACATTTTAAACATATACTGGTGCTGCGACTACTCGCGGTTTATGGAGAATCCCTTTAAATAGGTGCTTTACCCCCATCTATGCGCAAGGCTGACATAACCCTCCTCTCTAAACCCGGCAAGAACCCCTTACACTGCGGTTCTTATAGACCCTTGTCACTCCTCAATCTGGACAATAAAATATTGGCGAAAGTTCTCACCAATCGTCTTTCATTACTGATGGACCAAATCATTTCCCCTGCGCAATCGGGATTTGTCCCCCTTCTTTCCACATTGCTGAATCTGAGGGCAGTATTTTTCAGTATCCACAGAATTTCTCCAGATATCCTCGCCACGATTGCACTTTTAGACGCCAAGAAGGCATTTAACTCCTTGGAGTGGCCTTTCCTTCTTGCCGTCATTTATAAATTGGGCGTACCCCTTGGTTTCTCTTCCTTGATAAATCTCCTGTATGCACAGCCCACTGCACACCTTGGAGTCAATGGCGCTCTCACGGCTCCATTTCCTATAAAAAAGGGTACCCATCAGGGATGCCCATTGTCCGCTTTACTTTACATAATTGCACTGGACCCTCTGGTCTGTCATCTCCATATGCTCCACCAACACCGCAGTTTTCAATTCAAACCTGGCCACCTAGTCATCTCCCTCTATGCAGATGACATTTTACTCTTTATCCGTCGCCTGGTGGAGAACCTAATCCCAATTCTGCACAAATTGTCACATGTTGGGATCCTATCTGGTCTTCTGATCAAGTGGTCCTAGTCTGAAATTTTTCCCATAACTTCTGCCACAAAGCAGACCGCATGTAATTACCCATTGACCTGCTGCGACAGGCCAGTTAAATATTTTGGTGTCATAATCCACCCAGATAAGGAACAGGTGATGCGGCTTAACTATGGCCCCTCCGTTGACACACTGTTCGACACAAATAGATAGGTGGATTTGATTTCCTCTTTCAATGGCTGGTAAGATTGCAATCATAAAAATGTTGATCCTTCCTCGTTTCCTATACCTGTTCCTTAACATTCCCATACCACTCACAAATTCATTCTTTCTTACCCTCCGTGGCTTACTCCTTAAAATCATCTGAGCCGGTCGGTGGCCATGTGTCAGTTGGGACCCATTAGTGCTCCCCTACGAGAGAGGTGGCTTCGGGGTGCCCCATCTTCAGTTTTATTACCTGGCCGCGCAATGCAATACACCCATCATTGGTACCATGTGGATGCCCGGCTACTATACACAAAACTTGAGCTTGACCTTGCTGCTCCCTCAATGCTTGGTTCCATCCTTCCAAAAGGGATCCCCTGTACCCCAGGGATGTTCAAACACTGTCCACCACCTGCTAGGCATGGAGAAAACTCCAGCGACTACAGGGTGGCGCCTTCCTTTACTCCCCGGCCTTGATGCTGATGGACAACCCATGGCTCCCCATCATCTGCGAAGCCTTGGTGAAACGCACTATGTCGCGATACGGCCTCCATACTTTTGGTGACTTCTTTTCGGAGGGACATGCACTAACACACTCCACAGATCTGTGCTTCAGTGATGCTTCACTCATGGACCGTTTTATTATGCACCACATCCACAATGCGTTACGGTCTACCATATCAACCTACCCGATAGCTCCAGATGAGTTGCCTCTCCTGACGTTAGTAATTAATGATCCCGATGGGGTACAATTGGTGTCCAAACTATATCGAACTAGTATGGCATTGCTCCCAGCTCACAATGAGAAACTCATATCATACTGGGAACGGGACACAGGAAGGCCCATTACGGATAACATATGAGCTGTGTGCTGTGCCCAAACTCGGCTGGTGCCACCCAACCATCAACACAAGCTTCTCCATTACAAGTTTCTGCAGCGCGCTTTCATTACCCCTACTGATCAACACAAATATGACCAATCACGCTCCTCCGACTGTCCTAAATGTCACACTCCTGGAGCAAATTTTCTACACATGGCTTGGTCCTGTAGCTATGTAACGCACTATTGGATTCTGATTTTCTCCAGGTTATCCAAATGTTGGGGATTGACCTGGATGCAGACCCACTATTCGCCCTGCTGGGCTATGTACTAGATCTTCCAACAAACACTAGACGATTTACCGCTAACCCTCTCCTCTTGGCCAAAAGCGACTTTGCGATCCACTGGGGTAAGTGCCTGCCCCTTACCGCTTCCAACTGGCTCACCAGTATGACATACTGCAACACTACCAGTGAATTATATGCATCTCTTCAACCCCCGACCTCTAGAGCTAAACACATTTGGCAACCTCTATGTAATTACTTACTATCGCTCGAAGCTCGCAGCACATCAGAGCTTCTCTCTCCTACTCAATAACTTACTATCGGGTGGTCCGTAGCCCCGGCCCTCCCCACGTCACCTCCATGCATTTTCCACACCAAGATAGACTGGAGAGACAGCCCTCCCTGACCTCCGTCCCTCCCTGTCTCCCCTAGACCTGTTCACATTACCCCACATCTCCCCCCTCGACATTATTTGCAGGAGCGTAGGTGATACCCCTTCTTTCCTATTGCAAATTTTTACAGACAAATATGGCTCCAGCAACCTTCTCTTTCTGTCGTTGAGGAACTAGTTGATTTTTATTGATGTTTCTTTGTTATGTTTATTATCTATCACAGAGTAGATGGCATACGTTGACTACACTGTATCCTTCTTCGTTGCTTCCGCTTATTTTAAGCAAATGGTCATGATCATCTTGTCATTATTTGCTATTGCTATTGCTATGTTTGTATGCCTATGCCATGTCAAAATCTTTGAAACTAAATAAAAATAGTTTAAAAAAAATTGTGCTGCCAATTTCCATGTTAATTCTCTCACTTCTAGGTACTTGTTGCATGGCCATCTCTCAAATAACTTTAATACCAAATCATCATTCCATAATGTTTTGATATTTTGCTCTAGGCAGTCTCTTTAACCGAATCCTTTTCATTACCTTTCAATGGACTTCTACCCACTGACAATCCTTGTTTTAACCCCTTCGCTGCTAGGCCTTCCCCCCCCCCCCCCTCCCTGTGCTAAGCCTTTTTTTGGCTATTTGGGGTAGTTCGCGCTTAGGCCCCTGTAACTTTTTGACCACATAAGGTATCCACGCCAAATTTGCGTCCTTTTTTTCCAACATCATGGGGTTCTAAAGGTACCCAGGGTTTGTGGATTCCCCTGGAGGGAACCCAGAAATTAGCCAAAATACAGCTAAATTTTGTTTTTTGGGGGGAAAATGCGAAAAAAGGGCTACAGAAGAAAGCATCTGGTTTTTTCCCTGCATATGGTATCAAAAAAGGGGTTGTGGTGCTGAAATCACCATCTTCCCAGCTTTCAGGGACAAGCAGAGTTTTGTCAGAAAACCAATTTTTTTTACACAGTTTTGGCATTTTTTTGGGACATTGCCTATTTTTGCTATTTTTTGTGCTTTCAACCTCCTTCCAGTTAATGGTAGAAATGGGTATGAAAGCAATAATGGATCCTGGAAAGCTATACATTTTGGAAAAGTAGACAAAATCCTGAATTCAGCAAGGGGTCATTTGTGTAGATCTTTCAAGGTTTCTTTATAGAAACTAACAGTTAAATATAGCAAAAATTGAACATTAGTTGAAAAAAAACAGCTTTTGTGTCAACGTTTTCACCTGTAACTTCTTCTAATTACGACAGCTCTTTGAAAGCAATATACCGTTACATCCGCTGGACCTTACTGGTTTTGGGGATATATAGGTCTTGTAGGTTCACCAAGAACCCAACGAACCCAGAGCCAAAAACTGAGCAGTGACTTGCAATGGTTTTTTATTATGTACCGGGTATACAGCAATTATTCTGGGAAAATGTATACATGGCAAATCGGTATGAAAGACACCTATGTATTTCTGAAATGGGAACAAAATATAGAGTTTAGAAACAGTAGATATTTGCACATTTCCGAAATTGGGAATGCTCATACTAGCATGAGAATTATCGATCATTTTTCAAAATTACTTATTTTTTACACATTGTCTTTCATTCGGAAGGCAGAAATACATCGAAAGTCAATAGGTAATAACAGATGCTTTACAAATCTGAATTACCCTAAGTCTCCCGATAAAAATGGTACCTCACTTGTGTGGGTAGTCATAGTGCCCACGACAGGAAACGGCTCACAACGTAACGTGAACACACCACATTTTCACAATCAAAAATTACCCTTTTTTTTCAAAGTGCCTAGCTGTAGTTTTTGAACCCTAGCTCTGCCGGCACCTAGGGAAACCTAGCAAACCTATACATTTTTGAAAACTAGACACCCAGGGGAATCCAGGATGGGGTGACTTGACTGCCTCTCACCAGGTTCTGTTACCCAGAATCCCTTGCAAACCTAAAAAAGTGTAAAAAAACAAACATTTTCCTCACATTTCTGTGGTGGAAAGTTCTGGAATCTGCGTGGATCCACAAATTTCCATGCACCCCGCGTTCCCCAAAGTCTTCCGAGAAAAATGGTACCTCACTTGTGTGGGTAGGCCTAGTGCCCGCGACAGGAAACGGCACAAACGCAACGTGGACACACCACAATTTCACAGCGAAAAATGACCCTTTTTTGGTAAAGTACCTAGCTGTAGTTTTTGAACCCTAGCTCTGTCGGCATCTAGGGAAACCTAGCAAACCTATACATTTTTGAAAACTAGACACCCAGGGGAATCCAGGATGGGGTGACTTGACTGGCTCACACCAGGTTCTGTTACCCAGAATCCCTTGCAAACCTAAATAATTGTCAAAAAACCCACATTTTCCTCACATTTCTGTGGTGGAAAGTTCTGGAATCTGCGTGGATCCACAAATTTCCACCCACCCCGCGTTCCCCAAAGTCTTCCGAGAAAAATGGTACCTCACTTGTGTGGGTAGGCCTAGTGGCCGTGACAGGAAACGGCACAAAACGCTACGTGGACACACCACAATTTCACAGTGAAAAATGAACCTTTTTTGGCAAGGTACCTAGCTGTAGTTTTTGAACCCTAGCTCTGCCGGCACCTAGGCAAACCTAGCAAACCTATACATTTTTGAAAACTAGACACCCAGGAGAATCCAGGATGGGGTGACTTGACTGCCTCTCACCAGGTTCTGTTACCCAGAATCCCTTGCAAACCTAAAGAATTGTCAAAAAACCCACATTTTCCTCACATTTCTGTGGCGGAAAGTTCTAGAATCTGCGTGGATCCACAAATTTCCACCCACCCCGCGTTCCCCAAAGTCTTCCAAGAAAAACGGTACCTCACTTGTGTGGGTAGGCCTAGTGCCCGCGACAGGAAACGGCGCAAAACGCAACGTGGACACACCACAATTTCACAGTAAAAAATGACTCTTTTTTGGCAAAGTGCCTAGCTGTAGTTTTTTAACCCTAGCTCTGCCGGCACTTAGGGAAACCTAGCAAACCTATACATTTTTGAAAACTAGACACCCAGGAGAATCCAGGATGGGGTGACTTGACTGCCTCTCACCAGGTTCTGTTACCCAGAATCCCTTGCAAACCTAAACAATTGTCAAAAAAACCACATTTTCCTCACATTTCTGTGGTGGAAAGTTCTGGAATCTGCGTGGATCGACAAATTTCTACCCACCCCGCGTTCCACAAAGTCTTCCGAGAAAAATGGTACCTCACTTGTGTGGGTAGGCCTTGTGCCCACGACAGGAAACGCCGCAAAACGCAACGTGGACACACCACAATTTCACAGTGAAAAATGACCCTTTTTTGGCAAAGTGCCTAGCTGTAGTTTTTGAACCCTAGCTCTGCCGGCACCTAAGGAAACCTAGCAAACCTATACATTTTTGAAAACTAGACACCCAGGGGAATCCAGGATGGGTCGACTTGACTGCCTCTCACCAGGTTCTGTTACCCAGAATCCCTTGCAAACCTAAACAATTGTTAAAAAAAACACATTTTCCTCACATTTCTGTGGTGGAAAGTTCTGGAATCTGTGTGGATCCACAAATTTCTACCCACCCCGCGTTCCCCAAAGTCTTCCGAGAAAAATGGTACCTCACTTGTGTGGGTAGGCCTAGTGCCCACGACAGGAAACGGCGCAAAATGCAACATGGACACACCACAATTTCACAGTGAAAAATGTCCCTTTTTTGGCAAAGTGCCTAGCTGTAGTTTTTGAACCCTAGCTCTGCCGGCACCTAGGAAAACGTAGCAAACCTATACATTTTTGAAAACTAGACACCCAGGGGAATCCAGGATGGGGTGACTTGACTGCCTCTCACCAGGTTCTGTTACCCAGAATCCCTTGCAAACCTAAAACATTGTCAAAAAAACCCACATTTTCCTCACATTTCTGTGGTGGAAAGTTCTGGAATCTGCGAGGATCCACAAATTTCTACCCACCCCGCGTTCCCCAAAGTCTTCCGAGAAAAACGGTACCTCACTTGTGTGGGTAGGCCTAGTGCCCGCGACAGGAAACGGCACAAAACACAACGTGGACACACCACAATTTCACAGTGAAAAATGACCCTTTTTTGGCAAAGTGCCTAGCTGTTATTTTTTAACCCTAGCTCTGCCGGCACATAGGGAAACCTAGCAAACCTATACATTTTTGAAAACTAGACACCCAGGGGAATTCAGGATGGGGTGACTTGACTGCCTCTCACTAGGTTCTGTTACCCAGAATCCCTTGCAAACCTAAACAATTGTTAAAAAAAACACATTTTCCTCACATTTCTGTGGTGGAAAGTTCTGGAATCTGCGTGGATCCACAAATTTCCACCCACCCCGCGTTCCCCAAAGTCTTCCGAGAAAAACGGTACCTCACTTGTGTGGGTAGGCCTAGTGCCCGCGACAGGAAACGGCGCAAAACGCAACGTGGACACACCACAATTTCACAGTGAAAAATGACCCTTTTTTGGCAAAGTGCCTAGCTGTAGTTTTTTAACCCTAGCTCTGCCGGCACCTAGGGAAACCTAGCAAACTATACATTTTTGAAAACTAGACACCCAGGGGAATACAGGATGGGGTAACTTGACTGCCTCTCACCAGGTTCTGTTACCCAGAATCCCTTGCAAACCTAAAAAAGTGTCAAAAAAAACACATTTTCCTCTCATTTCTGTGGTGGAAAGTTCTGGAATCTGCGTGGATCCACAAATTTCCACCCACCCCACGTTCCCCAAAGTCTTCCGAGAAAAATGTTACCTCACTTGCGTGGGTGGGTCAAGGACCCGTGACAGGCAAGGGCCCAAAACCTATTGAGGCGACATCAAAATTACCTATCACAAACCAACCTGGTTTTGCAAGGGGGGTCCCATGAGTTTTTGGCCCTGGGCTCGGTGATCATCTAGGGAAACCTACCAAACCCACACATTTCTGGAAACTAGACACCCGGGGGAGTCCAGCGAGGTATGGCTTGCGTGGTTCCCCTAACGTTTTCCTACCCACAATACCCTGCAAACCTCAAATTTAGCTGAAAAAATCACTTTTTTCTCACATTTCTGTGAAAAAAAGGAAGGCTGTAAGTTTTGCGGGGGAGGGGGTGGGGGCATGGGCATGCCCATTTTGGGCAGCCCCCACCCCAATTCAAATTTGCCCAAAACAATCCCTGGCGTCTAGTGGGCTTTTTGCCCCCACCGGCGGGGCAGATTGGGGCTAATGCCCCATCTGCCCCCCAGGGGGGCAGAAAGTCACTAGACGCCAGGGATTGTTTTGGGCAAATTTGAATTGGGAGTAGGGGCTGCCCAAAGCGGGCATGCCAATGCCCCCACCCTAATTAAAATTTGCCCAAAAAAATCCCTGGCGTCTACTGGGATTTTTGCCCCCCAGGGGGGCAGAAAGCCTGTAACTTTTGTGGGGGAGGGGCGGGGGCATTGGCATGCCCATTTTGGGCAGCCCCCACCCTAATTCAGATTTGCCCCAAAAAATCCCTGGCGTCTAGTGGGATTGGGGGCTACAGGGGGGGGCAGAAAGGCTGTCATTTTTGCGGGGGGTGGGGGCATGGGCATGCCCATATTGGGCAGCCCCCACCACTAATTATAATTTAAAAAAAAATCCCTGGTATCTAGTGGGCTTTCTGCCCCCCCTGTAATTTTTGCGGCCGGGTGGTGGGGGCATCGGCATGCCCGTTTTGGGCAGCCCCCACCCTAATTTAATTTGGCAATAAAAAATCCCTGGCGTATAGTGGGCTTTTTGCCCCCCCGGGGGGCAGAAAGGCTGTAAATTTTGCGGGGGTGGGGGCATGAACATGCCCTTTATGGGCAGCCCCCACTCTAATAATATATGCGCAAAAAAAAAATCCCTGACGTCTAGTGGGCTTTTTGCCCCCCCCGGGGGGCAGATTGGGGGCTACTGCCCCCATCTGTCCCCCAGGGGGGTAAAAAGACTAAATTATGCCAAACTTATTTGGGGGGAGCAAAGGCCCTTGCCCAAGGGGCCGCTCCCCCCTCCCTGGTGTCTAGTGGGTGGATCCCTGCTTGGGGATCGTGGGATCGCCCCCCTGGGGCGATCCCCAAGCAGGGATCCACTGGGGGGGGGCAGAAAGACTGTAATTTTTGCAGCCAGGGGGTGGGGGCATTGGCATGCCTGTTTTGGGCAGCCCCCACCCTAATTTAATTTGGCAATAAAAAATCCCTGGCGTATAGTGGGCTCTTTGCTCCCCCGGGGGGGCAGATTGGGGGCTCCTGCCCCCATCTGCCCCCCAGGGGGGGCAGAAAGGCTGTAAATTTTGCGGGGGGGCATGGACATGCCCTTTATGGGCAGCCCCCACCCTAATAATATATGCGCAAAAAAGAAATCCCTGGTGTCTAATGGGCTTTTTGCCCCCCCGGGGGGGCAGATTGGGGGCTACTGCCCCCATCTGCCCCCCAGGGAGGGCAAAAAGACTAAATTATGCCAAATTTATTTGGGGGAGCAAAGGCCCTTGCCCAAGGGGCCGCTCCCCCCTCCCTTGTGTCTAGTGGGTGGATCCCCAAGCAGGATCCACTGGGAGGAGTACCATTGGAAAGGGAGATTCTCCCTTTCCAATGATACCTCTCCCATCTTTCTACGTGCCCGGGGGCTGAGATAGCCCCTGAGCACATAGAAAGTGAAACTGAAATGAGCCTAAAGGCTCATTTCAGTTTCGTTTCTGTGCAATGAAGACAGCGCGACGTGCGCGCTGATCGTAATTGCACACAAACCAGGGGGGGGCCTCGGGGGTTGGGGAAGCTCTTCCCCAGCTCCCGAGGCTTTGGGGGTGAAAAGGAAATTCCCGGTGCGGTGTGCCATGACGGCCGGGAGCCGTCGTGCGCACACGATCACCGTTGCGCACGATGGCTCCCGGCCGTCGTGAGCACCGAAGGGGTTAATGAATGTCTTGCTGCAACAGCTGATCTATAACAATTAACTGTTCTATATGACAAACCTTTTTCAAATAATTCTGCCAAGAAATTTGCCACTTCTACTTTATCTGTTAACACAGGATCCAAATACTTTTCCACGCACCGACGTAACCATATTTGCCATGCACTTCTATATCTCTTTCTAGTTCCTGATGCCCATGACTCAGTGAGTAAATTAGTAGCTGTTCCCGAAAGGCCTGTGAATCATCCTAAACTCCTGATGTCCTCCATACTAGAAGTTTGAGTAAACCCGACTCCACTAAAGGATGTTCTTCCTTCTCCATTCCTTGTAAAAGACCTTTGCATGACCGTATCAAATACCTTTTCCATAATATTTGGAAACCATGCTTGTGTTTTCCAAAAAGGAGTAACTAGTACTATTTGGCATCTCTGCCTCCACACCTGCACTAATAATCTCTGCATCATAAAGAAGGGGGGAGGGGTGGGTGAGAAACATACACTTTCATTTCCTTACACGCTTGCAAAAATACATCTACTGCTATTGCTCCCGGATCTGGTCTCCAACTGATATACAGTGGTAACTGATTAGTCGATCGGGAGGCAAAACTATCCACACCAAATGGGCCCATTATTTTCAGAATCTTCTGAAAATAATCTTCCCTTAACTCCCAATTGCTGTAATCTGTAAAATTCCTCGAATTCCAATCCTCCACCACATTGTGTATCCCTGGTAAATATTCTGCTTTCAATCCTATCTTTTGTTCCAAGCAAAACTCCCACATTTCTTTTGCTAAATCTGATAGTCTGTTTACCCTGCTTCCTCCCAATTTGTTTATATACGTTACTCCAGTTATGTTGTGCATCTCTTATAAAACTGAATTTCCCTTCAACTCTTTCCTGAAACTGTGGAGAGTAAACAAACCCGCTCTCAACTCTAGACATTTTATGTGTTCCTCTTTTTCTACCATATTCCAAACTCCATCTGTCTCCTGCCCAGAGCATATGCTACCCCATCCTGAATTGCTCGCATCTGACTCTAGAATAAAATCTGTTTTTGTCCCAAAAATTGCCAGTCCATTGCAGGCTTCCAAATTCTTCTTCCAACATAACAACTCATCTTTCACTTCTTGGCTCATAGGTACCACAAACCTTTTGTCAGATCTAAAGTCTTTAGACGCTGAAGGGCCATGTAATGCAGAGGTCCCCGAAAGACAGCCTGTATCGAAGAAGATAGCAGACAGATCACCAGTGCCAATTCTCTCAACCTCACCTTCTCCTTCTTTGACAACAATCTCACTTCTTGTCTTATCTTCTTCACTTTCTTCTCTGGTAACTGTAACTGACTTGTTACTGTGTCTACAACAAATCCTAGAAATTCCAATCATTTGGATGGTACCAATATTGATTTCTCTCAATTTATTATAAAACCCAATGCCTCTAACAAATTCTTCACCAACACCAACTGTTCTTTCAATCCCTCCATACTTTGATTCATTATCATGATGTTCTTAATCTTAATCTTAATTGTGATTTATAGAGCGCTCGTTCACCAATTGGTTTCATGGCGCTGGAGACTAGGGAGGTGCCAATCCGGAACAGTTTATTCATAAGCTTGTGTGAATAACCAAGTTTTGAGAGATTTTCTGAATAGGAGCAGATTGGTGCTGAGTCTAATTTCCAGGGGATGGAATTCCACAGGCGTGGGGCTAAAGTCGCAAACCTGCAGCCCCCTGGCGTTTCAGTTTGAAGGTGGGTATTGTCAAAAGGTGAAGTTGGGCTGAACGAAGATTCCGAGTGGGGGTATAACGAGAAATAAGATTGTCAATTAATTTTGGGCTATGGCCGTTTAGGGATTTAAACACCAAACATCCGACTTTGAAGGCACATCGCTGCGGAATAGGGAGCCAGTGCAGCTTCCTGAGTAGGGGAGAGGCGTGCTGCCACCTGGGCTGTTTATGTATCAGTCGAGCCGCTTGGTTCTGTACCAGCTGAAGTCGTTTGGTGAGGCCAAGTGGAAGTCCCAGGTAGGTGGCATTTGCGTAGTCCAGACGAGACAGCACAAGAGCTATTACCACCTGGACCAGAGCAGCGTGGGACAAAAACCTGCTTATTTTCCTAATTTATTCGTAGTTGTAGGAAACAGGCAGAGACCACTGTGCCTACATGCGCTTTTAAAGACAGGTTGTTGCCTATAGTAACCCCTAGACTTTTTACTGAAGTAGAGGGGGTGGGAGGAGGTCCCAGATTATTAGGCCAATATTGTGGACCCCATGGATTGCAAGCTCCCCCTATCAAAATTAGTTCAGTTTTACTGGGTTTGAGTTTTAAATGATTAAGGTTCATCCATTGCTGGATGAAAATCATAGTAGATTGAAAGTTGGTTATAGGTTCGGGGGAGTTATCGATTGAGAACATGAGTTGGAGGTCATCTGCATAATTGAAGGGGGTCACCTTCCTGTCTTTCAAGGATCTTATCAATGGGCATAGGTAGAGATTGAACAGATGTGGGACCGCACAAGTTGTTTTTAATTTAGGGGCAGTGAATTGGCCAATATGGACTGCCTGAGTGCGGTTTACTAAAAAGGAGTTAATCCAGCTAAGGGCTGGACCCTGAAAGCCAGCCTCTCTGACACGGTCCACTAGTATGTTATGGTCGACCGTGTCGAATGCAGCTGAGAGGTCAAGCAATATCAGGGCCTGATGAATGCCTCTGTCTGCATTTTCACGTAGGGAGTCCAGTATTGCCACAGTCACTGTTTCAGTGGAATGGTCAGGCCGAAAACCGTCCTGACATGGATCAAAGAATCCCGTCTGTTCCAAAAAGTTGGATAGGCATTTTGCCACATGGGCCTCTAGTAGCTTAGCCATATGGGGAGCAGAGAGATGGGACGGTAATTTGCTAGTGTCTGGGGGTCAGCGCTTGATTTCTTTAGAAGGGGGACTACCATAGCCTCCTTAAAAGCCTTGGGGACGCAGCCCTGGGACAGGGATTGATTTAAGAGGGCAAGGACTGGGTCTGGAAAGGCCATAAAGTCTGCTTTCAAGACATGAGGGGGGAAGTGATCCAAGGGAGAGCCAGATTTGACTTTAGCGAGTAAGTTATTCAAGGTCTCTATATCAATAGGTAAAAAAGAATCCAAGGAGTGGGGGTTCCTAGGTGTGGGCGGGGTAATATCATGTGAGAGCCTGTGTGGGATGCTGGCTTTAATATCAGTAATCTTATCAATAAAAAAATTATTCAAAGAATCACACAGGGCCTGTGATGGCTTGGGTTTAATTAGGACTCTCTCAGGGTTTGATAGTTCATCAACTATTGTGAATAATTCCTTAACTTGATTATTAGAGTTGAGAATTCGTGTTGAGAAATAGGCTGCCTTAGCTGCGGAGATGGCCTTCTTATAATCATGTAGGGCCCGGACATAAGTAGTTTTTCCTGTTTGGGAGTAGTTCTGCCTCCACTTTCTTTCCAGTTGACGGAGGGAACGTTTTTGGGAGTTTAAGTCAGGGGAAAACCATATTTGAGCCTCATGCCGGCGGGTGAGGCTGATTCGTTTAAGTGGAGCGTGTGTGTTACTAGCCGCAAGTAACCAAGACGAGAAAGATTTTTCGTGTAGGTTAACATCAGGTGTGGGACACGGAGCTGTGTTGATTAAGGTGGCGATGAAATCGTTATTATTAATGGAGAGCCATTTTCTCGCCATTCTTCCTCCTAAGGTGGGCACTTTCCCTGTGTAAGAATATTTTAAGGAGAATTTTACCAAGTGATGATCAGACCATACACAAGGCATGATAGATGGAACTGATATCACTAAGTTGGCAGTCCATAGTTGATCTAGGATGTGGCCTTTTGAGTGGGTAGCTGAGGAGATTTGTTGAATAAGGTTCATATTTTTTAATAGTTCTGTCAACTCGGTGGATTGTGGTCTTCCTTGAGGGTCATTGGCCCAATAGTTGAAATCCCCAATTAGGAGAATTCTAGTATGGTTAGTAACTAGAGGTGCGATTTGTTCGGCTAACAGATGTGGAAACTGGGGCATGTACTGAGGTGGCCTATAAAGTAGTATGCAGATGAACGGGGCCAAGTTAGATTCAAATTTTATCACTGCATTGTCAGTGACGGAGAGATTGAGTGGGGTAAGGGTGGTAAAACTCAGGTTTTTGTGGATGATGGCCGCTACTCCGCCACCTGTCTTACCCGGTGGGCGGTTAGTTTGTAAAATATAGTATTCGCAGGGTAGGGCAGCTAGGATATCAGGTGAAGATTCGGAGGTGAGCCAGGTTTCTGTAACTAGCAGAATGTCAGGTTGTTCAGAGTCAAGAAGGCTGAAAATTTCCAGCTGGTGTTTGACTAGTGAACGAGTGTTAAGGTATATAATTGAGATGTCTTTTTGCCCCATGTTAATCTGGGTACGTAGCTGGGGGGCATGGGTGATGGGCGACCTGACCTCCGAAAATGAGTCTCGTGTCAAACCAATGTTAAGGTGGGATAGACGTGCTAGAGTTGGACCTCCGGGTTTTTATGACGGGTCATGAAGCATTCTGAGCTCCAAGGAGGAATATTTCAATAATTGAGCAAGGTGACTGGGCCCTAGGCCCGGTCGGGCGCAGACGGGCTTGCCTTTGGCGTGCCGCCGGCGCGCCGCCGGCGCTCCCGCGCTTCAAAGGGCATTTTAATGCCGGTAGTTTAGCTAAGCCCCTCCTGGAAGTCACGTGATCGAGACCCAGGAGTGAGGCAGGAAATTGCTGGAGCGCTCTAGTAGTCAGAGCGCTCTACAGGAAGTGAGCTTTTCCAATACCAAAATTACAGGGTGGTCAAATTCAGTTTCAACATTTCACAGACAGCACTTGGTGAGTAAAAACACAGTTTTTGTATTTATAAGAATCAGGTTTCAGAGCAAAGTAAAAAAATTATCAGTATTACAGTTAGACACAGATTTAAAAAACGCGCTGTGACCGAGAGGCAGCCTCTCACCTAGAGTGCCCGCTCCGCGCTTCAACCGGCGTTTTAATGCCGGTAGTTTAGCTAAGCCCCTCCTGGAAGTCACGTGATCGAGACCCAGGAGTGAGGCAGGAAATTGCTGGAGCGCTCTAGTAGTCAGAGCGCTCTAAAGGAAGTGAGCTTTTCCAATACCAAAATTACAGGGTGGTCAAATTCAGTTTCAACATTTCACAGACAGCACTTGGTGAGTAAAAACACAGTTTTTGTATTTATAAGAATCAGGTTTAAGAGCAAAGTTAAAAAATTATCAGTAATACAGTTAGACACAGATTTAAAAAACGCGCTGTGACCGAGAGGCAGCCTCTCACCTAGAGAGATGTTGTCTAAATAAACAATCATTCTTACTCCTCTTTCCCTTAGGAAACCCACTACTGGTCTTAGAACTTTTGTGAAACACCATGGTGCTGCTGAGAGCCCTAATGGAAGACATTGGAATTGGTACAATTGTCCTTTCCATCTAAACTGCAAATAACATTGACTCTCCATTGCAATTGTGAAATAGGCATCCTTGAGATGCATTTTCACCATCCAACCCAAGTCCTGAAGCATGTCCCTCGAAAAATGAATACCTTCCATTTTGAAGTGTCAATATGTAACAAATTGATCTCAATTTCTCAAATTTATCACAGGTCTCCAGCCTCTGTCTTTTTTTCCCACCAGAAACAAAGTACTCACAAAGTGTTTCTGTTCCTCTCCTATTTTTGTTATTGCATCTTTCGCTATCATTTGTAAAATTTCCACTTGTACAATATTCTTTAACTCTTTTTGAAAAACCAGCTTGTTTGGTTCGTTCATCTGGTGTGGTTTTGAATCGAACTCTATTTGATAACCTTCTATTGCCTTCAACACCCATGTATTCTTTGTTAATTCTCTCCATTGATCTTGGAAAAATCACAACCTTCCGCTCAACATTTTTTAGGATAGAACTAAAATCATACTCACCTTGTCCCTGATTGGTATTTTGTCGTTGTCCTCTTCCAGAACGACCTCTTCCTCATCTCCCCCATTGAGGATCAAAATTGGGTACCCCCTGGTTCCCTCGATAGCTTCCATAACTCTGGTATTCTCCATTATTCTGATATCCTGACATATGAGACTTATAATTTGCTCGGCTGAAAGGGTGCCCTCTCCTCTCAGCCTTCCCATAAAAACTGTTCCCTGTAAATACTCTGCGCATCGAGAAGTGAGCTTTAGCTAGACTTGCAAAAGTCTGCACATATTTACTCAGGGCGGTTACCATTCCATTTTCAAATAGTAATCCCTTGGCCTCTTCACTAGACTCTTTTCTAGCCAAATCACCCAATTTAGGGTTAATACGCATTAGTACAATTCTTCGGCTTTCAGCAGAAGTCCTGCATTGGCATTGCCTAAGAAACAAATGGCATGCTGGCACCATCCTCTTAATAAGTGTATATTGAGATCACTCTCTTTCAAATATGCATCTTTCACTGAGTCAAACATCCTAGCCAGTGGACCCAGGATATCCAAAACCCTGCCCTGACTCTGTTTTAATGATCTCTTTAAACCCTTTCTTGGGTCTCTCCTCATTTTAAACAGATTATTAATTCCGAGTTTAGATTAGGTATTTAGGTTACCTTTTTCTCTATCACTAGACAACAGCATTCTGCCCACATAATGTTTCTCTCATCCTTCTCTAGTCGCCTCCTTATTCTGTTTTTTTAAACTCTTTTTTATTGACAGTTTTACATATGACATTATCATCTTGTTATTTAGCTCTAATGCGGTACAGGGGTTTTCATAAAACTTACACGTATAAACATCTGTTAATGTTAGCATTTTCTGCCTAAACAGTCAATCCCTTTGTGTGCATTCAATATAGTGTATACAATACATCACATTTATAAACTGTTTATGTGGAGAGGCCAAACGCTTGAGTTAAGTCAATACAGTAGGTATGAGATCGCCGCATTACTCTTACTAGCATCTTAGAACTCACTTGCAGTTCGTAAAGCCACCAATGTCATAGAAATCAGTAGTGATTTGCCTTACATTATAAAATCGTAGCTCAAGATTTATAATCAAGAGTTAACAACAAAATTATAACCAACAACAGGGTAGGGAAGTTCGCCATTGCTCCATGCAGTTTCCAGTTGTTACGGGATATAAAACATTATTACCTTAGTTCTTCAGGTTGCTTCACTTCTTGTACCATAATGTATAACTTCAAAGTCTACTTAGCTATGGGAACCCTGGTATGCACGTGTGTATTAGTTTGCTTGTATGTTACACTTCGCCGCCATCATCATTATTCCTTTCAGGGCACAATGCTACTTGTAGTGCCGTCAGTATTGCGTCCCAGTTGGAGGAGATAGGGTATTTACGCAAGCCTAGAGTGTCTTCTCTGTGAAGAGATATTCCCTCCGCCCTACCCAATTTAGTATCGAGTAGGACCAGGCATGTAGCGACGGGGGTTCGCTAGATTTCCAGCGTCGTGTGATGAGACGCTTAGCCACCACCAGTCCAAGGTCCAGAAATCTGGAGGTAGCTTTTTGCTTTTTATCCCTTGTGAACATGCCCCGTACACAGATCTCCCATGAGTTTGGGAGCGTTCTGTCAGTGCACTCGGACAGGTATCGCGTCACTCCCTCCCAGTATTCATGTAACAGGGGGCACGACCATAGCATGTGTAGGATGTCAGCATCACAGAGATGACATCCCGGAAAACTAGCATCGTCTCTGTGAAAGTACCGATTAATTCTGTCAGGTGTGAGATACGCCCTGTGCAGTATGTAATACTGGATCAGCCGGAACCTTGTGTTACAAGGGATGAATGTGGGGCTCACTAATATCGTGTCCCACTCCTTGGATGTACATGGGTGGGCTAGATCTGTTTCCCAGTGAGAGCACAGGGGTGCCAGATCTATTGCTGTCTGTGTGCGAAGTACCTCAGCAAACCATCTAGTGAGATGCTTCCCCTCCCCCATGACATGCACGTATTGCATTATGAGATGTGTTTGTAGTTCCTGTGTGACGTCTCCCCAGTGTTGTAGCATTGTGCAGATCAAGGATGTGTGTCTGAGAAACAAACCCTGCGATAGACCTTCCTCCACTAGAGTATCGTATGTCATAAGTATGCAATTGTGGTAGAGGTCACCTAAAGTGTGGACCTCCATCCCATACCAAGGCACTAGTTCAGCTGCCGTCATTCTCCTGCTGCACTTCGGCATTCCCAGTAGAGGCAGCGCAGATGCGTATGGTGTGATGTGTTTAGTTAGAAACAGGCAGCGGCGGAAGGAGCTGCTGGCCACCTGTACTAGTAATGGGAGCGACTTGGGTGGCTTTACACATGGGTGGAAGAGATGGAGCACTGTGTCTAGGGTGTATGGGGGACCGTTCTCAGCCGTATCTGATAGATGTATTTCCACTACCCATTTGGCGACCCACCGTATCTGGGAGGCTAAGTAATAGTGTTCTAGGTTGGGTACTGACAGTCCGGCCTGAGCCGAGGGTAAGTATAGTTTCTCTAGCATCACTTTGCATCATGATATATTCCATATGAAGTCATGGAGTGTACGTTCTAGTGGGCGAAAGAAGGACAGAGGTAGATAGAGTGGTAGATTAGCAAATAGTATAACAGTCGTGGGCGCACCACCATTTTAATGAGTGCCACTCTCCCTGCAACCAAAAGATCGAGTGTTTTCCAAAATGCTATTTGTGATGTCAAGGAGGTAATCGCCCTGGCAATATTGCCATCCACCAGATCTTGATTAGTATGAAAGATTCGAATTCCTAAGTATCAGAACATGGTCGGCTCCCATGTGACTAGAGTATCACCTACAGTGAGGACTGGATCTGGTGTTTGGGAGACTAATGGGAACAGACATGACTTCCCCCAGTTGACCCGTAGCCCCGAAAGGTTGGCGAAAAGATTCAGAATATCAGGTATGGCATCTGGGATGGATCCAATATCTCTGAGATATAGTAAGATGTAATCCGCAAACAGCGATGGTGCATGGGTGTCCGCTCCCAGTGGGATACCCCACTGATCAGCAGAGGCACGCAGGGCCATTGGCAATGGTTCAATGACTAACGAAAAAATGAGTGGAGATAGGGGCATCCCTGTCGGGTGCCCCTGCCACCTGTATGGGCTTCGAGATTAAGGACCCAGTCCGAACACGTTTACACGGTTCGTTATATAGATGTTTGACCAGGCTCAGAAAGCACGGTCCCACCCCATATCTTGGCAATACATTGAAGAGGAACTGCCATTCAACTGTGTCAAATGCTTTTTCCAAATCTGGTACCAGGCACCTTGATCTGGGCCAAGCTTGTGGAGCTCATCTCATTACTTGAAACAGCCTATGTATATTTAAAGAAGTGTTTCGCTCCAATACGAACCCATTCTGGTCTCCATGTATCAGTTGGGGTGTCAGTGAGGACAATCTCCCTGCCAGTACACCAGCCAGTATCTTATAATCGGCATTTAATAATGCCAGTGGGCGGTACGAACCTAGTTGTGTGGGATCACGGTCTGGTTTGAGTAGTGTAACTACTGTAGCCTCATTGAGAAAGTCAGGTAGATGTGCGAACTGTAGTGCCTCTTCATACATCCTGTGCAGCTGTGGGCCCAGGATGTCTGCGTATGTTTTGTAGTATTTGGATGGAAAGCCATCTGGGCCTGGTACTTTCCCTGAAGCTAAAGAGCACATTGTGCCTTTTATCTCAGTGGGTGTCCATGCGTTGATGTGGGGTCAGCATAGGGAATGTAAGATTATCTAGGAAAGAATCCCATGTCCGAGTTTGACGCTTCTAGTGTTGATTGATATAAATTCGTGAAATGGTGGACCATCTCCCCATGAATTTCGTGCTGTGTATATCGCATCGAACCGTCCGATGAGGACAGTGCAATGATGGGGCCCTCTGGTTGCTCCTGCCTGATCAGTCAGGCAAGAAGGGTGCCTGGGCGGTCAGCTCATGCATCTGTTTTCGCTGAGTGCGCCGTATAGTTCAAGCAGTGAAGTCGGTCAATCAGTGTTGCATGTGCTTTACGTGTATCTGCAAGTGGCAGAACACAGGAGACCTCAGTGGCAGCATGTGTCACAAGTGCTAATAGGGCACGCTCTACTTTCCAGAGGTCAGCTTCCACCTGCTTCCTCATGCCACTCCCTGCTCCCAATCAGTGCCCCCACAGTGTAACCTTTGAAGCATCCCATTCTTCCCGGGACGACTCTGCTGTACTAGTATTGTGTGTAAAATAGTCTGTGATAGCACTGCTAAGAGATTCACTGAAGGGGTCATCTTCCAGCATGGCCGGCTGTAAACGCCAGGTGGGGACCGGGGGAGTTCCAGTCGCCCAGACAAGTGTTATGTAGTGTGGGTTGTGATCTGAGTGAGTGCGCACTAAGTTATCAGTACTTACAATAGAATGGAGCAAATTGGATGTGCCGAATATTCTATCTAACCGGACATGTAGCGCATGTGGGGCTGAATAGAAGGAATACGCTTGGGCTATAGGGTATTGTTGCCTCCATATATCTACTAGTCCCCACTGCTATTCCAATTCCCTTAGTGCAAGCACATTGGTGGAGGCCGTTGTGTAGTGAAGAGGGGGGAAGGAGCGATCCAGGCCCATGTCCATGATACTGTTAAAGTCCTCACCGATCAGCCACAGCAGACCACACCACTTAGTGAGCACCCCCGTTAATGACCGCATGAACTGGCTCTGGGCCGCGTTTGGGGCATATATACTACCCACCAGAAGATGTCGGCCATCTTGTCTATCCTTTATGAAAACATCTACCCTCCGTGTCTGCATCCACCTCCTCTACTGAGAAGGGGGTGCCCGGGTGAATCCAGATCAGTACACCTCGAGCGAATGAGGAGAATTTTGCAGCAAAAACTCAGGCCCCTCCACCTTCGCTGTAATTTAGACGCTTCCAAAAGCATCAAATGCATCTCCTGTAGGAGTGCGATTTGGGTCTTGTGGTGTTTAAGGTAAGCGTATGCCGCGTATCTCTGGGAAGGTGTGCGCAAACCTTGCACGTTCCAAGTAAGGATCTGTTGCTCAGTCATGATTTAGCTGTATAATGACGGGCGGCATCCCGGGGTCAGAGCATTCATGGGAACACCCAGAGAGTTCATAGGAGAAGACTTGCAAGGAGCGTGCACAGCTGACTGTGTGTAACCTGGACAGTAACCTAAGTGTGAACATGCTAACACAAAAATGCCAAAAGAGCGGCCCCACAAACGGTAGAGGCTGCCCAAACTATCACTCAAATTATGTGTGATCAGCTAACCCCCCAATTAGTATAGGGTAGGGAGGACGTGTGCCTTGCGAGGGGTTTTTGATCATCATCCATATTGCCAGTGGGTAAAGGACCTTTGGGAGCGGTACATCATCAGGCCAGTATGCAGAGAAAGACAGGTTTGATTCTTTTGCCCCCGCCCTCCCAGGGACCATAACAACATACAAGTGCTCCCACTTCAATCCACTTGCCTCAATACAGTAGCATCATATCTGACTTATTGTGTATACAAAATAGAGAGTGACATGACTTAGGAGGATAGAAAGCATGTGGAGGTGTATCATGGATCAAATAATGACATCGGAAGTCTGTGGTGTAACGTCTGGTAAGTGTAGTGAGTTTGTGTCAGACGGACAGATCAGTGATAACTCTTCATCTCCTGACGGTTGGGTGGACACAGCTTCCTTCTCAGAACCATTCAAAGGGTCTGCTATGCGTTCTGCCTCACAGACTGATCGCTGCCTTTTCTTGATTGATTTGTTCCAGATCCAGAACTGCAGCCAGCCTGGGTGAGCGCCTTCTGCTTCTTTGCTGACGTGGTCTAGGGGCCCCCTCCGAAGTGCTCCAGTTCCTGCTCCCACCGCTCGGGTGAGGAACTGTGAACTGTCCGGTGGATTTCAGCCAGTCCCACACGTCTTGCGGCGTGTCAAAGAATTTTGTCTTGTCACCATGCACTGCCCAAAGTTGTGCCGGGAACAGCAAGGAGTCCTGAATATCCAACTTTCAAAGTTTCTGTTTCACTTGTAGGAAGGTGCCATGCTGTCGTTGCACCCCAGGGTGTAATCCGGAAAGAACATTACGCAGGCATTATCTGACTTTATCTCTTGTTTTTTCCGCATTTCTCGTAAAATTGCATTTCTGTCTCGAAAATGTAGAATTTTGAAGATGAATGGACGAGGCCCCGATCCTGGTGCTGGCCTCCTAGAGGGTATACAGTGTGCTTGCTCGATCGAGAAGTATGTCGACAGACAGGTAGCAGGTATGAGCTCCCTAATCCACCTCTCTGTGAAGAGTACTGTGTCTTGTCCCTCCGCGCCCTATGGCAGACCAATTAGGCGGACATTGTTGCGCCTCGAACGCCCCTCCGCATCTTCTACCCTTTCTTCCAGATGACGAATTCTGGCCTCATGTTCTCGCAATCGCTTTTCCACCGACTTCGATGCGGGTTGCAACGTGGACAGGGTTTGTTCTGTGGCGGTTACCTGGTCCGATAGTTCCCTGTGATCGGCATGAAGCAGTGCGAGGTCCACCGCAACCCCATCGATTTTGGACTCCATCGTCGTGCGTGATCTCTCTATGGCATTTAATATAGCATCCAGGCTATCCCCGGGAGGGGAAGGTGGTTCCGTAGAACCCAGTTGTTTCTGTTCCGCTGCATTCAAGGAGCATGAGGAAGCTCTTGAGCCAACCCCCCGCGTGTGGCCCATCGCTGAGGTCCTTGCTGCCTGCTGTTGAGACGGACGGGGACTCCCCCTCTTCCCAGTCAACCAGTCAGTCTCTACAGCAGTGCAGCGCTAGGGGTGTATGATTACGCCGTGTGATGACCCTTTACGTTGTCGCTTCACAGTGTGCCCTCAGCAGTGGCCCCCTCAAGCCCAAACATTCAAGAAAGCGACCCCAGTACTGTCCTTACTCTTGGTGAGCCGTGTTCCAGGGCATCATCCGACGTCACCGCAGTCGAGGCCCAGTGCAGCAACTGGCAGGGGAGATCCACCGCACCATCGAGGGGGACTGGTTCTCTCTCTTCAGTCCAGTGGCAAAAATTTCTTTCGGCTAGGGAGAATGCGAGTATTCATGACCACAGGGTCCTATTGCCTCAGCAAGCAATAGCCTTGTATGATTGAGATATCCTTTAGGGCAATTCACGCGCTACAACCGGGCATCTCCAGCGCTCATCTGCATAATCCCCTGGCCTCCCGGTGATCCGTAGTGGGAGAGGCCCCCTTCTTCCAGTCACATGGCCTCCAGTAACCTCAGGCAGGCCCCACTGAGGTATTCTAATGTGCAGTCTATAATCTCTCGGCTGTCTGCTACATGGAGGGCCCCCCTCCTCTAGCCGCAAATTCTCCAGTGGCTTCCCGCCACCAATCCTTACCCCTTGGGTGTCCTACATCCCTTGGGTCAAATAATTTGTCTATAACTGTTGTCATTTCGTCATACTTATTCTTGTTATTATCATCCAACTCTTCTTCTAGACAATCTTTATAATTCAAATCTAGGATATATTCATCCATATTGGAGGTCTCGCCTCTCATTTCTACTTCATCCTTAGGATCAAATTCCCTCTCAGTGTAAAACTGAATTTTCTTTGCGCCGCTTTGGACACCAACTCTTCCTGAGCCGCTTTGGATTCCTTTCTTATTGGACATTACATCCATATGCTTCTTTTTCTTTATACATTTCCCTCCTGAACCTCTATTCAGACCTTCCTCATCAGATATGGAAAAACATTTCTCATCATCTACATGTCTAAGTTCCCTTTTCCTACTTAATACCTGTTTTACCGTTTCCTTGTCTGCATCATGTATTTCCTGACTGATATTCCTTCTAATTAAGCCTTCCCAGCTTGTCTCTTCAATGCTTCAATGCTTTTCTCAGTCATTTTGACTTTTTAAATTATGTTTCTCTGTATAATATTATCTATTTCTTTTTCTTAGCCTTTTTTTATAATCTCTGTATCAAAAACTACTTGTAATTACGTTACTTGCCGCTTCAAACTGTTTCCAGAAGCGGATGCTGAACGTGTTTCATTGCCATATCAAGATGCTTTTCCTACCTATTTCCTGTAAAAAAAATTCCAAATGTTTCTAAAACATGCCCAAATTCCTTTGAAAAACATATGCTCTGGCGTAAAAAGTCAGACAAGTATGCATGGATGTGCTGAAAGCCCACTAAATAATGGGGGAGGGGGGGACAAGGAGCTAAAGAAAGGTCTGGTGACTCGTGCTCCTGAATGTAACAACTAAGTCCCAGAGGAGTCACTGTTCCTAAGAAAGAAGGGATAGAGAGGGAGACTATGGTCGTTCTAATACTGTGGTTGTTGGGGACAGTGTGTCCTGATCTTGGTACCCTCACACACCCCGAAGGATGTCATGCTTCATCATTGGGCAGTGCTCCTCGTCGGCCGGCGCTGCAATGCCCTAAGGGTCCCCCGAAGGGTCACTTTGTCGGAGATCTTTTCAGGATAAAGACGTGGGGGTGAGTGGTGAGTCCTAATGTGAAGTCTAAAAGGTGACTGGAGGGGTGGCTAAACAATTTATTAAAGCGAATGTCCCTCTGCCATCAGTAAAAAAACAGAAGGTTGTGCTGTTTAGAGGGAGGTAATGGCCCTCAGAAGCTAGAGAAATGTAGCATGCCCCTAATGAACATGTTTGGGGAGAGGATGTGGTCTGACGGCTAGATTGCCGACTTTGGAGCCGGAAACCAAGGTTTGAGCCTCGGGGTCGCGTCCAGATCCTGTGATTCTGGGCAAATCACTTAATCTCCCCGTGCCCACCAAAAACATGAATGTGTCCTTGTGTAACGTAACCGGTGCTCATGTAAAGTGCTCCAATACCTTCAAGTCGAGTTCACGCTATATAAATCTGCAAAAAAAAACATGTTTTGCGCTGCCTATTGGTCTCAGGAGGAGATCCCAAGCGCTTCTTCAGGACCAGAAAAAGGTGCAGTGTGTGAAAAGAATGATGAGTGGCCTATATTCGTTAATCTAGTGCCACTGGAAATAAGTACAGTATTCCAGATAGTAAGGGAAAAGTACCCCATGAGATGCGGCAGTGGGTATCATCGAGACAGTATCTCGTAGGTATGCTAGGCCCGATCACCTACCCGACCTCACGCCGTCTCTGTAGTGCTGAAAGCCCAACTTTCTATAAAAAGAAGCGTCAGACGCAGCCGCCGCTATCACACGGCTGCCCAGATAATGCGGCTGCCATTTGCCTGATCGCGTCTCTCAATCAAAGAACAAGGCATTTCCAACCGCTCTCACTCTCAAGTGCGTGCCGGTAAGGCATTTGAAAACATTCAACTGCTGAAAAACTGGTCCTGTAAGTCTGTCACCATTAATCAATTTTTGTGTGAAAACGTTTTTAGCAAGTTTTAAAAACATAAAATTGCTTTATATTCCATTCATTTAAAAAAATAAAATTGTTTGCTAAAACGCATAAAAGGACAGTGTCAGTAAAACAAAAAATCTTTCAAAGTACAATAAAAAACAAACACTATTACCCATAAATTGGGTATTATCTTCGATAAAATTCAATTAAATAATTAAAAATAATACATATAAACAATTATCTACAAAACTAATATAATCTCACAACTAATGATACTAATCTGCTCAGAAGCAGCAAACAAAAGAAGAGAAATATGGAGTACAAGGTGTATTTATGGGACTGAAGATTCTATGTTGCATTGTAATGTGTCTAAGTTCTGTTTTGGAAGCTTTTAAAGAGTTGCTGCTCAGGAGTGAGTAAACGTTTTTGCATAATGCTAGCTCCGTTTCTTGCCATAAAATTCCTCATTTCTTGCAGTTTCACCTTCAGCAGCAGTAGTGTCCAGGTGAAACGCCCTCGACTCATGGATTTACGGCAAATTTCGTAATACCTATGGGGCAGGGAAATACTGCTACTAGCTCTATTGGGATTAACATATGACTTTCAATGAGGCCCTTTGTGTTTCGTAGTGAAGGCAAAACCTTTAAGTTTTATAGGAAATATTAACTCTGAATGGGGGGATCCACCTGGGGGAATTGACTCCATCGTAGGTATAGTATAGATTTTACATTTTGTCCAAAAGTTGTAAGGATTTGCCATCACCACCCAACTGGTAATGTGGGCCTTGACAAAATGGATATTGCAGATCCTTGCGTGACTCGCCAATTGTCAGTTTGGGGCGTACCATCAACCTACATTCCCTGCTCATCAAGGACTACACCACCACCAATTCGGTACTCATTCTTGGGTGAAAAAACTGTAACACAGTAACACTCAATTGTGCATTCTCTGGGAACCTTGGTACAGAACAAATACATTAGCAAAATGGCTCCCAATGGTGATCTATTATTAGAACATGTACTTTGCAATTTACTGTGTTCATTATATAACAAATACTATATTGGTAAGTTGGAGGTGATATACAAACCCTTACTCGGAAAATATGACTGAAACACAGAAATAGCATATGATCAGAGCAAAAGTGAAACTAGTAGTAACAAGGTCAAAGTGTGAGGAACATACAAGTGATGGATCTCAGTGGAACAGATTTACCACACAGTATATCAGAAAACATCAACAACGTGACAGTTCCTGGTGTTGATTAAATATTTGATTGGATCAAAAAAAAAAATCAATTCTGCTTGCACTGTGTGGGTTGGGATCCCATCCTCCTCGTAAGTGTTATAATTGGCACAAACGCCGGTTCCAGTTGAAATCCTTTATTCACATCTCCACTGCACTATCTGTCTCAGTTGTCTGGTCTCAACATTCCAAGGCAAGCTCCAGGACAACTGTCAGAATGTTCTAACGTTCTACAGGGGAAAGGGGTGTAGGAACATACTAACTGTAATTTACTAAATACATATTATAACAGATAAATTTACATTTATGCACGGCACAATAGAGAGTGAAGACACCATTTATTTTTATTAATAAAACAAAGTGGATCGATCTCTGCTTATTCTAAATATCTGAGGCGTACAGACACACTAACACTGAAAGTTCCAGTCCTCTAAAGGAGTACTATCAAGTAAATATTGATAATCAAGAAACGTGAGTTGTCTTGAAGTCTGATAAAAAATAAAAAGGCTCTTTAGAACTGGGGCAATAGAAATATTTGAAAATGCCCCAAGACAATGTATCAAAAGGCTCTTTAGAACTGGGGCAATAGAAATATTTGAAAATGCCCCAAGACAATGTATCATTATTCATTTTTTTGTTTTTATTTGAATTTGATTGCCAGTGTTCACTGCAAACAAATTATTTTTATCAGATATTCATCATCAACTTTTTATAAATTCATTCAAAATAAGGGAAGAGGAGGTGGAGGAAATACATGAGGTGGGGTGAAAAAAACAGGGAAGATAAAAGGAAGATAATAGGAAGGTGAGAGATAAGATGAGTGGAACTCAACCTCAAAACTGAGGTTGTCCACCTTTGTAATCCTAGTTGGGAGGCAGTTGCTGAGGGGAAACTGGATTGAAGGCGTTTTATGTTTTCTTGGCTGGCCGCTCATAGTCTTATGGCATCATTTAAGCCATCTGGCCGCTAACATACTCTCTTGCCACAGTGCAGGGCATATCTCTTGATAATACACTAACCCATCGCTCCTCAAATGTTTGAAAATCCACACAGGTTTGTTTATGTTAGCCTCAAGTTTCAGATTTTCTGGCATTTCAAGATGTACAAAGCTACATTTCTAGTCACACTATAAATTGGCCACTAAGAGGTATAGCCATCATTTTTAATCATTCATAACTGTGATGGTGCCCAGGGCTTACTGGCTCAGAGTAAGATTCCTTACTCCGAGTCCCACATTTTCTCATTAGTCGCCACTCTATGTGGGTGAGTCCGTATCCTCAAAGTCAGGCAGACGTTTTTCTTTAAAAACAAGTGGCCACCCCTCCAGACACTAATATACATTTACTCTACTCCTCCTCAAGAGGTCCTTTTTATTTGGCCAAATTAGCACCAACATTGGCTGAAGACATAATGAGTAACGTGGGAGAACTACAACACAAAATGTAAATATGTCAAAACCAACCAGGAGGAAGATAAACTACACAGAAAAATTAATCAGAGAGTATCACAAAGCAGTCAAAAGCCTACAAGCATTCCATGCCTATCTCAGCAGCTTTGGGAAGAACTCCCAAAGAGCTTAGATAAGAGAAATACCAAGCATCAATGAGGCCATAACTAACATAACTAACAACGATCCTCTTAACTCTCAGCTCCGACCCCAGCAAGTTCTTCTCCCTACGCACATTTCTCTCTTCCCTTGAAACCCCTGAGTGAGACCAAAGTCCAGACTGCAGCAACCACTTTTAAAGCATAAAACAAATCGGTGGAAGCATGCTTCATGACATGGCTAAAAGAATAAATCACAACATTTACTCCAGGCATCACCATAATGAGAAAAGCCTGCCTATAACATGCAACAGTAACCCTTTGCTGAAGAAACAAACTGCAGACCCAATGATTTTACCAGCCACTGATCCATCTCTAAACTTACACTCATTTGCAAGAACACAGAACAATCCCCAAGTATAAGGAATCAGCAAGCTGCTCTAGGATTTCTAATGTGACATTACACGTCTCCAAGGATCTCTCTCTACGCGACTGTTCTAGATAGGGTCCACACTCCTGTTTTAATCCTCCTCAAAGTGCCAAAAGCCAGGGCATGGCAGCCCATTAGAGCCTAATCAATAGCTTCCAAGAATGGACCGGAGTCCATTCTACCTGAAAAACTGATAGCCTATACATGTGTATAGACACGTATACTTCTTCCATAAAATGATAACTTGTAGGGCGCCAAGGGGCTCCTGCCTGTCACCTCTACTGTTTAACATAAACATGTGCCCTGTAGTCAAAGTCATCAATCGACACTGTCTCCATTTTCAGAAGCACACAGATTGTACCCAGAAGCAATACTGATTGAATCACAAATACATTTTGGAGAATAAGAGAGTCCTTTTTCTGAAATGAGTTGACAAAATAGGATCTAGACACTGAAGGCAGAAACAGCTCCATCCTACTGTTCATGTAACCCTGGTCCCAGAAAGAAGCTCCCGCCCTGAATAAAGAAGTAAGGAACCTTGGGGTCCTGTTTAATGAAGTCCTATCATTTCACCCCACAGGTGAATTTCAGAGTGAATGGAACACACCCTGGGGCAGATTTACAAGCCCCTTGCGCCACTTTTGCATCATTTTTAACATGCGAAAAGTGACGCAAAAGTGGCGCAAGGGGCTTGTAAATCTGCCCCCCTATGTTTAATTTGCGCTGGTCGTTGCCAGCGGGCCCCACTGGCACTTGTTTTTGAGGACCAGGATTCAGCAATCAGCTCTCAGCAGGCCTGTTTAATTCTTTCTTTTGCTGCTGACTGCCCTAGTCCTCCCACCAGCAAAGCCAAGGCATCCATGGCTCACTGTTCGGCTTTTTGCGCAGCAGCCAAAGGCGACACTTACTGATACAAATTACTACCTTTCAATGGACAGCAGCATTTCTTTCTTTATTATGGACTTTCAAAGATAGAGAAAGAATTGCACTAATGCTAATATTTTATCACTATACAAATTCATATTTTCAAGCATTCAAAAACACCAATAAGTTGACCTCAAATCTCATCATATCTATGGAAACAGTTAATTCTT
Organism: Calotriton arnoldi; assembly: GCA_963921515.1. Lineage (NCBI taxonomy): Eukaryota > Metazoa > Chordata > Amphibia > Caudata > Salamandridae > Calotriton > Calotriton arnoldi. The sequence continues at coordinate 749,834 of CAWUFW010007533.1, forward strand.
TTAAAATACACTTTTTCTTTCGTCTTTTTAATTTTATTTATACACATTTCAAACCGAGGAGCGTCTTTGTCTTTCCAGTGTTCTGTTTTGATAGAATGTGCAATTAACATAGCTATAAAAAGCAATTTCCCTACATTTTTCTCTATTATTCCTACACATGCAAAACTTCCCAGGAGCCCTGAGGTTCTTTCTGGAGTTTCTGGAGAATTTTACTTATGCAAATAAATATTGATTGCCAATACTGCCACAGTGATGGGCAGATAAAAACATGTGATCCCATGAACTGATATTAATTCATCTGGAGAATAAATTAGGAATATTAACATTATGTTTATATAGAGCTTCTGGCGTATAATATATGAGCCATTGTGAGTAAAGCTGTCTTATTTTAAAATGGGCTCCTCTCCGTGCTTTGTGAATGTACCTGGATGCCTTATTGCAATTCTCAATACTTCTACTGGAATATTTGTTTTTATTTATCCAATATTTTATGTATTATTTCATCTTCCATATTCCTAGTGCTAGAAATGTATCTTGCCTATTGTCCTATGACCCTAATTTGTGATTTGGCATACATTAGAGTCTCTACAATGATGCATGATTTCTCTATCTTTATATTTGGTTATTCGCATATGTTTGCAATTATTTTCATGTATGAAGATCTATACCATCCTTGTTCTGTTTGTACTTTAGTGGTCATTGGATCTCACCAAACTAAGTTTCCAATTGCTAATTGTTCCCTTACTGCATTAACTCTTTTTCTTCCAGATTAACGCATATATTACCTAGTTGTGTTTCTGCCATGTTTGCGGGGTTTGTAGGTACTTGCTTATCTGCTTTGTGCGATTGTAGAGGGATTTAAAAGTGTGATATCATCTTTGGGTTGTGGGGTTCCTTTTTACTAAATATTAAGGCCATTGATTTATTATCAATAAGTATATTTAAGAAAGATTCCCATGATGACTAGTCTAGTCAAATTTATGATGGTGCTTGCCATATAATAGTTATAAAAATCCAGAAATGGGCAGGCTTAATTTTGTAATATTAATTTTTGGTTGTTTTAAATTCCATAGAAAGGAACTCATAAGGTTCTCTAGTTTTGAGAATGTTTTTTCATGTAAAATACATGGCAAGGTGGCGAAAAGAAACAGATATAACGGTGGTGTATAATTTTTTTAAATTAATTATACTCTTCCTATCAGTGGAAAGGGCAATAAATTCCACCTAATCAAGATTAGGGACGTGGTTTAAATTGGAAAGATCCTGATAGTATTCAGTGATCCATATACCCAAATATCTCTTAGGACGTTTGTTATAGTTTTTTTTTTTACTTTTTATTGAACTTTAAGCATGTTACAGTACAAGCATTCAATTAGTACATCTTGGCACAGCTGCATTGGCAATATACATTTAGAACAACAGCCCAGCAGGGGTATGTAATAACAGGCCATTCTACATGGTATGCAGGTATGAGTGAGGCGGTCCAGAGTACACGGTGTGTTCCCCTTGTGACGTTGCACGACGGTTTAAGGTGGTGTGTGTTGGGAGCCTTTCCCCGGGGAGTTTGGGCTTGCATCAGTATCGTCTAGGCAGTGGAGGTATGTGACCAGAGGGCCCCAAATATCATTTGGCCGGCTCGCAAGGGGCATAAGATTCCAATATTAAGTCAGACATGTCTGGCAGTGTGCAGCATCAGCGAGCCAGGTCTTGGTCGATGGTGCCGGTTTACTCCCCCAGTGGATCGCCGCCCTGTGTCTGGCCAGAACCAGTAACATGGCCACTAATCAGCGACTAGCATCGGGGATCTCCTTAACATACCCAAGTAGGCACGTGAGCGGGTCTGGTGTGATGTGGTCAGAGGTGATAGCGCTGATGATCACGCACACTGCTTGCCAGTAATTGGCCACTTTTGAGCATGTCCAGGCCAAGTGTATAAACGTGGAGTCTGGCGCAGAGCACAGCGCGCATCTTGCGTCTGAAGTTAAGCCCATTTTGTGGAGGGCCACAGGGGTACGATATAGTCTATGCAAGAATTTGAGGTGTATCAGTCTCAGTCTATAGTTAGGGGAGAGTTTTTCAGTCTGAGTGCAGCAGTATTGCCACTGTTCTGGTGATGGCCCGTTGGTCAGGTCTGCCACCTAAGCGCAGCGCTCACGTTCGGTGTCGATTGGGGAGGCCGCTAATATCAAAGAATAGAGTCTGGTGATGAGTTTACAAGGTGATGTAGAAGTGTGAATGTATTCAAGTGCTGCATTGGCCGGTGGAGGGTTAGGAAATGCGCTGTTTATGTTCCTGCAGGTCGCACAAATTTGGTAGTATAGTAGGCTGTGAGTGTTGTAGCTTCAGCGTGCGCGGGGGTGGAAGGAACTGACCATCTGGATAAAGGTCTGCATTAATGCAGATGCCCAGGGACTTTGCACGGCGCGCCATCCCTTTGTTATGTAATGGGGGACAGGAGGAGTTCTCAGCAAGCGGCATTGATGGCGCGTATACGGTGTCGCTGCCTGTTTGTTTGCGAATGCCCTCCCAAGCCCAGCGCACGCATTTCACAGTGTTTATTTCTTTTCTGGGCGCCCTATATGGCTGGAACAGTGACGTCCGAAGCGGCCAGGGGGAGGTCAGATCCGCCTCCGCTGCCAGATGTGGCTGAAAGGGTGTTGGGTGTAGCCAGAAATGTAAGAAGCTGGCCTGAGCACAATAGGCGTACAGTTTGAGGTTTGGGGCTCCCAACCCTCCACGCGAGAAGAGATGTGTCAGTGTCATAGGCAATACGCGGCTGTCGGCCCGCCCACGTCAACGTAACTATATCTGAGCGTAGTCTCTTAAAAAATTGCATTGTGAGGGGGAGCAGAATGTTCAGGAACAAGTATAGAAATTTCGGCAGAACCACCATTTTGGCTATTGCAATGCGGCCTGCCAGGGAGAGTGGGAGTTTATTCCAAATCGGGATTTTGGTTTCCAGCCATTCCACCGCCCAACCATAATTTGCTCTCCAGAGTTCGTCCGTGTCTCTGCTCAGCCATACACCAAGGTATCTGGTCGGTTCTGTGGCCCATTTTAGTGGGTATTCTGTAGGGAAGGGGAGCGTTGCGTCGGTGAGGGAAATAAAATGGACTTGCTCCAGTTGATGTGCACTCCAGAATAGCCACCAAAGCGTATTACTTCTCTGGTCATGGGTGCTAGATTGGTGCGTGGTTCACGAATATATAGTGCGACATCATCCGCATACATGGAAGTCACTAAACTGCGGGCAGTGAAACCGATGCAGCGCTGTATGTGATGCTGGCGCAGCCAAGCCACCAGCGGCTCCATCGCAATAGCAAACAGCATCGGCGAGAGCGGGCATCCCTGCTGCGTGCCCCTGGTAATCATTATGGAGTGGGTTATCTGCCCATTTACTTTGATACGTGCCGAGGGTAAGGTGTATAACAACTTGATCTTATGGATGAAGTTCGAGCTAAAGCCTAGCCGGCCTAAGAGTGAGAATAGAAACGGCCACTCTAGTGTGTAGAAAGCCTTAGTGGCGTCCAACAGAGCCGCCACCGCAGGCAGAGAGGGATTAATCTGGTGCATTACAGAGAATATGGTCCGAAGGTTATGTGATGTAGCGTGCAGTGGTATAAAGCCAGTTTGATCTGGGTGTATTATTAGGGGCATGAGCGGGAGGAGCCGGTTCGCTAGTAGCTTCGCATATATTTTATTGTCCGTGTTTATTAGCGAGAGTGGGCGGTACGAGTACAGGTGCTTTATCAGGCTTTAATATAAGTGTGATTAGCGCCTCGAGGAGTGGGGGGGGAATGGCCTATGGTGACTGATACTCTGTACATTTCAACAAGTTGGGGGATCAGGATAGAAGCATACTCTTTATAGAACGCAGGAGTAAGGCCGTCCGCTCCTGCCGCTTTATCTCCAGGGAGGCTAGCGATTACTTGCGTGACTTCTTCAGTCGTGAACGGGGCATCCAGGTACTTCTGGTGCCCAGGGTCAAGCCATAGGAGCTCAATTGAATCAAAATATTGTTGCAGAGTCTGTCCCGGTCATATATAATCGGGAATAAAAGGAGGCAATTGTCGCTATAATGTCGCCAGGGGATGTGGTTCTGCCGCCGGCGTCGTCTAGTAGTTCTATCACATATGCAGATGCAAGGGGCTTCCTTAGCAGACTTGCTGACGTTCTACCAGGGCGATCCCCCTCTCCATAGCAGCGGGCACGCGCCTCTCGGCCCAGATAGTTCACTTCCCATTCGGCTTCAGTATGATACTCGGATAACTTTGCTCTAATGACCGCAAGTATAGCAGGGACGGGATTGACGCTGGACATCTGTGTAGCAGTCTCGCGCCTGAGCGGTCTATCGTGCTTTGTACCGCAATATTAAAGTTGTCACCCCTCATTATTGGGCAGGGGCCAAGAGAGGACAGTAGCCTCCATATGTGGTGGAAAAAGTCTGGGTCGTCTGAATTCGGGCCATATATGGCCACCAGAATTAGTGGCTGTGAATAGAGTGTCCCTGACAGTACAACGAATCTGCTTGCTGTGTCAATGTAAGCTTGTGTATTGCGCCAGGGTAGACCTTTCTATAGCAATATAGTGACGCCTCTCGCGTAGTTGGAGTAAACCGAAGAATAGGAGGCGCCCCAACAGTGGGCGCGTAATCTAGTCGTGTTAGTGGTGGAGAGGTGCGTCTCTTGCAAGAAGCGTACGTCAATTTTATGCCTAGCCAAGTAGGTATGTATAAGTCATGATTTACAGTGATCATTCATGCCTCTAACATTCCAGGTTAAGACTGTCACTTCAGCCATGTATAAAGCCTAGGGGATGTGTGGTATCACATACTCTTATGCTGGCCTCGTGCCTGGAGAGAATTGCGCCATTAAGCATTGTGGACCTGCCATTTGGTGCAATAGGTAACCTGTGCAAGATCATGCATATACCAAAACTTAACAAACCCCAAGGATACGGGTCTGGTTCCCGGTATCCTCTGTGAACGGCCCCTGTCCTCCCCCCTCCCACGCTGTAACGACCGCGTTGTAATTGCATGCGTTGTAACGCATGTGATGTGATGGCTGTTTCCCGTCAGTTTTCCCCATTTCGACTGTGGCTAAGACCCCAGGCTGAGGAAAGCGTTATGAGTTGCCCTCAGCGTGCCGCAGATGCGGCGCCGGGGACCCTGGATTACCCCACTCGCTGTGCCCCACGCGCTCCTTCACTGACACACACATGGCGGCAGAACGGGCCCACAACGAGAGGCCTCCCCACGGTGCACACACATGTGTTTCTTTTGGTCTCGGATGGGGGACGCACTCCAGCGGCCACGTCTCCCGGATTGCTCAGCGGGTTAATAGTAGTTGAAGCTGCAGGGGGTAAGGCCTGTTTGAATCAGGTTAACTGTACTATATGTCCCATGCAAGAGTACACAGCGTGGCCAGATATCCGTGCATACCCCCCCCAGTCCTCAGCAGGGTTGTTTAACTATAGTGCCGGCTGCGTGCACATTTCAGCCACGGGCCGTCTTGTAGGGTGTTGAGATCTGCTATGTGGGAAGTCCAAGGCTTGAGCTATTCCCAAGGGACCCGGTTGCCCACCCCACGCGGCCTCCGTCACAAAGACAGCAGGCCCCCACAAGTAGCAATGGGCCCAGATCGCGGGCGCAGCCCGGTCAGGCCCGATACGGCTGCCCGCGTCAGCCGGGTGAATGCAGGGGGGTTTGCAGGTGGTTCTCTCCCAGCCACACGCTGCCCGTGAAGGCCGCCCAGATGCGCTTGTGCACCCGTAACGCCGTCAACACAGCGCGCTTCTCTCGACACGGGCGTTCACTTGTCTTTGTAGGCCCGCCCGGCCTGTGCAGTTCATTTACTAGGGGCGCAGGGCTTGGCCACCGCAAATCACAGTCATTTAGCCGTCGCCACGCGGCGGTCAACCGTACCCATGCCCCGGCACCTTACTTGTGTCGATGCTTGCAGGCCACTGCAGCGGGGCTCATCAGTCCTTCATGGCCGGTCTCGGTACATTCGCCGTAGGTACGCGGTGCCCGGATCAGTCGTCCCAAGGCAGTGGGCCTCCGCTCAGGGCTCAGGGCTCAGGATCGTTGCAGGGCAGCGACGCCGACCCAGGCGCCCCAGGTGAGTCACAGCCGCTGGCGAGTCGTGTCTCTTGCAGGCTGTGATCACCCACACGATTTGAGGCGTTTCCGATCTGGCCGAAGGGCTATGGCGTTCTGGTCGTTCTGGGCGCACCGGCCCCAACAAACCAGCTGCACCGCTGTAGGAGGGGTTCAGCAATGCAAACCCGCTGATTATGCTTCAGCATGCAGGCGATACTTCTCGGATTTTGGCGGATTGTGCGCTCGGCCGGCAGAGCTCACTTAGAGTGCAGCCATCTTGCCGCTGGCGAAACCACGCCCCTCAGGACTTTTGTTACAGTTGTTTTATAGTGGGCTGGGTAGATCTTCCTTCCTAACATTGAACAAGTACCTTAGTTTTGGTTGGATTTATTTTATACCCTCTTAGCTCAGTGAATTCTGTTGTTATATCTAGCACAAGTTGTATATTGTTTCACCGTGCCTGTAGCATTAATAGCATGTCATCTGCATATAATTTTACTTTAGGTGCTGAAAGATACACTGGAGTTCATTTAATAGCCTTTCTGAGTGTGGTAGCTAGTGGTTTAATAAACATTGCAAATAATATATGCAACATAGGACAGCCCTGTCGTGACCCTTGAGTAATAATTATATAATTTATAAATTTCTGGCTAATCATAATTTTCGATGTAGAGTTTTTATATATGATGTGATCCGTCTTGTTATTTGATAAGGAAATCCCATGTTTGTTAAGACCTCAAATAGAAAATCCCAGCAGACAAGTTCGAAGGACTTTTCTGCATCTACCAAAATTATACAAGCTAGGGTTTGTGTAAACAAGAGGTAGTCTATTGCTTCTGTGATAAAATGGATATTTTTATATAATTGCATTTGAGGGATGAACTCATTTTGATCCCTATGTATTAATACTGGGGCATTTATTATAATGCAAAGAGTTCAGAATTTGCTAAGAATGTTGTAATCACTGTTAAGCAATGTAATGGGTCAATATACATTAGGTTCATAAGCTTTTTTCCCTTGATCAAGAAGCGTATCAACACACTCTTGCGTAAAGAGTTAGATTTGTCCCGCCTGTTTGAAGATGATTAAAGCGTAATTAAAAAGTTAATTCAGTGGCTTCTTGAGTTCCTTAATAAAAGTGTTTTTAAATTCTGCAGTAAGATCGTTCTCCCAAGTGTTTTGTCATTCAATAGAGTGTTGATGGCTTTTTTATTTCCTCTTAAGAAGTGTTGGAATTTTTAATTTCTGCAGATAGGCTTGGATGTTTCCAATGGGGCTGTGCCAAGAGATTGATAGAGGTTTTTTAAGTGAGTTGATAAAATCTGAACTATTTCCTCCTGATCATTAGTAATTGTCTGTTTTCTGAAATTATATATCGTTAATATGGCATTTTGGTGGTAGCCACCTTTGCACACCAAGCGAGTACTTTGCCCTCTGTTCTGTCTTCCTCATGTCAATGCTGGCCCACTGTTGCTGAATTTGTTATTTCTTCACCTCGGAAAAACACTCACAAAGCTTCACAATGCTCCCTTTTGGCTTTCTCCCATTGGAGGAAATATGCTCTAGTATTTGTGAGCTCAAATAGATCTCAGCTTCTCTTTATGCTATGCAATGCCTGTTATTTCAATTTGCTCAGTGTTTGTTAACAAATTTGGGGTGTAGTAAGCTCCCCTCTTATTGCAAATGTAAAAGTGTCCCAATTGGTTTCTAGAACTGATATATCTTTGTTTTATTCGAAGTATTGCATGCTTCTAGTTTTAATCTGATTAATGATCTAGTTGTCTATTAGAAGAGTTTTATGCATGATCCATCTATTTGAATTGCTAATCTCTTGGGCAATTTCTATGCCTAAGTTAGGGCAGTGTGATCAGAAAAGTTATTTGGCATATAGTGCATCTCAATTGGTTTGAGTAAAGATGAAACTAAAAAAAAATCTATTCCAGAGACTAATAGAAGGTGTTTATTGAAATGTAGGTTCCTTTCCTCTTCGTTTTCGCTGCCATTCATTCCTCCCGTGTGGTCCCGGAGGACTACACCATCCAGCCTGCTCCACGCTTGGGGGACACAGCTGCAGCCAATTGGGGCAGCAGCACTATAAGAACCAGCGCAGACTCCCGCAGCGTGGGACGCGCACGCGGACCAAGCCCGGACCAAGGGCGGGCCTGTCTGAGCCCGTCCGAGACAGTAAGAGGCTGGGCCACTCCCCTAAGATGTCCCATCTTTTCTTGTTATTTCGTTTAAAACGGGACAAAGGCTGTATCTAATGTTATTACCCTGTTAATTTTTATTATTGAGGCCAGTGTCTGTCTAATATGAATAAGATAAAGTATGGTAAAGGCCCAAATGTTACCGGGACATTAGATGCATTCCTCCAAAGGGCAGAATCATGCCTGATAAATGAAATAAAATTGACTGAACGAAGACTTTCTTTAACACCGCAACCCTCTCAGAGCAGACTTTCTACTACACCTGTACTCACGGACCCAGCAACGATTATTAACAACGAGTCATTACCTTCATTGCATAGTACTCCGGCTCAAACAACAATAGATATAACATCTGACTCTGTTCTTATCCCTCCCCCGGGTCGTGGTTTAAGCCCTGTTAGCTTAAAAGTTACTACTAGAGGACAAAAGACCATACGCAAGCTAAATCATACTACTGATCCTGTCCGAAATAAAAGGAAAGGTAAAACTATTTCAAAACAGAGCAAACCTGCCCAAAAGGCGAAGGAGAGCAAGGTAAAACCAGTTGCTGATACGGGAGAATCCAATAAAGTCCCCCGACCATTGCGAATTTGAGCGAGGCTGTCAAATCTGATGATAATGTTTTTGACAGGAATTTTTGGGGCAGACTTGAGATAATGCTATCAACCTTTTTAGAACCTATCATGCTAAAGGTAACTTCAGTGGAAGCTAGACTTTTAAAAATAGAGGAGCTGGTCGGCAGTACACTATCAGTAAAATCGATAGATAACACTAAAGTAAACGAAGTTAACCCATTAAACAGGGGGTGGACACGGTTGCTGCTTCTACCACCATTCCCAAAGCTACCGCACTAACATCAAATAGGAGTAATACTCCCTATACGATCGCCTCTAACACAGATAACTCATTGGCACGTGCTGGTCAGCACCCTAGTACAGGCAGACCCGCTATAACAGTTTCTAGTAACTCTGCCGGCCCAGACAGGAGTATGCAGACTGAAGGGATGATAGATGGGAATAGGGTAACAAGGGAGGGCAGAGAACTACAAGAACAAAAAGATCAGTTTCATTGCCCTCCATCTAACCTACATCTGCCCCCAGAAGTGACACCGTATACGGTAGTTCTGGTGAATGTTCCACCATTAATTAACAATGCTTTTGAGCACTGGTCGTCCTTAAAAACAAGTCACTCCATTTTTTAGCCAGAAGAACGGGCTTAAGCAAGCCCCTTTTCAATGATTTTAAAATGGCGTGCAGGATTGCGTGGGTTGGCCCCTCAGTTAAATCTTTTTGTGGGGACTGCGTTGTACTAACATTTAAATCACCTTTATTGGTGCATACAATACTAGAAAGGGGCAATAGGGGACCTTCTGATCCCAACAACATAAACATAGTACCATTGGGATATTTTTATCGCTCCTTATATTCACCAATTCAACAGGGTTTTCCCGCTGAGAGATAATTATCCTAGACTAAGACTGTTCCAGTTCATAATCGTTTTGATCCCCTGAATTTTATGGAAGATATCGATTGACTGGAGTCCAGAATTCATGTAATAAATAATTATCAGTCTAGCAGCTCAGAGCATAGGAGACATTGCAGGTCAATTTTAATGAGAAATGACGACCCTATATGTGATCATCATGTTAACAAGGATAGTGGTCTGGCTCTTGGGTCCTTGGAAACGATTGTGGAGACACAGGGGGATCGTTGTGATATTCTAAATGTCGCTTTTTCAATTAGTGACTTAAATGACTGTCTGACTGTTAACAGTAGACCTGAGGTACATGGACCCACGGGCCTACAGACAGAGGATCAAATTAATGTACAGGGCATTTTAACATTTAGCAATTAGAAGGGATAGAGAGGGAGACTATGGTCGTTCTAATACTGTGGTTGTTGGGGACAGTGTGTCCTGATCTTGGTACCCTCACACACCCCGAAGGATGTCATGCTTCATCATTGGGCAGTGCTCCTCGTCGGCCGGCGCTGCAATGCCCTACGGGTCCCCCGAAGGGTCACTTTGTTGGAGATCTTTTCAGGATAAAGCCGTGTGGGTGCGTGGGGGTGAGTGGAAGTGAAGTCCTAATGTGAAGTCTAAAAGGTGACTGGAGGGGTGGCTAAACAATTTATTAAAGCGAATGTCCCTCTGCCATCAGTAAAAAAACAGAAGGTTGTGCTGTTTAGAGGGAGTTAATGGCCCTCAGTAGCTAGAGAAATGTAGCATGCCCCTAATGAACATGTTTGGGGAGAGGATGTGGTCTGACGGCTAGATTGCCGACTTTGGAGCCGGAAACCAAGGTTTGAGCCTCGGGGTCGCGTCCAGATCCTGTGATTCTGGGCAAATCACTTAATCTCCCCGTGCCCACCAAAAACATGAATGTGTCCTTGTGTAACGTAACCGGTGCTCATGTAAAGTGCTCCAATACCTTCGGGTCGAGTTCACGCTATATAAATCTGCAAAAAAAACTATGTTTTGCGCTGCCTATTGGTCTCAGGAGGAGATCCCAAGCGCTTCTTCAGGACCAGAAAAAGGTGCAGTGTGTGAAAAGAATGATGAGTGGCCTATATTCGTTAATCTAGTGCCACTGGAAATAAGTACAGTATTCTAGATAGTAAGGGAAAAGTACCCCATGAGATGCGGCAGTGGGTATCATCGAGACAGTATCTCGTAGGTATGCTAGGCCCGATCACCTACCTGACCTCACGCCGTCTCTGTAGTGCTGAAAGCCCAACTTTCTATAAAAAGAAGCGTCAGACGCAGCCGCCGCTATCACACGGCTGTCCAGATAATGCGGCTGCCATTTGCCTGATCGCGTCTCTCAATCAAAGAACAAGGCATTTCCAACCACTCTCACTCTCAAGTGCGTACCGGTAAGGCATTTGAAAACATTCAACTGCTGAAAAACTGGTCCTGTAAATCTGTCACCATTAATCAATTTTTGTGTGTAAACGTTTTTAGCAAGTTTTAAAAACATAAAATTGCTTTATATTCCATTCATTTTAAAAAATAAAATTGTTTGCTAAAACGCATAAAAGGACAGTGTCAGTAAAACAAAAAATCTTTCAAAGTACAATAAAAAACAAACACTATTACCCATAAATTGGGTATTATCTACGATAAAATTCAATTAAATAATAAAAAATAATACATATAAACAATTATCTACAAAACTAATATAATCTCACAACTAATGATACTAATCTGCTCAGAAGCAGCAAACAAAAGAAGAGAAATATGGAGTACAAGGTGTATTTATGGGACTGAAGATTCTATGTTACATTGTAATGTGTCTAAGTTCTGTTTTGGAAGCTTTTAAAGAGTTGCTGCTCAGGAGTGAGTAAACGTTTTTGCATAATGCTAGCTCCGTTTCTTGCCATAAAATTCCTCATTTCTTGCAGTTTCACCTTCAGCAGCAGAAGTGTCCAGGTGAAACGCCCTCGACCCATGGATTTACGGCAAATTTCGTAATACCTATGGGGCAGGGAAATACTGCTACTAGCTCTATTGGGATTAACATATGACTTTCAATGAGGCCCTTTGTGTTTCGTAGTGAAGGCAAAACCTTTAAGTTTTATAGGAAATATTAACTCTGAATGGGGGATCCACCTGGGGGAATTGACTCCATCGTAGGTATAGTATAGATTTTACATTTTGTCCAAAAGTTGTAAGGATTTGCCATCACCACCCAACTGGTAATGTGGGCCTTGATAAAATGGATATTGCAGATCCTTGCGTGACTCGCCAATTGTCAGTTTGGGGCGTACCATCCACCTACATTCCCTGCTCATCAAGGACTACACCACCACCAATTCGGTACTCATTCTTGGGTGAAAAACTGTAACACAGTAACACTCAATTGTGCATTCTCTGGGAACCTTGGTACAGAACAAATACATTAGCAAAATGGCTCCCAATGGTGATCTATTATTAGAACATGTACTTTGCAATTTACTGTGTTCATTATATAACAAATACTATATTGGTAAGTTGGAGGTGATATACAAACCCGTACTCGGAAAATATGACTGAAACACAGAAATAGCATATGATCAGAGCAAAAGTGAGTCTAGTAGTAACAAGGTCAAAGTGTGAGGAACATACAAGTGATGGATCTCAGTGGAACAGATTTACCACACAGTATATCAGAAAACATCAACAACGTGACAGTTCCTGGTGTTGATTAAATATTTGATTGGATCAAAAAAAAAATCAATTCTGCTTGCACTGTGTGGGTTGGGATCCCATCCTCCTCGTAAGTGTTATAATTGGCACAAACGCCGGTTCCAGTTGAAATCCTTTATTCACATCTCCACTTCACTATCTGTCTCAGTTGTCTGGTCTCAACATTCCAAGGCAAGCTCCAGGACAACTGTCAGAATGTTCTAACGTTCTACAGGGGAAAGGGGTGTAGGAACATACTAACTGTAATTTACTAAATACATATTATAACAGATAAATTTACATTTATGCACGGCACAATAGAGAGTGAAGACACCATTTATTTTTATTAATAAAACAAAGTGGATCGATCTCTGCTTATTCTAAATATCTGAGGCATACAGACACACTAACACTGAAAGTTCCAGTCCTCTAAAGGAGTACTATCAAGTAAATATTGATAATCAAGAAACGTGAGTTGTCTTGAAGTCTGATAAAAAATAAAAAGGCTCTTTAGAACTGGGGCAATAGAAATATTTGAAAATGCCCCAAGACAATGTATCATTATTCATTTTTTTGTTTTTATTTGAATTTGATTGCCAGTGTTCACTGCATACAAATTATTTTTATCAGATATTCATCATCAACTTTTTTATAAATTCATTCAAAATAAGGGAAGAGGAGGTGGAGGAAATACATGAGGTGGGGTGAAAAAAACAGGGAAGATAAAAGGAAGATAATAGGAAGGTGAGAGATAAGATGAGTGGAACTCAACCTCAAAACTGAGGTTGTCCACCTTTGTAATCCTAGTTGGGAGGCATGTTGCTGAGGGGAAACTGGATTGAAGACGTTTTATGTTTTCTTGGCTGGCCGCTCATAGTCTTATGGCATCATTTAAACCATCTGGCCGCTAACATACTCTCTTGCCACAGTGCAGGGCATATCTCTTGATAATACACTAACCCATCGCTCCTCAAATGTTTGAAAATCCACACAGGTTTGTTTATGTTAGCCTCAAGTTTCAGATTTTCTGGCATTTCAAGATGTACAAAGCTACATTTCTAGTCACACTATAAATTGGCCACTAAGAGGTATAGCCATCATTTTTAATCATTCATAACTGTGAGGGTGCCCAGGGCTTACTGGCTCAGAGTAAGATTCCTTACTCCGAGTCCCACATTTTCTCATTAGTCGCCACTCTATGTGGGTGAGTCCGTATCCTCAAAGTCAGGCAGACGTTTTTCTTTAAAAACAAGTAGCCACCCCTCCAGACACTAATATACATTTACTCTACTCCTCCTCAAGAGGTCCTTTTTATTTGGCCAAATTAGCACCAACATTGGCTGAAGACATAATGAGTAACGTGGGAGAACTACAACACAAAATGTAAATATGTCAAAACCAACCAGGAGGAAGATAAACTACACAGAAATATTTATCAGAGAGTATCACAAAGCAGTCAAAAGCCTACAAGCATTCCATGCCTATCTCAGCAGCTTTGGGAAGAACTCCCAAAGAGCTTAGATAAGAGAAATACCAAGCATCAATGAGGCCATAACTAACATAACTAACAACGATCCTCTTAACTCTCAGCTCCGACCCCAACAAGTTCTTCTCCCTACGCACATTTCTCTCTTCCCTTGAAACCCCTGAGTGAGACCAAAGTCCAGACTGCAGCAACCACTTTTAAAGCATAAAACAAATCGGTGGAAGCATGCTTCATGACATGGCTAAAAGAATAAATCACAACATTTACTCCAGGCATCACCATAATGAGAAAAGCCTGCCTATAACATGCAACAGTAACCCCTTGCTGAAGAAACAAACTGCAGACCCAATGATCTTACCAGCCACTGATCCATCTCTAAACTTACACTCATTTGCAAGAACACAGAACAACTTCCCAAGTATAAGGAATCAGCAAGCTGCTCTAGGATTTCTAATGTGACATTACACGTCTCCAAGGATCTCTCTCTACGCGACTGTTCTAGATAGGGTCCACACTCCTGTTTTAATCCTCCTCAAAGTGCCAAAAGCCAGGGCATGGCAGCCCATTAGAGCCTAATCAATAGCTTCCAAGAATGGACCGAAGTCCATTCTACCCTGAAAAACTGATAGCCTATACATGTGTATAGACACGTATACTTCTTCCATAAAATGATAACTTGTAGGGCGCCAAGGGGCTCCTGCCTGTCACCTCTACTGTTTAACATAAACATGTGCCCTGTAGTCAAAGTCATCAATCGACACTGTCTCCATTTTCAGAAGCACACAGATTGTACCCAGAAGCAATACTGATTGAATCACAAATACATTTTGGAGAATAAGAGAGTCCTTTTTCTGAAATGAGTTGACAAAATAGGATCTAGACACTGAAGGCAGAAACAGCTACATCCTACTGTTCATGTAACCATGGTCCCAGAAAGAAGCTCCCGCCCTGAATAAAGAAGTAAGGAACCTTGGGGTCCTGTTTAATGAAGTCCTATCATTTCACCCCACAGGTGAATTTCAGAGTGAATGGAACACACCCTGGGGCAGATTTACAAGCCCCTTGCGCCACTTTTGCATCATTTTTAACATGCGAAAAGTGACGCAAAAGTGGCGCAAGGGGCTTGTAAATCTGCCCCCTATGTTTAATTTGCGCTGGTCGTTGCCAGCGGGCCCCACTGGCACTTGTTTTTGAGGACCAGGATTCAGCAATCAGCTCTCAGCAGGCCTGTTTAATTCTTTCTTTTGCTGCTGACTGCCCTAGTCCTCCCACCAGCAATCCATGGCTCACTGTTCGGCTTTTTGCGCAGCAGCCAAAGGCGACACTTACTGATACAAATTACTACCTTTCAATGGACAGCAGCATTTCTTTCTTTATTATGGACTTTCAAAGATAGAGAAAGAATTGCACTAATGCTAATATTTTATCACTATACAAATTCATATTTTCAAGCATTCAAAAACACCAATAAGTTGACCTCAAATCTCATCATATCTATGGAAACAGTTCATTCTTTTAAAATACACTTTTTCTTTCGTCTTTTTAATTTTATTTATACACATTTCAAACCGAGGAGCGTCTTTGTCTTTCCAGTGTTCTGTTTTGATAGAATGTGCAATTAACATAGCTATAAAAAGCAATTTCCCTACATTTTTCTCTATTATTCCTACACATGCAAAACTTCCCAGGAGCCCTGAGGTTCTTTCTGGAGTTTCTGGAGAATTTTACTTATGCAAATAAATATTGATTGCCAATACTGCCACAGTGATGGGCAGATAAAAACATGTGATCCCATGAACTGATATTAATTCATCTGGAGAATAAATTAGGAATATTAACATTATGTTTATATAGAGCTTCTGGCGTATAATATATGAGCCATTGTGAGTAAAGCTGTCTTATTTTAAAATGGGCTCCTCTCCGTGCTTTGTGAATGTACCTGGATGCCTTATTGCAATTCTCAATACTTCTACTGGAATATTTGTTTTTATTTATCCAATATTTTATGTATTATTTCATCTTCCATATTCCTAGTGCTAGAAATGTATCTTGCCTATTGTCCTATGACCCTAATTTGTGATTTGGCATACATTAGAGTCTCTACAATGATGCATGATTTCTCTATCTTTATATTTGGTTATTCGCATATGTTTGCAATTATTTTCATGTATGAAGATCTATACCATCCTTGTTCTGTTTGTACTTTAGTGGTCATTGGATCTCACCAAACTAAGTTTCCAATTCCTAATTGTTCCCTTACTGCATTAACTCTTTTTCTTCCAGATTAACGCATATATTACCTAGTTGTGTTTCTGCCATGTTTGCGGGGTTTGTAGGTACTTGCTTATCTGCTTTGTGCGATTGTAGAGGGATTTAAAAGTGTGATATCATCTTTGGGTTGTGGGGTTCCTTTTGACTAAATATTAAGGCCATTGATTTATTATCAATAAGTATATTTAAGAAAGATTCCCATGATGACTAGTCTAGTCAAATTTATGATGGTGCTTGCCATATAATAGTTATAAAAATCCAGAAATGGGCAGGCTTAATTTTGTAATATTAATTTTTGGTTGTTTTAAATTCCATAGAAAGGAACTCATAAGGTTCTCTAGTTTTGAGAATGTTTTTTCATGTAAAATACATGGCAAGGTGGCGAAAAGAAACAGATATAACGGTGGTGTATAATTTTTTTTAAATTAATTATACTCTTCCTATCAGTGGAAAGGGCAATAAATTCCACCTAATCAAGATTAGGGACGTGGTTTAAATTGGAAAGATCCTGATAGTATTCAGTGATCCATATACCCAAATATCTCTTAGGACTTTTGTTATAGTTTTTTTATTTTTTTTTACTTTTTATTGAACTTTAAGCATGTTACAGTACAAGCATTCAATTAGTACATCTTGGCACAGCTGCATTGGCAATATACATTTAGAACAACAGCCCAGCAGGGGTATGTAATAACAGGCCATTCTACATGTTATGCAGGTATGAGTGAGGCGGTCCAGAGTACACAGTGTGTTCCCCTTGTGACGTTGCACGACGGTTTAAGGTGGTGTGTGTTGGGAGCCTTTCCCCGGGGAGTTTGGGCTTGCATCAGTATCGTCTAGGCAGTGGAGGTATGTGACCAGAGGGCCCCAAATATCATGTGGCCGGCTCGCAAGGGGCATAAGATTCCAATATTAAGTCAGACATGTCTGGCAGTGTGCAGCATCAGCGAGCCAGGTCTTGGTCGATGGTGCCGGTTTACGCCCCCAGTGGATCGCCGCCCTGTGTCTGGCCTGAACCAGTAACATGGCCACTAATCAGCGACTAGCATCGGGGATCTCCTTAACATACCCAAGTAGGCAGGTGAGCGGGTCTGGTGTGATGTGGTCAGAGGTGATAGCGCTGATGATCACGCACACTGCTTGCCAGTAATTGGCCACTTTTGAGCATGTCCAGGCCAAGTGTATAAACGTGGAGTCTGGCGCAGAGCACAGCGCGCATCTTGCGTCTGAAGTTAAGCCCATTTTGTGGAGGGCCACAGGGGTACGATATAGTCTATGCAAGAATTTGAGGTGTAGCAGTCTCAGTCTATAGTTAGGGAGAGTTTTTCAGTCTGAGTGCAGCAGTATTGCCACTGTTCTGGTGATGGCCCGTTGGTCAGGTCTGCCACCTAAGCGCAGCGCTCACGTTCGGTGTCGATTGGGGAGGCCGCTAATATCAAAGAATAGAGTCTGGTGATGAGTTTACAAGGTGATGTAGAAGTGTGAATGTATTCAAGTGCTGCATTGGCCGGTGGAGGGTTAGGAAATGCGCTGTTTATGTTCCTGCAGGTTGCACAAATTTGGTAGTATAGTAGGCTGTGAGTGTTGTAGCTTCAGCGTGCGCGGGGGTGGAAGGAACTGACCATCTGGATAAAGGTCTGCATTAATGCAGATGCCCAGGGACTTTGCACGGCGCGCCATCCCTTTGTTATGTAATGGGGGACAGGAGGAGTTCTCAGCAAGCGGCATTGATGGCGCGTATACGGTGTCGCTGCCTGTTTGTTTGGGAATGCCCTCCCAAGCCCAGCGCACGCATTTCACAGTGTTTATTTCTTTTCTGGGCGCCCTATATGGCTGGAACAGTGACGTCCGAAGCGGCCAGGGGAGGTCAGATCCGCCTCCGCTGCCAGATGTGGCTGAAAGGGTGTTGGGTGTAGCCAGAAATGTAAGAAGCTGGCCTGAGCACAATAGGCGTACAGTTTGAGGTTTGGGGCTCCCAACCCTCCACGCGAGAAGAGATGTGTCAGTGTCATAGGCAATACGCGGCTGTCGGCCCGCCCACGTCAACGTAACTATATCTGAGCGTAGTCTCTTAAAAATTGCATTGTGAGGGGGAGCAGAATGTTCAGGAACAAGTATAGAAATTTCGGCAGAACCACCATTTTGGCTATTGCAATGCGGCCTGCCAGGGAGAGTGGGAGTTTATTCCAAATCGGGATTTTGGTTTCCAGCCATTCCACCGCCCAACCATAATTTGCTCTCCAGAGTTTGTCCGTGTCTCTGCTCAGCCATACACCAAGGTATCTGGTCGGTTCTGTGGCCCATTTTAGTGGGTATTCTGTAGGGAAGGGGAGCGTTGCGTCGGTGAGGGGAAATAAAATGGACTTGCTCCAGTTGATGTGCACTCCAGAATAGCCACCAAAGCGTATTACTTCTCTGGTCATGGGTGCTAGATTGGTGCGTGGTTCACGAATATATAGTGCGACATCATCCGCATACATGGAAGTCACTAAACTGCGGGCAGTGAAACCGATGCAGCGCTGTATGTGATGCTGGCGCAGCCAAGCCACCAGCGGCTCCATCGCAATAGCAAACAGCATCGGCGAGAGCGGGCATCCCTGCTGCATGCCCCTGGTAATCATTATGGAGTGGGTTATCTGCCCATTTACTTTGATACGTGCCGAGGGTAAGGTGTATAACAACTTGATCTTATGGATGAAGCTCGAGCTAAAGCCTAGCCGGCCTAAGAGTGAGAATAGAAACGGCCACTCTAGTGTGTAGAAAGCCTTAGTGGCGTCCAACAGAGCCGCCACCGCAGGCAGAGAGGGATTAATCTGGTGCATTACAGAGAATATGGTCCGAAGGTTATGTGATGTAGCGTGCAGTGGTATAAAGCCAGTTTGATCTGGGTGTATTATTAGGGGCATGAGCGGGAGGAGCCGGTTCGCTAGTAGCTTCGCATATATTTTATTGTCCGTGTTTATTAGCGAGAGTGGGCGGTACGAGTACAGGTGCTTTATCAGGCTTTAATATAAGTGTGATTAGCGCCTCGAGGAGTGGGGGGGGAATGGCCTATGGTGACTGATTCTCTGTACATTTCAACAAGTTGGGGGATCAGGATAGAAGCATACTCTTTATAGAACGCAGGAGTAAGGCCGTCCGCTCCTGCCGCTTTATCTCCAGGGAGGCTAGCGATTACTTGCGTGACTTCTTCAGTCGTGAACGGGGCATCCAGGTACTTCTGGTGCCCAGGGTCAAGCCATAGGAGCTCAATTGAATCAAAATATTGTTGCAGAGTCTGTCCCGGTCATATATAATCGGGAATAAAAGGAGGCAATTGTCGCTATAATGTCGCCAGGGGTTGTGGTTCTGCCGCCGGCGTCGTCTAGTAGTTCTGTCACATATGCAGATGCAAGGGGCTTCCTTAGCAGACTTGCCGACGTTCTACCAGGGCGATCCCCCTCTCCATAGCAGCGGGCACGCGCCTCTCGGCCCAGATAGTTCTAGGATAACTTTGCTCTAATGACCGCAAGTATAGCAGGGACGGGATTGACGCTGGACATCTGTGTAGCAGTCTCGCGCCTGAGCGGTCTATCGTGCTTTGTACCGCAATATTAAAGTTACCACCCCTCATTATTGGGCAGGGGCCAAGAGAGGACAGTAGCCTCCATATGTGGTGGAAAAAGTCTGGGTCGTCTGAATTCGGGCCATATATGGCCACCAGAATTAGTGGCTGTGAATAGAGTGTCCCTGACAGTACAACGAATCTGCTTGCTGTGTCAATGTAAGCTTGTGTATTGCGCCAGGGTAGACCTTTCTGTAGCAATATAGTGACGCCTCTCGCGTAGTTGGAGTAAACCGAAGAATAGGAGGCGCCCCAACAGTGGGCGCATAATCTAGTCGTGTTAGTGGTGGAGAGGTGCGTCTCTTGCAAGAAGCGTACGTCAATTTTATGCCTAGCCAAGTAGGTATGTATAAGTCATGATTTACAGTGATCATTCATGCCTCTAACATTCCAGGTTAAGACTGTCACTTCAGCCATGTATAAAGCCTAGGGGATGTGTGGTATCACATACTCTTATGCTGGCCTCGTGCCTGGAGAGAATTGCGCCATTAAGCATTGTGGACCTGCCATTTGGTGCAATAGGTAACCTGTGCAAGATCATGCATATACCAAAACTTAACAAACCCCAAGGATACGGGTCTGGTTCCCGGTATCCTCTGTGAACGGCCCCTGTCCTCCCCCTCCCACTCCAACCCCCCAATCAAGTTGAGACTCGAGCCCACCCCCCCCAAATTCCCCGACTTGCAGTGCGAAGAGAGTATATGGGAATTATCCTGTTGAAGTGCGTGGGCTCAGCCGGTCTCCCCGGCCGCCTCGAGGGCAGGGTGGCCGAGCGGAATAGTACTTAATTGAAAGTAATGCATGTAGACTTGGTTATTCATGGCCAGACAGGAGCAAGAGGAGCGTTTTTCTCAAGGGTGCGGGTGCGCCCGCTTTGAGTGATGCAGGCCACGGAGAACTGGGCCCTGCAGCACGACGACCAGCCCATTGCGAGATGGTTAATCATTGTCACTGGTGCAGCCTTCTTCGGATACGGCGGGCGGGTCTCGGGAGTGAGTTTTGTGCAGTTGTTTGGCATATGTCATAGCTGCTTTGGCGTCTGTGAAGTAGCGAGGTTTTCCATCCCTGTCTATCCGCAGTTTGGCTGGGTATAGGAGGGCATACGAGATGTTCAACTGCTGCAGCAGCCGTTTGGCAGGTAAAAAGTCTCGTCTTGCCGCTTGGACGGCAAGGGTGAAGTCAGGATAAAATGAGAGGGTGTTACCTTGGTGCCTGACTTCACCCATTTCTCTAGCTTTCCGCAGAATGGTGTCGCGGTCACAGTAATTTAGAATGCGTGCAATAATTGGTCACGCCGGGGCCCCAGGCGGGGGCCGCGGGCCAAGGGATCGGTGTCCTCTCTCAACTATGAAGAGCCCAGACAAGGCAGTCCCAAAACATTCAGGCAACAGTGACTCCAGGTAATCTTCCATTTTGGCTGTCGCTGTGGACTCGGGAATCCCAGTGATGCGGAGATTATTCCTGCGGGAGCGGGATTCAAGATCTTCGTTCTTTGCACGGATGAGCTCCAGGACCTTGTCCATCTTTAGTACGCGTTGTCGATTCTCCAACCCAGTGTCATCAGCATCAGACACTCTAGCTTCCGGGTGGGTTATATGATTGTCGTGCTAGTCTACATGTTGCTTGACTTGGTCAAAGCGGGACGCTAGGTGACCAATTTTGGAGTCAATTGTTTTCAAACTAGACTTGACTTCAAGTATTAGGGATCAAATGTCCTCGTCCTGTACCTCGGGTGAGTCAGTTTGCGTGGCCTGCTCCTCTGCTTCTTGAGGTGAGTCTCCACATTTGCCAGCCCGACGGCCCTCGAAGGTCAGCTTAGGTTGCCTGGTGTCAGTTTGAATATAGCCCTTTACATCGCATGTGTTTACAACGCATGCGATTACAATGCGGTCGTTACAATGACCGCGTTGTTACATCGCAGTACCATTACAACGCAAGTCGTTACAACGACTTGCTCTAGGGGGCGCGCTGGACTTAGGCATAGTATAATTTACTATTCCAACTCCAGTGTGTGCAACAGTAGGGAAGGTGTTGGAATAGTAAATTATACTATTCCTTAGTTTAGAGCACCCCCTACAGCAAGTCGTTGTAACGACTTGCGTTGTAATGGTACTGCGATGTAACAATGCGGTCGTTGTAACGACCGCGTTGTAATTGCATGCGTTGTAACGCATGTGATGTGATGGCTGTTTCCCGTCAGTTTTCCCCATTTCGACTGTGGCTAAGACCCCAGGCTGAGGAAAGCGTTATGAGTTGCCCTCAGCGTGCCGCAGATGCGGCGCCGGGGACCCTGGATTACCCCACTCGCTGTGCCCCACGCGCTCCTTCACTGACACACACATGGCAGCAGAACGGGCCCACAACGAGAGGCCTCCCCACGGTGCACACACATGTGTTTCTTTTGGTCTCGGATGGGGGACGCACTCCAGCGGCCACGTCTCCCGGATTGCTCAGCGGGTTAATAGTAGTTGAAGCTGCAGGGGGTAAGGCCTGTTTGAATCAGGTTAACTGTACTATATGTCCCATGCAAGAGTACACAGTGTGGCCAGATATCCGTGCATACCACCCCCAGTCCTCAGCAGGGTCGTTTAACTATAGTGCCGGCTGCGTGCACATTTCAGCCACGGGCCGTCTTGTAGGGTGTTGAGATCTGCTATGTGGGAAGTCCAAGGCTTGAGCTATTCCCAAGGGACCCGGTTGCCCACCCCACGCGGCCTCCGTCACAAAGACAGCAGGCCCCCACAAGTAGCAATGGGCCCAGATCGCGGGCGCAGCCCGGTCAGGCCCGATACGGCCGCCCGCGTCAGCCGGGTGAATGCAGGGGGGTTTGCAGGTGGTTCTCTCCCAGCCACACGCTGCCCGTGAAGGCCGCCCAGATGCGCTTGTGCACCCGTAACGCCGTCAACACAGCACGCTTCTCTCGACACGGGCGTTCACTTGTCTTTGTAGGCCCGCCCGGCCTGTGCAGTTCATTTACTAGGGGCGCAGGGCTTGGCCACCGCAAATCACAGTCATTTAGCCGTCGCCACGCGGCCATCAACCGTACCCATGCCCCGGCACCTTACTTGTGTCGATGCTTGCAGGCCACGGCAGCGGGGCTCATCAGTCCTTCATGGCCGGTCTCGGTACATTCGCCGTAGGTACGCGGTGCCCGGATCAGTCGCCCCAAGGCAGTGGGCCTCCGCTCAGGGCTCAGGGCTCAGGATCGTTGCAGGGCAGCGACGCCGACCCAGGCGCCCCAGGTGAGTCACAGCCGCTGGCGAGTCGTGTCTCTTGCAGGCCGTGATCACCCACGCGATTTGAGGCGTTTCCGATCTGGCCGAAGGGCTATGGCGTTCTGGTCGTTCTGGGCGCACCGGCCCCAACAAACCAGCTGCACCGCTGTAGGAGGGGTTCAGCAACGCAAACCCGCTGATTATGCTTCAGCATGCAGGCGATACTTCTCGGATTTTGGCGGATTGTGCGCTCGGCCGGCAGACCTCACTTAGAGTGCAGCCATCTTGCCGCTGGCGAAACCACGCCCCTCAGGACTTTTGTTATAGTTGTTTTATAGTGGGCTGGGTAGATCTTCCTTCCTAACATTGAACAAGTACCTTAGTTTTGGTTGGATTTATTTTATACCCTCTTAGCTCAGTGAATTCTGTTGTTATATCTAGCACAAGTTGTATATTGTTTCACCGTGCCTGTAGCATTAATAGCATGTCATCTGCATATAATTTTACTTTAGGTGCTGAAAGATACACTGGAGTTCATTTAATAGCCTTTCTGAGTGTGGTAGCTAGTGGTTTAATAAACATTGCAAATAATATATGCAACATAGGACAGCCCTGTCGTGACCCTTGAGTAATAATTATATAATTTATAAATTTCTGGCTAATCATAATTTTCGATGTAGAGTTTTTATATATGATGTGATCCGTCTTGTTATTTGATAAGGAAATCCCATGTTTGTTAAGACCTCAAATAGAAAATCCCAGCAGACAAGTTCGAAGGACTTTTCGGCATCTACCAAAATTATACAAGCTAGGGTTTGTGTAAACAAGAGGTAGTCTATTGCTTCTGTGATAAAATGGATATTTTTATATAATTGCATTTGAGGGATGAACTCATTTTGATCCCTATGTATTAATACTGGGGCATTTATTATAATGCATAGAGTTCAGAATTTGCTAAGAATGTTGTAATCACTGTTAAGCAATGTAATGGGTCAATATACATTAGGTTCAGAAGCTTTTTTTCCCTTGATCAAGAAGCGTATCAACACACTCTTGCGTAAAGAGTTAGATTTGTCCCGCCTGTTTGAAGATGATTAAAGCGTAATTAAAAAGTTAATTCAGTGGCTTCTTGAGTTCCTTAATAAAAGTGTTTTTAAATTCTGCAGTAAGATCGTTCTCCCAAGTGTTTTGTCATTCAATAGAGTGTTGATGGCTTTTTTATTTCCTCTTAAGAAGTGTTGGAATTTTTAATTTCTGCAGATAGGCTTGGATGTTTCCAATGGGGCTGTGCCAAGAGATTGATAGAGGTTTTTTAAGTGAGTTGATAAAATCTGAACTATTTCCTCCTGATCATTAGTAATTGTCTGTTTTCTGAAATTATATATCGTTAATATGGCATTTTGGTGGTAGCCACCTTTGCACACCAAGCGAGTACTTTGCCCTCTGTTCTGTCTTCCTCATGTCAATGCTGGCCCATTGTTGCTGAATTTGTTATTTCTTCACCTCGGAAAAACACTCACAAAGCTTCACAATGCTCCCTTTTGGCTTTCTCCCATTGGAGGAAATATGCTCTAGTATTTGTGAGCTCAAATAGATCTCAGCTTCTCTTTATGCTATGCAATGCCTGTTATTTCAATTTGCTCAGTGTTTGTTAACAAATTTGGGGTGTAGTAAGCTCCCCTCTTATTGCAAATGTAAAAGTGTCCCAATTGGTTTCTAGAACTGATATATCTTTCTTTTATTCGAAGTATTGCATGCTTCTAGTTTTAATCTGATTAATGATCTAGTTGTCTATTAGAAGAGTTTTATGCATGATCCATCTATTTGAATTGCTAATCTCTTGGGCAATTTCTATGCCTAAGTTAGGGCAGTGTGATCAGAAAAGTTATTTGGCATATAGTGCATCTCAATTGGTTTGAGTAAAGATGAAACTCAAAAAAATCTATTCCAGAGACTAATAGAAGGTGTTTATTGAAATGTAGGTTCCTTTCCTCTTCGTTTTCGCTGCCATTCATTCCTCCCGTGTGGTCCCGGAGGACTACACCATCCAGCCTGCTCCACGCTTGGGGGACACAGCTGCAGCCAATTGGGGCAGCAGCACTATAAGAACCAGCGCAGACTCCCGCAGCGCGGGACGCGCGCGCGGACCAAGCCCGGACCAAGGGCGGGCCTGTCTGAGCCCGTCCGAGACAGTAAGAGGCTGGTCCACTCCCCTAAGATGTCCCATCTTTTCTTGTTATTTCGTTTAAAACGGGACAAAGGCTGTATCTAATGTTATTACCCTGTTCATTTTTATTATTGAGGCCAGTGTCTGTCTAATATGAATAAGATAAAGTATGGTAAAGGCCCAAATGTTACCGGGACATTAGATGCATTCCTCCAAAGGGCAGAATCATGCCTGATAAATGAAATAAAATTGACTGAACGAAGACTTTCTTTAACACCGCAACCCTCTCGGAGCAGACTTTCTACTACACCTGTACTCACGGACCCAGCAACGATTATTAACAACGAGTCATTACCTTCATTGCATAGTACTCCGGCTCAAACAACAATAGATATTACATCTGACTCTGTTCTTATCCCTCCCCCGGTCGTGGTCGTGGTTTAAGCCCTGTTAGCTTAAAAGTTACTACTAGAGGACAAAAGACCATACGCAAGCTAAATCATACTACTGATCCTGTCCGAAATAAAAGGAAAGGTAAAACTATTTCAAAACAGAGCAAACCTGCCCAAAAGGCGAAGGAGAGCAAGGTAAAACCAGTTGCTGATACGGGAGAATCCAATAAAGTCCCCCCGACCATTGCGAATTTGAGCGAGGCTGTCAAATCTGATGATAATGTTTTTGACAGGAATTTTTGGGGCAGACTTGAGATAATGCTATCAACCTTTTTAGAACCTATCATGCTAAAGGTAACTTCAGTGGAAGCTAGACTTTTAAAAATAGAGGAGCTGGTCGGCAGTACACTATCAGTAAAATCGATAGATAACACTAAAGTAACCCATTAACCCCTTGACCGCGATCGGAATTCCGCTCGTGTGCTGGACATTCCGATCACGGGTGGGGTCGTGACGAGCTCAGCTCGTCATGCGCACAGCGCTACCGCGCAGCATGACGAGCTGAGCTCGTCATGAGCACGGAAGGGGTTAAACAGGGGGTGGACACGGTTGCTGCTTCTACCACCATTCCCAAAGCTACCGCACTAACATCAAATAGGAGTAATACTCCCTATACGATCGCCTCTAACACAGATAACTCATTGGCACGTGCTGGTCAGCAACCTAGTACAGGCAGACCCGCTATAACAGTTTCTAGTAACTCTGCCGGCCCAGACAGGAGTATGCAGACTGAAGGGATGATAGATGGGAATAGGGTAACAAGGAAGGGCAGAGAACTACAAGAACAAAAAGATCAGTTTCATTGCCCTCCATCTAACCTACATCTGCCCCCAGAAGTGACCCCGTATACGGTAGTTCTGGTGAATGTTCCACCATTAATTAACAATGCTTTTGAGCACTGGTCGTCCTTAAAAAACAAGTCACTCCATTTTTTAGCCAGAAGAACGGGCTTAAGCAAGCCCCTTTTCAATGATTTTAAAATGGCGCGCAGGATTGCGTGGGTTGGCCCCTCAGTTAAATCTTTTTGTGGGGACTGCGTTGTACTAACATTTAAATCACCTTTATTGGTGCATACAATACTAGAAAGGGGCAATAGGGGACCTTCTGATCCCAACAACATAAACATAGTACCATTGGGATATATTTTATCGCTCCTTATATTCACCAATTCAACAGGGTTTTCCCACTGAGAGATAATTATCCTAGACTAAGACAGCCTAGTTATTCTGTTCCAGTTCATAATCGTTTTGATCCCCTGAATTTTATGGAAGATATCGATTGACTGGAGTCCAGAATTCATGTAATAAATAATTATCAGTCTAGCAGCTCAGAGCATAGGAGACATTGCAGGTCAATTTTAATGAGAAATGACGACCCTATATGTGATCATCATGTTAACAAGGATAGTGGTCTGGCTCTTGGGTCCTTGGAAACGATTGTGGAGACACAGGGGGATCGTTGTGATATTCTAAATGTCGCTTTTTCAATTAGTGACTTAAATGACTGTCTGACTGTTAACAGTAGACCTGAGGTACATGGACCCACGGGCCTACAGACAGAGGATCAAATTAATGTACAGGGCATTTTAACATTTAGCATTTAGACGGGATAGAGAGGGAGACTATGGTCGTTCTAATACTGTGGTTGTTGGGGACAGTGTGTCCTGATCTTGGTACCCTCACACACCCCGAAGGATGTCATGCTTCATCATTGGGCAGTGCTCCTCGTCGGCCGGCGCTGCATGCCCTACGGGTCCCCGAAGGGTCACTTTGTTGGAGATCTTTTCAGGATAAAGCCGTGTGGGTGCGTGGGGGTGAGTGGAAGTGAAGTCCTAATGTGAAGTCTAAAAGGTGACTGGAGGGGTGGCTAAACAATTTATTAAAGCGAATGTCCCTCTGCCATCAGTAAAAAAACAGAAGGTTGTGCTGTTTAGAGGGAGTTAATGGCCCTCAGTAGCTAGAGAAATGTAGCATGCCCCTAATGAACATGTTTGGGGAGAGGATGTGGTCTGACGGCTAGATTGCCGACTTTGGAGCCGGAAACCAAGGTTTGAGCCTCGGGTCGCGTCCAGATCCTGTGATTCTGGGCAAATCACTTAATCTCCCCGTGCCCACCAAAAACATGAATGTGTCCTTGTGTAACGTAACCGGTGCTCATGTAAAGTGCTCCAATACCTTCGGGTCGAGTTCACGCTATATAAATCTGCAAAAAAACTATGTTTTGCGCTGCCTATTGGTCTCAGGAGGAGATCCCAAGCGCTTCTTCAGGACCAGAAAAAGGTGCAGTGTGTGAAAAGAATGATGAGTGGCCTATATTCGTTAATCTAGTGCCACTGGAAATAAGTACAGTATTCTAGATAGTAAGGGAAAAGTACCCCATGAGATGCGGCAGTGGGTATCATTGAGACAGTATCTCGTAGGTATGCTAGGCCCGATCACCTACCCGACCTCACGCCGTCTCTGTAGTGCTGAAAGCCCAACTTTCTATAAAAAGCAGCGTCAGACGCAGCCGACGCTATCACACGGCTGTCCAGATAATGCGGCTGCCATTTGCCTGATCGCGTCTCTCAATCAAAGAACAAGGCATTTCCAACCGCTCTCACTCTCAAGTGCGTACCGGTAAGGCATTTGAAAACATTCAACTGCTGAAAAACTGGTCCTGTAAATCTGTCACCATTAATCAATTTTTGTGTGAAAACGTTTTTAGCAAGTTTTAAAAACATAAAATTGCTTTATATTCCATTCATTTAAAAAATAAAATTGTTTGCTAAAACGCATAAAAGGACAGTGTCAGTAAAACAAAAAATCTTTCAAAGTACAATAAAAAACAAACACTATTACCCATAAATTGGGTATTATCTACGATAACATTCAATTAAATAATAAAAAATAATACATATAAACAATTATCTACAAAACTAATATAATCTCACAACTAATGATACTAATCTGCTCAGAAGCAGCAAACAAAAGAAGAGAAATATGGAGTACAAGGTGTATTTATGGGACTGAAGATTCTATGTTACATTGCAATGTGTCTAAGTTCTGTTTTGGAAGCTTTTAAAGAGTTGCTGCTCAGGAGTGAGTAAACGTTTTTGCATAATGCTAGCTCCGTTTCTTGCCATAAAATTCCTCATTTCTTGCAGTTTCACCTTCAGCAGCAGAAGTGTCCAGGTGAAACGCCCTCGACCCGTGGATTTACGGCAAATTTCGTAATACCTATGGGGCAGGGAAATACTGCTACTAGCTCTATTGGGATTAACATATGACTTTCAATGAGGCCCTTTGTGTTTCGTAGTGAAGGCAAAACCTTTAAGTTTTATAGGAAATATTAACTCTGAATGGGGGGATCCACCTGGGGGAATTGACTCCATCGTAGGTATAGTATAGATTTTACATTTTGTCCAAAAGTTGTAAGGATTTGCCATCACCACCCAACTGGTAATGTGGGCCTTGATAAAATGGATATTGCAGATCCTTGCGTGACTCGCCAATTGTCAGTTTGGGGCGTACCATCCACCTACATTCCCTGCTCATCAAGGACTACACCACCACCAATTCGGTACTCATTCTTGGGTGAAAAAACTGTAACACAGTAACACTCAATTGTGCATTCTCTGGGAACCTTGGTACAGAACAAATACATTAGCAAAATGGCTCCCAATGGTGATCTATTATTAGAACATGTACTTTGCAATTTACTGTGTTCATTATATAACAAATACTATATTGGTAAGTTGGAGGTGATATACAAACCCGTACTCGGAAAATATGACTGAAACACAGAAATAGCATATGATCAGAGCAAAAGTGAGTCTAGTAGTAACAAGGTCAAAGTGTGAGGAACATACAAGTGATGGATCTCAGTGGAACAGATTTACCACACAGTATATCAGAAAACATCAACAACGTGACAGTTCCTGGTGTTGATTAAATATTTGATTGGATCAAAAAAAAATCAATTCTGCTTGCACTGTGTGGGTTGGGATCCCATCCTCCTCGTAAGTGTTATAATTGGCACAAACGCCGGTTCCAGTTGAAATCCTTTATTCACATCTCCACTGCACTATCTGTCTCAGTTGTCTGGTCTCAACATTCCAAGGCAAGCTCCAGGACAACTGTCAGAATGTTCTAACGTTCTACAGGGGAAAGGGGTGTAGGAACATACTAACTGTAATTTACTAAATACATATTATAACAGATAAATTTACATTTATGCACGGCACAATAGAGAGTGAAGACACCATTTATTTTTATTAATAAAACAAAGTGGATCGATCTCTGCTTATTCTAAATATCTGAGGCGTACAGACACACTAACACTGAAAGTTCCAGTCCTCTAAATGAGTACTATCAAGTAAATATTGATAATCAAGAAACGTGAGTTGTCTTGAAGTCTGATAAAAAATAAAAAAGGCTCTTTAGAACTGGGGCAATAGAAATATTTGAAAATGCCCCAAGACAATGTATCATTATTCATTTTTTTGTTTTTATTTGAATTTGATTGCCAGTGTTCACTGCATACAAATTATTTTTATCAGATATTCATCATCAACTTTTTATAAATTCATTCAAAATAAGTGAAGAGGAGGTGGAGGAAATACATGAGGTGGGGTGAAAAAAACAGGGAAGATAAAAGGAAGATAATAGGAAGGTGAGAGATAAGATGAGTGGAACTCAACCTCAAAACTGAGGTTGTCCACCTTTGTAATCCTAGTTGGGAGGCATGTTGCTGAGGGGAAACTGGATTGAAGGCGTTTTATGTTTTCTTGGCTGGCCGCTCATATGGCATCATTTAAACCATCTGGCCGCTAACATACTCTCTTGCCACAGTGCAGGGCATATCTCTTGATAATACACTAACCCATCGCTCCTCAAATGTTTGAAAATCCACACAGGTTTGTTTATGTTAGCCTCAAGTTTCAGATTTTCTGGCATTTCAAGATGTACAAAGCTACATTTCTAGTCACACTATAAATTGGCCACTAAGAGGTATAGCCATCATTTTTAATCATTCATAACTGTGATGGTGCCCAGGGCTTACTGGCTCAGAGTAAGATTCCTTACTCTGAGTCCCACATTTTCTCATTAGTCGCCACTCTATGTGGGTGAGTCCGTATCCTCAAAGTCAGGCAGACGTTTTTCTTTAA
Organism: Calotriton arnoldi; assembly: GCA_963921515.1. Taxonomy (NCBI): domain Eukaryota; kingdom Metazoa; phylum Chordata; class Amphibia; order Caudata; family Salamandridae; genus Calotriton; species Calotriton arnoldi. The sequence goes on from CAWUFW010007533.1 coordinate 780,649, forward strand.
AAACAAGTAGCCACCCCTCCAGACACTAATATACATTTACTCTACTCCTCCTCAAGAGGTCCTTTTTATTTGGCCAAATTAGCACCAACATTGGCTGAAGACATAATGAGTAACGTGGGAGAACTACAACACAAAATGTAAATATGTCAAAACCAACCAGGAGGAAGATAAACTACACAGAAAAATTAATCAGAGAGTATCACAAAGCAGTCAAAAGCCTACAAGCATTCCATGCCTATCTCAGCAGCTTTGGGAAGAACTCCCAAAGAGCTTAGATAAGAGAAATACCAAGCATCAATGAGGCCATAACTAACATAACTAACAACGATCCTCTTAACTCTCAGCTCCGACCCCAACAAGTTCTTCTCCCTACGCACATTTCTCTCTTCCCTTGAAACCCCTGAGTGAGACCAAAGTCCAGACTGCAGCAACCACTTTTAAAGCATAAAACAAATCGGTGGAAGCATGCTTCATGACATGGCTAAAAGAATAAATCACAACATTTACTCCAGGCATCACCATAATGAGAAAAGGCTGCCTATAACATGCAACAGTAACCCCTTGCTGAAGAAACAAACTGCAGACCCAATGATCTTACCAGCCACTGATCCATCTCTAAACTTACACTCATTTGCAAGAACACAGAACAACTTCCCAAGTATAAGGAATCAGCAAGCTGCTCTAGGATTTCTAATGTGACATTACACGTCTCCAAGGATCTCTCTCACGCGACTGTTCTAGATAGGGTCCACACTCCTGTTTTAATCCTCCTCAAAGTGCCAAAAGCCAGGGCATGGCAGCCCATTAGAGCCTAATCAATAGCTTCCAAGAATGGACCGGAGTCCATTCTACCCTGAAAAACTGATAGCCTATACATGTGTATAGACACGTATACTTCTTCCATAAAATGATAACTTGTAGGGCGCCAAGGGGCTCCTGCCTGTCACCTCTACTGTTTAACATAAACATGTGCCCTGTAGTCAAAGTCATCAATCGACACTGTCTCCATTTTCAGAAGCACACAGATTGTACCCAGAAGCAATACTGATTGAATCACAAATACATTTTGGAGAATAAGAGAGTCCTTTTTCTGAAATGAGTTGACAAAATAGGATCTAGACACTGAAGGCAGAAACAGCTACATCCTGCTGTTCATGTAACCCTGGTCCCAGAAAGAAGCTCCCGCCCTGAATAAAGAAGTAAGGAACCTTGGGGTCCTGTTTAATGAAGTCCTATCATTTCACTCCACAGGTGAATTTCAGAGTGAATGGAACACACCCTATGTTTAATTTGCGCTGGTCGTTGCCAGCGGGCCCCACTGGCACTTGTTTTTGAGGACCAGGATTCAGCAATCAGCTCTCAGCAGGCCTGTTTAATTCTTTCTTTTGCTGCTGACTGCCCTAGTCCTCCCACCAGCAAAGCCAAGGCATCCATGGCTCACTGTTCGGCTTTTTGCGCAGCAGCCAAAGGCGACACTTACTGATACAAATTACTACCTTTCAATGGACAGCAGCATATCTTTCTTTATTATGGACTTTCAAAGATAGAGAAAGAATTGCACTAATGCTAATATTTTATCACTATACAGATTCATATTTTCAGGCATTCAAAAACACCAATAAGTTGACCTTAAATCTCATCATATCTATGGAAACAGTTAATTCTTTTAAAATACACTTTTTCTTTCGTCTTTTTAATTTTATTTATACACATTTCAAACCGAGGAGCGTCTTTGTCTTTCCAGTGTTCTGTTATGATAGAATAACATAGCTATAAAAAGCAATTTCCCTAAATTTTTCTCTATTATTCCTACACATGCAAAACTTCCCAGGAGCCCTGAGGTTCTTTCTGGAGTTTCTGGAGAATTTTACTTAAGCAAATAAATATTGATTGCCAATACTGTCACAGTGATGGGCAGATAAAAACATGTGATCCCATGAACTGATATTAATTCATCTGGAGAATAAATTAGGAATATTAACATTATGTTTATATAGAGCTTCTGGCGTATAATATATGAGCCATTGTGAGTAAAGCTGTCTTATTTTAAAATGGGCTCCTCTCCGTGCTTTGTGAATGTACCTGGATGCCTTATTGCAATTCTCAATACTTCTACTGGAATATTTGTTTTTATTTATCCAATATTTTATGTATTATTTCATCCTCCATATTCCTAATACTAGAAATGTATCTTGCCTATTGTCCTATGCCCCTAATTTGTGATTTGGCATACATTAGAGTCTCTACAATGATGCATGATTTCTCTATCTCTATATTTGGTTATTCGCATACGCTTGCAATTATTTTCATGTATGAAGATCTATACCATCCTTGTTCTGTTTGTACGTTAGTGGTCATTGGCTCTCACCAAACTAAGTTTCCAATTGCCAATTGTTCCCTTACTGCATTAACTCTTTTTCTTCCAGATTAACGCATATATTACCTAGTTGTGTTTCTGCCATGTTTGCGGGGTTTGTAGGTACTTGCTTGTCTGCTTTGTGCGATTGTAGAGGAATTTAAAAGTGTGATATCTTGCCATCTTTGGGTTGTGGGGTTCCTTTTTATGAAATATTAAGGCCATTGATTTATTATCAATAAGTATATTTAAGAAAGATTTCCATGATGACTAGTCTAGTCAAATTTATGATGGTGCTTGCCATATAATAGTTATAAAAATCCAGAAATGGGCAGGCTTGATTTTGTAATATTAATTTTTGGTTGTTTTTTATTCCATAGAAAGGAACTCATAGGGTTCTCTAGTTTTCAGAATGTTTTTTCATGTAAAATACATGGCAAGGTGGTGAAAAGAAACAGATCTAACGGTGGTATATAATTTTTTTTAAATTAATGATACTCTTCCTATCAGTGTAAAGGGCAATAAATTCCACCTAATCAAGATTAGGGACGTGGTTTAAATTGTAAAGATCCTGATAGTATTCAGTGATCCATATACCCAAATATCTCTTAGGATTTTTGTTATAGTTTTTTTTTTTTTTTTTACTTTTTATTGACCTTTAAGCATGTTACAGTACAAGCATTCAATTAGTACATCTTAGCACAGCTGCATTGGCAATATACATTTAGAACAACAGCCCAGCAGGGGTATGTAATAACAGGCCATTCTACATGTTATGCGGGTAGGAGTGAGGCGGTCCAGATTACACGGTGTGTTCCCCTTGTGACGTTGCACGATGGTTTAAGGTGGTGTGTGTTGGGTACCTTCCCCCGGGGAGGTTAGGCTTGCATCAGTATCGTCTAGGCGGTGGAGGTATGTGACCAGAGGGCCCCAAATATCATGTGGCCGGCTCGCAAGGGGCATAAGATTCCAATATTAAGTCAGACATGTCTGGCAGTGTGCAGCATCAGCGAGCCAGGTCTTGGTCGATGGTGCCGGTTTACGCCCCCAGTGGATCGCCGCCCTGTGTCTGGCCAGAACCAGTAACATGGCCACTAATCAGTGACTAGCATCGGGGAGCTCCTTAACATACCCAAGTAGGCACGTGAGCGGGTCTGGTGTGATGTGGTCAGAGGTGATAGCGCTGATGATCACGCACACTGCTTGCCAGTAATTGGCCACTTTTGAGCATGTCCAGGCCAAGTGTATAAACGTGGAGTCTGGCGCAGAGCACTGTGTGCATCTTGCGTCTGAAGTTAAGCCCATTTTGTGGAGGGCCACAGGGGTATGATATTGTAGTATCCTAGTTTACTGTTCACGTTTATGTATGCCATTTTCCACCACATGCTCAGCCAGTGGAATGTTATTGTGATGATGTATTACGGAATGTTGGGAGTCTGTGAAGAAAAGCCACGGTTGAGAATGGGCTGAGCAGCATGCTGGCTGCTCCTGGTGGGGCTGGTTCAGGACCTGTACTGGACTTATCTACTTGATTTACATATCCTGTAACCTACGACTAATAAACATCCTCAACTACATCTACTCTGCGTGGACTCAGTTACTACAATTTTATGGCGACGATCTGGAGACTTACCCTCACCCTACTTACTTTTGCCATCGGAAGCCGTGTGGATCAGTCTTAAAATGGGAAGTGGAGTTTTCACCATTTTTGTTTGTTGATTTATGGCATGGTTGCTGCTGTGTACTCGGTGACAGTTCAACTGCAGTTTTTAAAAAAATCAGAACAGCGTGTGTCTGTCTATGCACGCGGGCTTACCTCCTTCGTGGAATCCTGCTGCGTCCTTCTGAGATCCTTTCCTTCGTCTTTGCCATCACGCAGCTCAGAACTGCTGAGGGACGCCCTACTGCATCTACGTGCCGTGAGCCACCCGGCAGGCGTCTTTACAGCATGTCGCCATCTTGTGGTTGTATCCTGCAGGCACTCTGTGGCTTAAATGCACCGTACAGTCTTCTATACGCCAACCACGTTGTTCTGCCAATAAAGTTGATTGGTAGTTCAGGCTATGCTGGAACGTCGTAGTGTGCAGATCGGCTGTTCTTCGTCTCTTCGCACTGTTCTGCTGTTCGTATTTGGAGCACCGGGATACTACAGGTATCTCTTTCACTTTGGATGGCACATAACACATTACAGCAATGTACCTTTGTAGTATTCAAACATGTGAGCGCTGTCTTCCTCCTAGTTCCCAATCGTCGCCAAATTGTGAAGTAACTTCTTAGATGCAGGTTGAGTAACAGGAACAGGTTTATTAGGAGAAAACAGCTTAACAACCACAGCAGGCAAAGAACTTCTCCCTTCTCTCCCCACCAACCGTCCTCCGGAACCCCACTCCATAGAATGCTCATAACATTCTCATACTATGTTCCAACATAGGACTACCACAGTTACGTTAAGTTCCATGTGCACCGTTGAAGGGCCTGGAGACATACGGCCCCGGAGACTTGTACTGTTCTTTATGTTGCCCTTGCTGAAGGATTTGTTTTGGCAGTTACTTTTTTTTTAATCCACATTCTCCTTGGTTCTGCGACATGTGCTATCTTTTACTTGCTGACTTTGTTCCTTCTATGCCAGATTCCAAGAAATTTGTTGTCATCGGACCTTGTTTTGTTTCTGCCTTACCAAGTTTGTGAGACAGCGCTCACAGGAGGACATTCTTCATCAAATTCGCTACAGTGTGGTTAATTACATAAGTCAAAGCCTTTGCTTTGTCTGTCAACGTTAAGGTTTATGGTGTTACAACATGTTATAATTTTGTGCAACATGTGTTTTAGTTTTTTTTGCGAGCATAGGTATGGTTTGTGCAACTCGGGTGAGAGGCCGCTCACCGATGTGAGTTACATCGCAATTTTCAATGCTATTTATATTGTTTTGTTTATGCTTACTTCAATATGGTTTTTAATGCATTTCTCGACTACAGAGCCAATTTGGTTATGGTAGTGGAAATCTATCCAGTGTTTAAGTTGTACAAAATTTACATTTACAGCACATTTGTTAGTGATGCCACAGCTTAGTTCCTCTTACTTAAGGGACGTTCTAGTCTTCTAGTGGGTGGCATTCACGGTCTACTCCCTTGCAGTTAGGGATGGGCGTGCGGATTGGTACTAGTCCCATTCACACACAGTGCATTAATTGACCTCTTTATGGGGTTGGTCCAAACACTTGTCTACGTGTTTTTAGTCCCATTTGCTCACTGTACTCTTGCCTTGTGAACTATGTATGGTTCCTACTTTCAGGGCATTTATGCTTAGGTGTTAGTCCTATTTGCATCACTTACACATCTCTATTCATAGAGACAAGCCATGGGTTCACACCCATATACTAGTTGACAATATCTTTCTTTCTTTTGTTGGAATAGGTCATGGGTTCAGACCTATCTACGTCAGTCAATTATAGCTTATCTCCCTTCGTATTGGGATAGGTCGTGGGTTCATACCCATATACAGTACATTGGGACCGCAATGGGTTTCAGTCCCATTTGCTAGCAATGGGTTTGAGTCCCATCTGCTCACAGTTCTTTCTTACTACAGTGCACAACATTTGATCTCCACACGAGGTTGTCCTTGCACGGACTAGTTGTACTTTTACCCTTTCTACAGGGTGTGTCGTTTGGGTTTTGTCCCATTATTATAGTGCACAGCATGTGATCTTTACATGAGGTTTTTCTTACACTATTTTAGTCCATTTCACTATATTTCCTCGAGGTTGGGGTGCCAATGGGTTTTAGTCCCATACTCCCATTTTTTGAGTATATCTTTACCCTACATAGGGTGTTTTCTTTGGGTCTCAGTCCCACTTGCTGATTGTTTTACATTGTTAGTTTTGCAATGGAATGTTATGTTTCCTATTTTAATATTTCAATTTTATACAGGGAAGTATGAGTGATCTTATTGTATTCTCCCTTCTTCTCTGTTTTCTTGTTTTCTCCTGCTATGCCGTGCCTCCTCGCATACCTGTCTGGCCAGTAGGTGTGTGTGAGGTGTAGTCATTGGTGTTTTCATTTTCTTTTTCTTGTTCTATTCTTTCTGTTTTTGTCTATAGAAGGGAGGATGGTTTGTACTTATCTGTTATTTCCATCTGTCGCGTCCTCCTTTTTGTTCTCCTACTTTTCTCACTGTTTACTCCTTATTGTTCACCACTTTGAATCGTTCATGCTGTTTCTGTTTTCCTCTTTTTCTTTCCTCTTTTATGGTTTTCTTTTTTTTACTTTTGCATCTTAATTGTTTTTTTATGTATAAGAAAGGAGGATATGTAGTATCTTGGTATCCTGTGTGTGTGGATGTGGATGCCATTTTCTCCTCCTGTTCAGTCAGTGGAATGTTGCAGTTATGATGCGCTTAGGAATGTTGAGAGTCTGTGAGGAAAGTCGCAGTTGAGAGGGGCTGAGCAGCATGCTGGCTGCTCCTGGTGGGGCTAGTTCAGGACCTGTACTGGACATATCTACATGATCTGCATATCCTGTAACCTACTACTAATAAACATCCTGAACTACATCAACTTGTCTGGACTTGATTACCACAGATATATTCTATGCAAGAAATTGAGGTGTTTCAGTCTCAGCTTATAGTTAGGGGAGAGTTTTCCAGTCTGAGTGCAGAAGTATTGCCACTGTTCTGGTGATGGCCCGTTGGTCAGGTCTGCCACCTAAGCGCAGCGCTCACGTTCGGTGTCAATTGGGGAGGCCGCTAATATCAAAGAATAGAGTCTGGTGATGAGTTTACAAGGCGATGCAGAAGTGTGAATGTATTCAAGTGCTGCATTGGCCGGTGGAGGGTTAGGAAATGGGCTGTTTATGTTCCTGCAGGTCGCATGAATTTGGTAGTATAGTAGGCTGTGAGTGTTGTAGCTTCAGCGTGCGCGGGGAGTGGAAGGAACTGACCATCTGGATAAAGGTCTGCATTAATGCAGATACCCAGGGACTTTGCACGGCGCACCATCCTTTTGTTATGTAATGGGGGAAAGGAGGGGTTCTCAGCAAGCGGCATTGATGGCGCGTATACGGTGTCGCTGCCTGATTGTTTGCGAATGCCCTCCCAAGCCCAGCGCATGCATTCCACAGTGTTTATTTATGGCAGGAACAGTGACGTACGAAGAGGCCAGGGGGAGGTCAGATCCGCCTCCGCTGCCAGATGTGGCTGAAAGGGTGTTGGGTGTAGCCAGAAATGTAAGAAGCTTGTCTGAGCACAATAGGCGTACAGTTTGAGGTTTGGGGCTCCCAACCCTCCACGCGAGAAGGGCAGTGTCAGTGTCATAGGCAATACGCGGCTCTCAGCCCGCCCACGTCAAAGTAACTATATCTGAGCGTAGTCTCTTAAAAAATTGCATTGTTAGGGAGAGCGGAAGTTCAGGAACAAGTATAGAAATTTCGGCAGAACCACCATTTTGGCTATTGCAATGCGGCCTGCCAGGGAGAGTGGGAGTTTATTCCAAATCGGGATTTTGGTTTCCAGCCATTCCACCGCCCGACCATAATTTGCTTTCCAGAGTTCGTCCGTGTCTCTGCTCAGCCATACACCAAGGTTTCTGGTCGGTTCCATGGCCCATTTTAGTGGGTATTCTGTAGGGAAGGGGAGCGTTGCGTCGTTGAGGGGAAATAAAATGGACTTGCTCCAGTTGATGTGCACTCCAGAATAGCCGCCAAAGCGTATTACTTCTCTGGTCATGGGTGCTAGATTGGTGGGTGGTTCATGAATATATAGTGCGACATCATCCGCATACATGGAAGTCACTAAACTGCGGGCAGTGAAACCGATGCCGTGCTGTGTGTGATGCTGGCGCAGCCGAGCCACCAGCGGCTCCATCGCAATAGCAAACAGCATCGGCGAGTGCGGGCATCCCTGCTGCGTGCCCCTGGTAATCATTATGGAGTGGGTTATCTGCCCATTTACTTTGATACGTGCCGAGGGTAAAGTGTATAACAACTTGATCTTATGGATGAAGTTCAAGCTAAAGCCTAGCCGGCCTAAGAGTGAGAATAGAAACGGCCACTCTAGTGTGTAGAAAGCCTTAGTGGCGTCCAACAGAGCCGCCACCGCAGGCAGGGAGGGATTAATCTGGTGCATTACAGAGAATATGGTCCAAAGCTTATGTGATGTGGCGCGCAGTGGTATAAAGCCAGTTAAATCTGGTTGTATTATTAGGGGCATGAGCGGGAGGAGCGGGTTCGCTAGTAGCTTGGCATATATTTTATTGTCCGTGTTTATTAGCGAGAGTGGGCGGTACGAGTCGCAGCTCTCAGGTGCTTTATCAGGCTTTAATATAAGTGTGATTAACGCCTCGCGGAGGGGGGGGAATGGCCTATGGTGACTGATTCTCTGTACATTTCAACAAGTTGGGGGATCAGGATAGAAGCGTACTCTTTATAGAACGCAGGAGTAAGGCCGTCCGCTCCTGGCGCTTTATCTCCAGGGAGGCTAGCGATTCATTGCGCGACTTCTTCAGTCGTGATCGGGCATCCAGGTACTTCCGTTGCCCAGGGTCAAGCCATAGGAGCTCAATTGAATCAAAGTATTGTTGCAGAGTCTGTCCCAGTCATATATAATCGGGAATAAAAGGAGGCAATTGGCGCTATAATGTTGCCTGGGGAAGTGGTTCTGCCGCCGGCGTCGTTTAGTAGTTCTGTCACATATGCAGATGCAAGGGGCTTCCTTAGCAGACTTGCCGACGTTCTACCAGGGCGAGCCCCCTCTCCATAGCAGCGGGCATGCGCCTCTCGGCCCAGATAGTTCACTTCCCATTCGGCTTCAGTATGATACTCGGATAACTTTGCTCTAATGACCGCAAGTATAGTAGGGACGGGATTGACGCTGTGCATCTGGTCAAGTGTTTTAATTTCAACTTCTAGTCGCTCCAAGGTACCTCGAATGGCGCGGAGCACCCCAGATTGTTTGGCGATGCACACCCCCCGAATGACTACCTTAAAAGTTTCCCACAGAGTTGAGGGAGAATCCACCGAACCAGTGTTTAATTCAAAGAACTCAATTATAGCACAGCGCAGCTCTTCTTTAAATGCAACGTCTCGCAATGCAAAGGGGGGCATGCGCCATGAGAACATACGCTGTGAAGTTTTTGGAATCTGTAGGGTCAGGCTTACAGGGGAATGATCAGATAGGGTGCGCGCCATGTGCCTAACAGAAGAGGTCCAGCTAGCCACATCCCTAGTTACCAGCCATAAGTCAATACGGGACCAGGAGCCGTGTGTGGTGGAAATGCAGGTGCCTTCACATCCGTTGGGGTGTGCATAGCGCCAGGCGCCTATTAGGGTATTATCCTGTATTAGGGAGTGTAGAGCAGCAGTGGCCTGCTGGTGTAGCAGTCTCGTGCCTGAGCGGTCTATCGTGCTTTGTAGTGCAATATTAAAGTCGCCACCCCATATTATTGGGCAGGGGCCAAGAGAGGAGAGTAGCCTCCATATGTGGAGGAAAAAGTCTGGGTCGCCTGAATTCGGGCCATATATGGCCGCCAGAATTAGTGGTTGTGAATAGAGTGTCCCTGACAGTACAATGTATCTGCCTGCTGTGTCAATGTAAGCTTGTGTATTGCGCCAGGGAAGACCTTTCTGTAGCAATATAGTGACGCCTCTCGCGTAGTTGGAGTAAACCGAAGAATAGGAGGCGCCCCAGCAGTGGGCGCGTAAACTAGTCGTGTTAGTGGTGGAGAGGTGCGTCTCTTGCAAGAAGCATACGTCAATTTTATGCCTAGCCAAGTAGGTAAGTATAAGTCGTGATTTGCAGTGATCATTCATGCCTCTAACATTCCAGGTTAAGAATGTTACTTCAGCCATGTATAAAGCCTATGGGATGTGTGGTATCACATACTCTTATGCTGGCCTCGGGCCTGGAGAGAATTGCGCCATTAAGCATTGTGGACCTGCCATTTAGTGCAATAGGTAACCTGTGCAAGATCATGCATATACCAAAACTTAACAAACCCCAAGGATACGGGTCTGGTTCCCGGTATCCTCTGGGAACGGCCCTGTCCTCCCCCTTCCCCCTTCCCACTCCAACCCCCCAATCAGGTTGAGACTCGAGCCCACCCCCCCCCATAAAATTCCCCAACTTGCAGTGCGAAGAGAGTATGTGGGAATTATCCTGTTGAAGTGCGTGGGCCCAGCCGGTCTCCCCCTCGCCTCGAGGGCAGGGTGGCCGAGCGGAATAGTACTTAATTGAAAGAAATGCATGTATACTTGGTTATTCATGGCCAGACAGGAGTAAGAGGAGCGTTTTTCTCAAGGGTGCGGGTGCGCCTGCGTTGAGTGATGCAGGCCACGGCGAACAGGGCCCTGCAGCACGACGACCGGCCCATTGCGAGATGGTTAATCATTGTCACTGGTGCAGCCGTCTTCGGATACGGCGGGAGGGTCTCGGGAGTGAGTTTTGTGCAGTTGTTTGGCATATGTCATAGCTGGTTTGTAGTCTGTGAAGTAGCGAGGTTTTCCATCCCTGTCTATCCGCAGTTTGGCTGGGTATAGGAGGGCATACGAGATGTTCAACTGCTGCAGCAGCCGTTTGGCAGGTAAAAAGTCTTGTCTTGCCGCTGGGACGGCAAGGGTGATGTCAGGATAAAATGAGAGGGTGTTACCTTGGTGCCTGACTTCACCCATTTCTCTAGCTTTCCGCAGAATGGTGTCGCGGTCACAGTAATTTAGAATGCGTGCAATAATTGGTCACGCCGGGGCCCCAGGCGGGGGCCGCGGGCCAAGGGATCGGTGTCGTCTCTCAACTATGAAGAGCCCAGACAAGGCAGTCCCAAAACATTCACACAACAGTGACTCCAGGTAATCTTCCATTTTGCCTGTCGCTGTGGACTCGGGAATCCCAGTGATGCGGTGATTATTCCTTCGGAAGTGGGATTCAAGATCTTCGTTCTTTGCACGGATGAGCTCCAGGACCTTGTCCATCTTTAGTAGGCATTGTCGATTCTCCAACCCAGTGTCATCAGCGTCAGACACTCTAGCTTCCGGGTGGGTTATACCATTGTCGTGCGAGTCTACACGTTGCTTGACTTGGTCAAAGCGGGACGCTAGGTGATCAATTTTGAAGTCAATTGTTTTCAAACTAGACTTGACTTCAAGTATTAGGGATCGAATGTCCTCGTCCTGTACCTCGGGTGAGTCAGTTTGTGTGGCCTGCTCCCCTGCTTCTTGAGGTGGGTCTCCACATTTGCCAGCCCGACGGCCCTCGAAGGTCAGCTTAGGTTGCCTGGTGTCAGTTTGAATATAGCCGATTACAACACGGTTGTTACAATGACCGCGTTGTTACATCGCAGTACCATTACAACGCAAGTCGTTACAAAGACTTGCTCTAGGGGGCGCACTGGACTTAGGAATAGTATAATTTACTATTCCAACTCCAGTGTGTGCAACAGTAGGGAAGGTGTTGGAATAGTAAATTATACTATTCCTTAGTTTAGAGCAGCCCCTAGAGCAAGTTTCATTTCATTTCAAGTCGTTGTAACGACTTGCGTTGTACTGGTACTGCGATGTAACAATGCGGTCGTTGTAACGACCGCGTTGTAATTGCATGCGTTGTAACGCATGGGATGTGATGGCTGTTTCCCTTCAGTTTTCCCCATTTCGACTGTGGCTAAGGCCCCAGGCTGAGGAAAGCGTTATGAGTTGCCCTCAGCATGCCGCAGATGCAGTGCCGGGGACCCTGGATTAGCCCACTTGCGGTGCCCCGCGCGCTCCTTCACCGACACACACAAGGCGGCAGAACGTGCCCACAACGAGAGGCCTCACGACGGTGCACACACGTGTTTCTTTAGGTCTCGGAGGGGGGACACACTCCAGCAGCCACATCTCCCGGATTGCTCAGCGGGTTAATAGTAGTTGAAGCTGCAGGGGGTAAGGCCGTTTGAATCAGGGTAACTGTACTATATGTCCCATGCAAGAGTACACAGTGTGGCCAGATATCCGTGCATACCACCCCCAGTCCTCAGCAGGGTCGTTTAACTATAGTGCCGGCTGCGTGCACATTTCAGCCACGGGCCATCTTGTAGGGTGATGGAGCAGGGGAAAACGAAATATTTTTTGTACCCCTATGAAATGAATGACCTCATAACGCTAATGATACTAACCGATTGATATGCGTGAATTAACCAACAAATGCACCCCTTTAGTAGACACTATACATGGGTAATATGCTGATTTGTGCAAAATATAATTTATTTACAAATGTGAAGTTAATTAACATTTAGTGATTTGCGTAGTAATTAGAGTGAATTGCATGATTTGTGTTGCATAGTAGAATTGTATTGTGGCAAAGAATGCAGATGGTAAGTAAAATGGCTTAAATGTCGCTTTTGCTAGGTAATATTTAACACAGGTTATTAGAATGGCGGGTGGTAAACAGAAAGGCTTATTTTCCATATTTTAATTTCTATTGTGTTTGTTCTTATACTAGTTCCGTTCGGGCCTGCTAGGCCATGCTCCTAAGATGGCCGACTAGAAAGGACGAGATCGCGTGTGGTAAACAAGATGGCCCCCACGCAGCCTCAGAAAGAATGCTCTAGTCACGTGCATGCGGCCTGTGTTCGGAGTGAGAGATGTCAAGGTCAATTTGACCTGCAATGAAGCAACGTGCCAAGAATTCAGCATGGATGCCTGGGAACGGATGAAGAAGACAAGCGACAGGGGATGAATTAATGTGTGACCATCCAAGAATGTTGCAAAATGGACTAACAAATTGGACTACTTTTTAGACACCACGGTCATAATTGTTATTGTGTGCTTTATTGTCCCCAAACCGGTTAGAACAAGGAGGGCGATGAGGTGACCATCACCACCCCTCTAATGGATCAATTAGCGTGATTCTTGCCCCTAAAGATTGCAACTTTTGAATGTAGTGTAGGGTATAAGAGGGTCTGCTCTGACGTTGTGAAAAAACTTGCTTTTTATTTTTCAACCTTGATGCTGCGAGAGACTCTGTCATTTTGGACTTTTGAACTTTGACTGGGGAAGGAACAAGATCGTTGCGGGAATTCTGCCCGGGAGGTGCGTCTGAGGAGGTTAGCGGGACAGTCAGTCAGTTTGGGAGTCCTATCCTGTGATCTGCGGTTCATCTTCTTTTGGTGAACCATTCTTGTCATTGCCCCATGGCCGAGGGTAATGCATAATTTCTCACTCTTTCTAAACTTTTCATAAATGTGTATTGATATTTCTAAATGTTTTGCTTAATAAAGAATTATACTCATTTGCTTGAATAATTTTTAGATAAAAATTATATTTTAACTTTAAATGAGTCTGTGGTTCTTTAAAACTAAGGTTATGATTTAATAAATGTTAAAGGTTCCAATTGTGATTGAGCTGGTCTTAATCACCATCAATCAATCAATCAATCATAGCATTTGTAGAGCGCACTACATACCCGTGAGGGTCTTAAGGCGCTGAGGGGGGGGGAGGGGTGCTGCTACTGCTCGAAGAGCCAGGTCTTCAGGAGTCTTCTGAAGGTCAGCAGGTCTTGGGTCTGCCGTAGGCAGATGGGGAGGGTGTTCCAGGTTTTGGCGGCGAGGTGGGAGAAGGATCTGCCGCCGGAGGTCGCTCTTCGGATGCGGGGTATTGTGGCGAGGGCGAGGTCGGCGGAGCGAAGCTGGCGGGCGGGGGTGTAGAGGCTGAGTCGTCTGTTGAGGTACGCAGGTCCGGTGTTGTGCAGTGCCTTGTGTGCGTGGGTGAGGAGCTTGAAGGTTATCCTCTTGTTGACGGGGAGCCAGTGCAGGTTTCTCAGGTGAGGGGTGATGTGGCTGCGGTGAGGGATGTCGAGGATCAGGCATGCAGAGGCATTCTGGATGCGTTGCAGCCGTTTCAGGAGTTTGGCAGAGGCTCCAGCATAGAGGGCGTTTCCGTAGTCCAGCCTGCTGCTGACGAGGGCCTGGGTGACAGTTCTTCTCGTTTCGGTGGGGATCCACTTGTAGATCTTGCGGAGCATGCGGAGGGTGTTGAAGCAGGCGGAAGAGATGGCGTTGACCTGCTTAGTCATGGAGAGGGTGGAGTCGAGGATGACTCCTAGGTTGCGTGCATGGTCGGTGGGTATTGGGGCTGCTCCCAGTGCGGTCGGCCACCAGGAGTCGTCCCAGGCCGAGGGGGTGGATCCGAGGATGAGGACCTCCGTCTTGTCAGAGTTCAGCTTCAGTCAGCTGTTCCTCATCCATTCGGCGACGGCCTTCATTCCTTCGTGGAGGTTTGTTTTGGCGGTGTGGGGGTCTTTGGTGAGGGAGAGAATCAGCTGGGTGTCATCGGCGTAAGAGATGATGTTGAGGTCGTGCAGTCGGGTGACGTGGGCGAGTGGTGCCATGTAGATGTTGAACAGCGTTGGGCTGAGGGATGAGCCCTGGGGTACGCCGCAGATGATCTCGGTGGCCTCGGAGCGGAAGGGGGGAGGCGGATGCTCTGTGTTCTGCCGGAGAGGAAGGAGGTGGTCCAGTCCAGGGCCTTCTCTTGGATTCCGAAGTCATGGAGGCGTGTGGTGGCATACCGTGTCGAATACGGCTGACAGGTCCAGGAGGATGAGGGCCGCGGTCGCTCCGTTGTCTAGCAGGGTCCTGATGTCATCGGTGGCGGCAATGAGGGCAGTTTTGGTGCTGTGGTTGCTGCGAAACCCGGACTGGGATGGGTCCAGGATGCTGTTCTCCTCGAGGTAGCGGGTCAGTTGTTTGTTGACGGTCTTCTCGATGACCTTCGCCGGGAATGGGAGTAGGGAGATGGGCCGGAAGTTCTTGAGGTCCTTGGGGTCCGCCTTGGGTTTCTTGAGTAAGGCGTTGATCTCGGCGTGCTTCCAGCTATCCGGGAAGGTTGCGGTCTCGAAGGAGATGTTGATGGCTTTCCGGAGATGGGGTGCGATGGTGGTGCTGGCTTTGTTGAAGATGTGGTGTGGGCATGGGTCTGACGGAGATCCGGAGTGGATGGTGTTCATGATCTTGATGGTGTCGTCGTTGTTTATGTTGGTCCAGGAGAGCAGGCGGTTGGTGCGGATGTTGGTCGTGGGGGCGGGGATCTCAGTGGTTGTCGGGGCGATCGTGGTGTTGAAGCTGTCGTGGATGTCAGCGATCTTGCGATGGAAGAAGGCGGCCAACGAGTTGCATAGGTCTTGCGAAGGTGGGATGTCGTTGGTGTTGGAGCTGGGGTTAGAGAGTTCCTTCACGATGTTGAAGAGCTCTTTGCTGTTGTGTGCGTTGTTGTCTAGGCGGTCTTTGAAGGAGGCCCTTTTGGCGGATCTGATGAGGTGATGGTGTCTGCGGGTGGCGTTCTTGTGGGCTGCGTAGCTGTCCGGTGTTTGTTCGCGGTGCCAGTTCTTCTCTAGCTTTCGGCAGGTTTGCTTGGAGGCCCGGAGGTCTTCAGTGAACCAGCTGGCTTTCTTGCTGGTGTGGCTGTTGGGGGTTTCTTGAGCGGGGAGAGGGTGTTGGCGCAGTCGTCGATCCACTGTCTGAGGTTGCGGGCGGCGGTGTCGGGGTCGGTGGGGTCGGCTGGTGGGCACCGGGCTAGGGTGGTGGTTAGCTGGTCTTCGGTGACTTTGCTCCAGCAGCGGCGAGACATCTGTTGGATGCTGGTGCGTGGTGGCTTTCTGGAAGGTGAAGTGGATGCAGCGATGGTCGGTCCAGTGGAGTTCGGTGGTGTGACTGAAGGTGACGTGGGAGCTTGCGGAGAAGATGGGGTCAAGCGTGTGGCCGGCGGAGTGGGTGGGAGTTGTGACGAGTTGTCTGAGTCCGAGGTTGGCGAGGTTGTCGATCAGGGTGGTAGAGTTGGTGTCGTTGTTGTTCTCGAGGTGGAAGTTCAGGTCCCCGAGGAGGATGTAGTCCGTGGAGGCGACGGCGTGAGGGCTGACTGTGAAAACAGCGAGTCTCCTGAGATCCCCAATGCTGCCCGGCGCAAGGTCACCTTTAATCCACTTTGGATTTGCTATCTAAAATAACGAGGCAGGCGCTGGAAGCTGGAAGGCAAGAAAAAGGTTTATTACTCTTAGAGGAGACCACGTCAACTGCTGACACCAGGATGTCTTCAGGGAGGTGTTCTACTGGCAATGCTTTTGGCTCTTCCTTTTATACAGGTTTTACACAATGTATTTGTTTCATTTATCATGCTTGCAAGCTTGGAGTCTCCGCCCCGGGCAGGTTGTCACACAAGCCCGACATTGTTTCATCAGCATGGTTACACAAGCCCAACATTGTTTCATCAACATGGTTACACAAGCCCAACATTAACTCTCCTCCCGCCCAGGTCAAAAACAGACAATTTAATTGCAGCTGGACCTTGCTTCAGGGTCTAAACACAAGTGAGACCGGCCAGATCTAAGAGTCCGTTCTGTTGATAAAAACAGGTCCCATTGTTGGCAAAAACAAGTCTTGCTGTGTGCAGTGCAATAAACCATGCTTGCAAGAGTCTGTTTGGTATTTGTAACCTGTTTGTGCAGGGATGAGAGGAAAGACGAGTTTGAGGCAGCAGGTGATGTTGATGTTTGTCGTGGAAATAGTTTATAGCCCCCAGCACACATATCAGGTTTGGTCAGAGAGTCAGAAGGCTGCTAGAGGACAGGGTGAAATGAAGGTGACCAACAGAGTACAAAATGGCTGTGGTCAATCAGAATGACTGTAGTTTATGTGCACGTAGGAACTTTCATCAGACAAGATGGCACAGAATGTTCATGATTGTCGTTTTGTTCTTAACAGTCACCCCTTTGAACATAACTAGCCATCTCGTCAGTCTATTTCGATCTCCATAATGTCCTGTATTTCTTGTTCATACATTACTCTCATTTTTGTTAACTGAGTGTCCATATTCTTAGGGCGCAAGGCACTTATGCAAAGAGAACACAAAGGTGGTATACAGTGTATACCCAAACAGCAACCACATATTGCCAATACTGGGACCAAGAGAAACATTGATATTTTCCAACCCCAGTCCTTCAAGATGCCCCAAAGCCAACTTCCAATTGTCCAAGTCTCTGATCCTTGATGAATTTCTGAAGACAGTCTGTGGAGATGTTCGATTGCTTCATAGACAGAGGGTGAATTATCAGGGATGTATATGCAGAAACTGGCACCAATGATGCGACATGCTCCTCCACGATCCGCTAGTACCACGTCCAGGACCATGCGGTTTTGTAGGGCCACCAGACGGACCGCTTGAAGCTCGGCAGTGTTGTTGGTGAGGATGTCAGCTGTGACGTTCAGGGCGGTTTCTACCACTTGAGACAGATGTCTGATGGCTCGGCTGTTTGCCATCGGACCCCATAGCGGGACGAGCCCTTTTGCTGCGTCAACGAACTGTGATGCGGCAGAGTCTGCTTGATCAGTGTCTTTAGAACGCTTTTCTCGATGATGCTCTGCAGGGGCTGTGTAGGTCGGTGGCAAAACAAAAGCGATGTAGCACGTGCCCCCCAGTTTCTTGGGAGCCAGGTGTAGGCTTTGGTTCCACAGACAAAGTACATATTGGGTGATGCAACAAATGCTGGAGGGTTGGCAGTGTTCAAAGTCCTTACAATGTTACAAGTGCTGTGACCCACATTCTTAGTCCCACGGCCTTCAATGCATACAAGGCCAGAGACGTTCACCACAGATAGGGCCACAGTCAGTGTTGCAGCAGTTCTTTTCTTCAGGTAGGAAAATGTGGCTCTGACAGGATTATTGAACACTTGTATTTCCACTCGTTCTTTGGAGGGGACATTCATTGGGAATGTCGTATTGGAGGTGTGAGGGCAAAAGGGAGCTGCTGTTCTTCCTGTTTGGTTTAGCCAGAACTCGTTGTAGAACTGAGCGATTGTCCCATCGGAAGTGGCATTGTCTTTGTAACTTTCTTGTAGGAGCATCATCCAGGCAAGGCAAGATCCATGAACAGAAAAGGGTGAAGGGATGAAAGGGATGGAATGTTCAGTGGCATGTGGTAGCAGCCCACAGACCCAACAGTTAGTGGCATTGGTGGCAAGATTGTGCTGGTGCAGCATCTGTACGAAAGAATTATTCCAGAATTCTTTGCGTCGTTCTCGGAGATGTGGCGGTAGTGATACCAGGTAGTGTTCTTTCTTTGTGATTGGTTGCATGGTTGGTGACAATGTTCTGTATGCAGGTGCATTCTCTTCAATGATCCAGAGTGTGACCATTAGTAGGAGGCAGGTGAGAAATGCAGCTACAAGTGCAATTGTCTTTGTACTGTGCAGTTCAAAAGTCTTGGTGTCTTTGCGGTGGCTTTGCAGGTGTTCCGTTTCTTCCATCATCTTCGAGGAGCTCACCAACTGTTAGGACCACAGACTTTTGTCTGGTGTTTTTCCTGGTAGCGTTGTTTGGCTGTGCTACCGCTCTGAGATTCTGACTCAGTTAGTGGCCTGGTTGTTGGAGCTCCCCTTTTTGTCGATCTTAGGTTGTACCCTTCCTTGGATGGCACCGTGGGGTCGGGAAATTCAGACAGTTGGAGGGTGTCTTCTTGTGGGTAGCAACTCAGAGCTGGTCGGTCTTTTGCGAGTACTTCCTCTTGCACCTCCACCTCTTCACAGGTTGCCAGCGTTGGAGGGACTTTCTTGCAGTGGTGGGCGTGCAGCCAATTTCTTTTTCCTTCCACTCGGAGGGCAGTTCGAGTGGTGATCAAGACTTGCCAGGGGCCCGTCCACCTGGGCTCCAGATTCTTCGTTCTTTGGAAGTTGCGAACTAGGATGAAGTCCCCAGGCTTTATCACATGTCCTGGGCCCCTGGATACGTCTGGCAAGGCTTGCTGCACCTGTTGGTGGATAATTGTTAGCTCGTTTGTCAATTTATGCAGATAGTCTGACATTAATATGTTCGGGACATCGTTAATGGAGGTGGGTCTTGGTGCCGCCCAAATGTTCATAGGCCTGCCGAAGACCACTTCATACGGGGTCAGTCTGTGTTTGGTCGGGGTGGAGCGCATTGATAGCAATGCCAATGGAAGGGCGTCGGGCCATTTCAACCCGGTTGTGGCAACTATTTTGGCTAGCTTTAGTTTCAATGTTGCATTGTGTCTCTCTACCAGGCCCGCTGATTGGGGGTGGAAGACGGCATGGAATTTTTGTTTTACCCCCAACCCTTTCAGTATGTTCTGTATCACTTCGGCTACGAAGTGTGGGCCGTTGTCGCTCCATAAAATTCTGCAAAGGCCGTACCGGGGGAAGAATTCTTTCAACAATACTTTTGCAGTGGCTGTGGCAGTATTGTCGCGGGTGGGATATGCCTCCACCCATTTGCTAAAAGCGCACACAACCACCAGGACATATTTTAGACCATGGCATCTCTCTAGTTGGATGTAATCCATTTGAAGGACTTCAAAGGGGTGATCAGGGACTCCAAACCCTTTCCGTGGTACTACTGTCCCTTTCCCTGGGTTGTGTTGTAGGCGTACTATACATTGTTGTACTAGGCGCTTTGCAGATTCTGTTATCTTGACATTATGCCATACTCTTGTGATTAGTTCAATCATGGGGGTGGAGCCTATGTGTGCTGGTAAATGTGCCATGGTTAATATGGGGATGAGGTAGGCATTGGGTAACAGCCATTTATTTCCGTCTTTAGTTCTCCAGCAATCTTCCTCGTCTTTTAGTCCCACCTTTTCCCACTCGGTCAATTCGTCTTGTGTGCCTGTAGTCTGTATGTCCCTTACAGTGGTCCTAGCATCCGTCCATTGTTCAGCTTGTGACCTGGTCACATACATTCGTGTCATAGTTCTGTCTTCTGCCGTGGCTCGGGCAGTAACGTCTGCTAGCGCATTTCCCTGTCCAATGAGATCTGTCACTTTCCTATGTGCTTGGCATTTTATCACTGCTAGCTTTTTGGGGAGGAGGACTGCTTCCGTCAAGGCGGAGACTAAATCTCCATGCAGGATGGGTGTACCGTGTGAAGTCAGGAACCCTCTTTCTTTCCATAGAATCCCGAAATGGTGAACCACCCCGAAGGCGTATTGGCTGTCGGTGTATATGTTAACTGTCGTGCCAGCTGCTAAAATACATGCTCGTGTGAGGGCAATGAGTTCTGCTGCCTGGGCGGAACGTTGGGCAATACGGGCTGTTTCTAGAATGGTTCGGGCTGTGGTGACAGCGTATGCAGCTGAGGTGGTGCCGTCGGGGAGTTTGATGCACGAACCATCCACCCATAGTTCTCCATCTGGCTCTAGAAAGGCGGTGTCTCTGAGGTCTACTCTACTTTTTGTTTGTTCATCGGTTAGTGTCACACAGTCGTGTAGTGGAGCCACGTTAGGATCGTTCTCGGGTAGGGGTAACAGCGTGGCTGGATTGAGGGTGGTGCATCGCTTTAGGGTAATGTGCGGTGCTAGCAGGGTTAACTCATATCCTGTCAGTCGGGCGCTAGTCAAGTGTTGGGTTTTGGTCTGGTTCAGTAGTGTGTCGACTGCATGGGGTACTAAAACAGTGACTGGATTGGAGAGCACTATTCCTTCGCTCTGGCGTATTGATACTGCTGCAGCTGCCACAGCGCGCAGGCACGCTGGCAGTGCTCTGGCTACTGGATCGAGGGTGGCAGAAAAATATGCACAAGGGCGTTGTTTGTGACCAATTGATTGTGTTAGGACAGACAATGCACATCCCTCCCTTTCGTGTGTGTAGAGGAAGAATGGTTTGGAGTAATCTGGGGTTCCTAGGACTGGTGCTGAGCAAAGGGTATTGCGTAGTTCTTTAAAGGCTGTCTGGCATTCGGGGGTCCAGGGGAGAGGTGAGGGGATGTCCTTAGCTAGGAGGGAGAGAAGGGGTTTGACAATGAGGCTAAAGTTCGGTAACCACTGTCTACAAAACGAGGTGAGGCCTATCAAAGAGCGGACTTGCTTCTGATTTTTGGGGACAGGGGTGCCTAGAATTGTCTGGATCCTGTCAGGCGTGAGTTTTCTCCCTTCTTTTGATAAAAGGTGACCCAAATAGGTCACTTGTGATTTACAGAACTGCAGTTTCTTTCGGGAGACCTTGTGACCATTCTCAGCAAGGAAATGGAGTAGTTGGATGGTGGCTGTGACGGCTATTGGTATGGTGTCTGCTGCTAGAAGGATGTCATCTACATATTGTATTAGTGCCACTCCATCTGGCAATTGTATGGCGTCCAACTGTCTTTTAAGCGCCTGGCTATAGATACTTGGGCTCTCAGTGTACCCCTGAGGTGCTGTAAAAAAACTATACGAACGGGAATTTAGGGTAAATCCAAAAAGATAGCGGCTGTCCTCGTGTATAGGTATGGAAAAGAAGGCATTCTTGAGGTCGATCACAGTGAAGGTGGTGGCAGTGGAGGGGATTAAAGTCAAAATTGTCGTGATGTCGGAAACTACTGGGTATTGTGGTACTGCGATTTTGTTTACCTCCCGCAGGTCAATGATGAAGCGGTAGGCTTTCCCATCTCCCTCTCCCTGTCTCTTTACAATCGGTAGTATGGGACTGTTACAAATGTTGCTCACTACTTCCTCTACCACCCCTGCCTCTACCAAAGAGTGTATGATCTCTGTTAGTGCTTTCTCACCCTCTGGCGATATTTTGTACTGCGGTACCTTCGGTAGGGTTGCGTCCTGTCGTATTGTTACGTGTACTGGGTCAATCATCATTCGTCCTATGTCTGAATCAGCCCTAGCCCATAAGTGTGATGGCAAAGTGTCCAGTAGGGATGTGTCAGTCTCAGAGATGGAAAACATGTGCTGAAAAGGGTTCTCTCTATGGCGTTGGGGGTTGTCATACAGGATGACACGCACTCCGTCTGGTGAGCATCTGATAGTCGCATGGAAGTGTTTCAAAAGGTCGAGGCCCATAATGGCGTCTGGGGTGTTAGATGAGAGGAGGAATGTCGTTTCGATGCCATTGCTGTCAAGATTAAAAGGGATGGGTCGGGACAAAGGGTTGGTGGAGGGCGTACCGTCAAATCCTATTGAGGTCACATGTGAGCCTGACAAGGGTGCCCTTGGAATCAGTCGTTTGGATAGTGCACTACGTGTTGCTCCTGTGTCTACCAAAAATGGCGACCTTGTGCCCAGGACCTCAGCGGTAACATAAGGGCCTTGCTGATCAACGCAGAGCTCGACTGGATCCCTTCCTTGCCCCTGGTTGTCCTATGCAAAGTCGTACGTATTGTCATAATCTGTCTGTTGGTACTGATTCTGTCTGGGATGGTCAAATGCGTTCATTCTTCCTGGCCTTTCCTCGCTTGCTTCACTCGCGTACCCTCTTCCACGTCCTCTTCCTCTCTGTCCACTTGCTATTTCCCTCGCCCCTCTGTCCCTAGCAGCTCCTAACAAAGCCGGGCATTGGGATTTCCAGTGTCCATAATTTTTTGCAAAATGCACATTGATCCTGTCCTAGGTCTTGGTGTCCTACATATGATGTAGATGGATTGTTCCTAGGTGGCTGTACTCTAGGGGTATTCTGCTGGTTTCCTCCCCTATATTGCTCCCTTCCTGTATTCGCCCCCCTGGAGTTGTGCTATCATTACCCTTTCCTTCAAGTCCTTCTTTTTCCTTTCTGTAGCCCTGTCATTTTCGTTTCTCTGATGCTCGTAGTACTGGGCCATTTGGAGAATGGCCGTCGGTTTAGATGCTGCCCAACTACTTTCGCTGGCTTGTAGTTTCTGGGATACATCTGGCAGTAATCCTTTGACGTAGTTCTGCACAAATAAGTGGTGTCCGGTTGCGGTGGACATGTCTTGTCCACTGTAATCAGAGAACACAGTTTCAAATCTGGAGAAATACTCTGAGACGTCCTCTTGTGGTTTCTGGCGGCATGCGGTTACTATGGACCAGTCTATCTTTTTCTCTGGGATCAGCGTTTTCACTTTCTGCACTATTTTGTCAGGGAGGTCTAATATTGCTTTAACTGGTTTTTGACCAGGGTTCCGCTGTTTATCTAGTGTGTCGAGTTGTTCCCAGGTATGACCAAACAGTTCGGTATGGTCTACTTTCCTAACCTGTTTCCACACATCTGCTGGCAAACATAACCCGAAGAACAAGTCTATGTCGGCAAGTGTCATTATTGTTGATCCCAGAGCGGTACCTAGCTCGGTGTAAAAGGCGGTGGGGTTCTTTCGTAAATCCGGCAAAGATTTACGGAAGGTCAGGATGTCCTGTCTGTCCCATGGCTGATACACCCAATTGTAGACCACCCTTCCTCTAGCGTCTTGATGGTTTATATCGTCATTAGTCCCTTGTCCTCTAGGAGGTACCCAGTAAGGGGCAGCTTCTTTTATTGGCATCATGCTATCTGTTTTTTCCACTGGGGGTCTTGCTACCTTAGTTGTCCTGTCCCTATCTATCTGTCCTTGTTCTATGAGGTGACGCAATACTTCTAGTGTGGATGAAAATAGTTCTGCAACATCGTTGTCGCCTTCATCTCCGATGTCTACCTTCCTGTAGAGAGCCACTAATCGCTCGGGCCCTACGTCTTGGTACTTCTCTTCATATGCAGTAAGGATGTGGTAACAGAGACGTACAATAAAGTATCGTTTGCGGTTTTCAACATAGGAGTTGCATATGTCAGTTACATGCTCTTCTGTCTCCTTCCTATCTATGAGGGATTTAACTACTTTATCAATGCCTGCTCGCTCATTTTTACTTAATCGCGGGACCCTGGGCGCTCCTTTTTCTTTTGATCCTACCTCTACTACTGTATCCTTTGATGAGGCATTTGGTGTGGGTGACTCGGTGGGAGCAGAGGCGGTGGAGACTGAGGCGATCGTGCCATCTCCGGCTATACTTTGGTGGTCCTGGCGTTGTACTATGGGATGAGTAGGGGCGTAAGGGGGTGGCATGTATATCATTGGGGGACCTAACAATAAATCATCATCTACCCCCTGTTTTGCTGGTAACTCGGGGTAAAGAGTTAAGGGCGTTCTAACAGGGCATTGACCTGATATTTTTGATTCCTGTTCCTTTTTATCGATTTCCTTTTCTTTTAGTTCTTCTTCTAACTTTTTACAGGCTTGGTAAGCTGATTTTCGCGTTTCTTTATCTTGTCTAGCTTCGTCTCTTTTCTTTCGTTGAGCTGCCTCTTTTCGCCATAAACCAAAACTATCAAACATGGCTGGTCTAGCTTTCTTTTGTGGAGAGCTAATTCTAACGTTTCTATTTTAGCGGGATCGAAAGATCCCGTCAGTGGCCACTGATTTACCCGGTCCTTCCTAGTGTACTTATGCCATAGTTTGCTATAAGCTACGGTGGCTAATCCATATTTCACGTACATGTCCTTGTTAGGGGTGCCTTCCGGCGGTGCCGGATGACTGACCTCTAACAAACGGTCCGGTCCAAAACAATCAAACAATCTAGAGAAAACAGGCATGACGTATTTAGCGGTCAAAATGAATATCTCAATTAATGTTAGACAAAAGTCTGCACTACCTGTCCTTCGCTGTCTGCAAAGAGAGAATATTCCTATTCTACGTTGTTTGCAAGCAGGGAATGTCTCAAATAACTCAAAAAGGAATACTAGTATTTCTATCAATCAATCAATTTAAGTCATGTTTTCTCACGACCTTACCCGGACCGTATGGACAGTTCTTCGTATTCCCCTTCCAGCGCCTGGTTGTCCTCTTACTCCAACAATCAATGCGGCGTTCCTGTAAGGCCCCAGTCAGGACCGCAGGTCACTCGAGAGAGGTCCGTTCGGAACCGGTGAAGTTCAGTCGATTGGCAGCCAGACGAGGGTCTCTTTCAGGCAGGTGCACTCCAATCATTTAGTCGTTCACTCCGTCGTTAGGACCTCTCTACTGGACCCACGTGTCTCTGATGGGCCCCCCGTTGGGTCGCCAATTTGTGAAAAGCAGCGAGTCTCCTGAGATCCCCAATGCTGCCCGGCGCAAGGTCACCTTTAATCCACTTTGGATTCGCTATCTAAAATAACGAGGCAGGCGCTGGAAGCTGGAAGGCAAGAAAAAGGTTTATTACTCTTAGAGGAGACCACGTCAACTGCTGACACCAGGATGTCTTCAGGGAGGTGTTCTACTGGCAATGCTTTTGGCTCTTCCTTTTATACAGGTTTTACACAATGTATTTGTTTCATTTATCATGGTTACAAGCTTGGAGTCTCCGCCCCGGGCAGGTTGACACACAAGCCCGACATTGTTTCATCAGCATGGTTACACAAGCCCAACATTGTTTCATGAACATGGTTACACAAGCCCAACATTAACTCTCCTCCCGCCCAGGTCAAAAACAGACAATTTAATTGCAGCTGGACCTTGCTTCAGGGTCTAAACACAAGTGAGACCGGCCAGATCTAAGAGTCCGTTCTGTTGATAAAAACAGGTCCCATTGTTGGCAAAAACAAGTCTTGCTGTGTGCAGTGCAATAAACCATGCTTGCAAGAGTCTGTTTGGTATTTGTAACCTGTTTGTGCAGGGATGAGAGGAAAGACGAGTTTGAGGCAGCAGGTGATGTTGATGTTTGTCGTGGAAATAGTTTATAGCCCCCAGCACACATATCAGGTTTGGTCAGAGAGTCAGAAGGCTGCTAGAGGACAGGGTGAAATGAAGGTGACCAACAGAGTACAAAATGGCTGTGGTCAATCAGAATGACTGTAGTTTATGTGCACGTAGGAACTTTCATCAGACAAGATGGCGCAGAATGTTCATGATTGTCGTTTTGTTCTTAACAGTACGAAGTCGGTGATGGAGTCGCTGAACTGTGGTTGAGGTCCGGGGGGTCTGTAGACAAGGGTTCCTCTGAGGGTGGTGTTGGGGTCGGTGTGGATCTGGAAGTGCAGGTGTTCGGCGGTGCTGAGGGTGTCGTCGTTGTTGGTCGAGACTCTGAGAGTGTTCCTGTGGACGATGGCGATTCCTCCTCCTACTCCGTTGGTGCGGTCCCTGCGGGAGATCTTGTAGCCTTCCGGGATGGCAATGGCAATGTCGGGTGCCGAGGAGGGGTTCAGCCAGGTCTCCGTCAGGAATGCGACGTCAGGGGAGGTTGAGTCGAGTAGGTCCCAGAGTTCGACGGCGTGTTTGCGGGCGGAGCGGGTGTTGAGAAGAATGCAACTGAGGTGGTTGGGTTTGTTCCTGGTCGGCGGGTTGGCGGGCTGGGTGCTGGTGAAGCTGCAGTTCCGGCAGGAGAATGGTCCTTGGGTGCTCTTCGGGGCGGCCAGGAAGCAGGTGCGTGATCGTCGTCCGGTGTTGAGTGCTTGGAGGGTGCTGGAGTCGTAGCGGAGCCGGGCATCGTGGTAGGCGCGGGGACCAGGGGTTCTGGAGCTGGGCGTGGTCCAGGCGCAGACGGATGCTGACGGGCTTGCCTTAGGCCGCCATATATGGGGAGGTGGGAGGGAGGAGCAGCTGGGAGGCAGGAGGCAGGGCAGGGGCAGCGAATGGGTGGTCAGGGGGCGGGGCCGCAGGGGACGCAGCGGCTGGAGCGGTGAGGGGCAACAAGGGGAACAGAAGGCAAAAATGGGCTCAAAAACACGGGGGCAATGAGGGGTACAGAAGGCAAAAATGGGCACAGAAGGCACAGAAATACAGGGGCAACGAGGGGAACAGAAGGCAAAACGGGCTCAAAAACATGGGGCAACGAGGGGTACAGAAGGCAAAAATGGGCACAGAAGGCACAGAAATACAGGGGCAACAAGGGGAACAGAAGGCAAAACGGGCTCAAAAACACCGGGGCAACGAGGGGTACAGAAGGCAAAAATGGGCACAGAAGGCACAGAAATACAGGGGCAACGAGGGGAACAGAAGGCAAAACGTGCTCAAAGACACGGGGGCAACGAGGGGAACAGAAGGCAAAACGGGCTCAAAAACACGGGGGGCAACGAGGGGAACAGAAGGCAAACAGTAAAGGCAAAAAGGCAAATAAGGATACAATAGGAGGCAAACAAGGATACAATAAGGCAGACAATAACGGCAAGCAAAGAGATACAAACCTACGGCCTACCACTGGCCACCAGGGATGAGGCGCAGGTGGTAGCCTGCGGGTGGAGGAGGGCCTTGAACTTCCTCAGCAGCGGCAGCTGGGGCAGGGACACACAGGCGGAGCTGTGCGGAGGGGGAGCGACCTACCAAGCGGGGTCAAGGGTCGCTCTACTCACCGCGCAGGGGCCGCCATATATGGGGAGGTGGGAGGGAGGAGCAGCTGGGAGGCGGGAGGCAGGGCAGGGGCAGCGAATGGGCGGTCAGGGGGGCGGGGCCGCAGGGGACGCAGCGGCTGGAGCGGGTGCGGTGAGGGGCAACGAGGGGAACAGAAGGCAAAAATGGGCTCAAAAACACGGGGGCAATGAGGGGTACAGAAGGCAAAAATGGGCACAGAAGGCACAGAAATACAGGGGCAACGAGGGGAACAGAAGGCAAAACGGGCTCAAAGACAAGGGGGCAATGAGGGGAACAGAAGGCAAAATGGGCTCAAAAACACGGGGGCAACGAGGGGAACAGAAGGCAAACAGTAAAGGCAAAAAGGCAAACAAGGATACAATAGGAGGCAAACAAGGATACAATAAGGCAGACAATAACGGCAAGCAAAGAGATACAAACCTACGGCCTACCACTGGCCACCAGGGATGAGGCGCAGGTGGTAGCCTGCGGGTGGAGGAGGGCCTCGAACTTCCTCAGCAGCGGCAGCTGGGGCAGGGACACACAGGCGGAGCTGTGCGGAGGGGGAGCGACCTACCAAGCAGGGTTCAATGGTCGCTCAACTGATTCTACTAGTTGGTCCATCGACCAAATAGCGGAGTACCTTGATGTTTAGAACCGACAGGATTCGAAGTCAATGTATATAATGTACAGGTTATGATTCTGTCATTTAATAAGGTATCCCGTTCGTCCAGCAACTCTTTTTCTCCTTGACGTTTAAATCCAGAATTGGATGAAAGTATGTATGCGGTGTCATGGGCCCCACCGATATAAGTTTTGTGTAGGTGTTTTCTGGATTTGGTGTTAAAAAGGAGAAATTTATATTAGCCGCGCTGGATCAGATTTCTTAAATTGTCATTGAGCTGGTCTTAATCACCATCAACTGATTCTACTAGTTGGTCCATCGACCAAATAGCGGAGTACCTTGATGTTTAGAACCGACAGGATTCAAAGTCAATGTATATAATGTACAGGTTATAATTCTGTCATTTAATAAGGTATCCCGTTCGTCCAGCCACTCTTTCTCCTTGACGTTTAAATCCAGAATTAGATGAAAGTATGTATGCAGTGTCATGGGCACCACCGATATAAGTTTTGTGTAGGTGTTTTCTGGATTTGGTGTTAAAAAGGAGAAATTTATATTAGCCGCGCTGGATCAAGGGCGTTGAGATCTGCTATGTGGGAAGTCCAAGGCTTGAGCTATTCCCAAGAGAGCCGGTGTCCCCCCCCCCACGTGGCCTCCGTCGCAAGGACAGCAGCCGCCCACAAGTAGCAATGGGCCTAGTGCGCGGGCGCAGCCCGGTCAGGCCCGATGCGGCCGCCCGCGCCAGCCGGGTGAATGCAGGGGGTTTTGCAGGTGATTCTCTCCCAGCCACGCGCTGCCCGTGAAGGCCGCCTGGATGCGCTTGTGCACCCATAACGCCATCAACACAGCGCGCTTCTCTCGACACGGGCGTTCACTTGTCTTTGTAGGCCCGCCCGGCCTGTGCAGTTCATTTACTAAGGGCGCAGGGCTTGGCCACCGCAAATCACAGTCATTTAGCCGTTGCCACGCGGCGGTCCACCGCACCCATGCCCCAGCACCTTACTTGTGTTGATGCTTGCAGGCCAAGGCAGCGAGGCTCATCAGTCCTTCATGGCCGGTCTCGGTACATTCGCTGTAGGTTCGCTGTGCCCGGATCAGTCGTCCCACGGCAGTGGGCCTCCGCTCAGGGCTCAGGATCGTTGCAGGGCAGCGACGCCGACCCAAGCGCCCCAGGTGAGTCACAGCCGCGGGCGAGCGGCGAGTCGTGTCTCTTGCAGGCCACGATCACCCACCCGATTTGAGGCGTTTCTGATCTGGCCAAAGGGCTATGGTGTTCTCGTCGTTCTGGGCACACCGGCCTCAACAAACCAGCTGCTCCGCTGTAGGAGGGGTTCAGCAACGCAAACCCGCTGATTATGCTTCAGCATGCAGGTGATACTTCTCGGATTTTAGCGGATTGTGCGCTCGGCCGGCAGGGCTCACTTAGAGAGCAGCCATCTTGCCGCTGGCGAGACCACGCCCCTCAGGACTTTTGTTATAGTTGCTTTATAGTGGGCTGGGTAGATCTTCCTTCCTAACATTGAACAAGTACCTTAGTTTTGGTTGGATTTATTTTATACCCTCTTAGCTCAGTGAATTCTGTTATATCTAGCACAAGTTGTATATTGTTTCACTGTGCCTGTAGCATTAATAGCATGTCATCTGCATATAATTTTACTTTAGGTGCGGAAAGATACACTGGAGTTCATTAAATAGCCTTTCTGAGTGTGGTAGCTAGTGGTTCAATAAGCATTGCTAATAATATATGCAACATAGGACAGCCCTGTCGTGACTCTTGAGTAATAATTATATAATTTATACATTTCTGGCTAATCATAATTTTGGATGTAGAGTTTTTATATATGATGTGATCCGTCTTGTTATTTGAGAAGGAAATCCCATGTTTGTTAATACCTCAAATAGAAAATCCCAGCAGACGAGTTCGAACGACTTTTCTGCATTTACCAAAATTATACAAGGTAGGGTTTGTGTAAACAAGAGGTAGTCTATTGCTTCTGTGATAAAATGGTTATTTTTTATATAATTGCATTTGAGGGATGAACTCATTTTGATCCCTATGTATTAATACTGGGGCATTTATTATAATGCAAAAAGTTCAGAATTTGCTAAGAATGTTGTAATCACTGTTAAGCAATGTAATGGGTCAATATACATTAGGTTCATAAGCTTTTTTTCCCTTGATCAAGAAGCGTATCAACACACTCTTGCGGAAAGAGTTAGATTTGTCCCACCTGTTTGAAGATGATTAAAGCGTAATTAAAAAGTTAATTCAGTGGCTTCTTGAGTTCCTTAATAAAAGTGTTTTAAAAAATTCTACAGGAAGATCGTTCTCCCAAGTGTTTTGTCAGAGTGTTGATGGCTTTTTTATTTCCTCTTAAGAAGTTTTGGAATTTTTAATTTCTGCAGATAGGCTTGGATGTTTCCAATGGGGCTGTGCCAAGAGATTGATAGAGGTTTTTTAAGTGAGTTGATAAAATCTGAACTATTTCCTCCTGATCATTAGTAATTGTCTGTTTTCTGAAATCATATATCGTTAATATGGCATTTTGGTGGTAGCCACCTTTGCACACCAAGCGAGTACTTTGCCCTCTGTTCTGTCTTCCTCATGTCAATGCTGGCCCATTGTTGCTGAATTTGTTATTTCTTCACCTCGGAAAAACACTCACAAAGCTTCACAATGCTCCCTTTTGGCTTTCTCCCATTGGAGGAAATATGCTCTAGTATTTGTGAGCTCAAATAAATCTCAGCTTCTTTTAATGCTATGTAATGCCTGTTATTTCAATTTGCTCAGTGTTTGTTAACAAATTTGGGGTGCAGTAAGCTCCCCTCTTATTGCAAATTTAAAAGTGTCCCAATTGGTTTCTAGAACAGATATATCTTTGTTTTATTCGAAGTATTGCATGCTTCTAGTTTTAATCTGATTATCGATCTAGTTGTCTATTAGAAGAGTTTTATGCATGATCCATCTATTTGAATTGCTAATCTCTTGGGCAATTTCTATGCCTAAGTTAGGGCAGTGTGATCAGAAAAGTTATTTGGCATATAGTGCATCTCAATTGGTTTGAGTAAAGATGAAACTAAAAAAAATCTATTCCAGAGACTAATAGAAGGTGTTTATTGAAATGTAAGTATTGTCTGGTGGTATAATTTTCTACACATCATGGATAACTTAGAGTAATAAATGCTATGAAGAATCCTTCCTAGAGATGATATCCGTGTCCTTAGCGTAGCTGCCAGTGCCTCTGCTGCACTGAATGCATTGATGAATGCTGAATTGACATCATGTCTGTTTCGCCAGCTCAGCATTCATTCATTCATGATGAAGCATGACACCCCTCGGGGTGTGTGAGGGCTTTTGCTCCTGATGGATCAGATCCCCTGACTTGATTCATCAGGCACTTCAGACCTTGCGTCCCCTTTACCTTCTCTTTCAATAGGAACTGCACACCTCTATATATACATGTATCTCTGGGGGCTTGTGTGCTGGACCTTTATCTGCCCTTTGTTCCTCCTTTTGTAGATTGACTTCTATGATTTCCTACATGGCTTTAGACCTCCCTCTTAGGGATTAACTCCCCAGCTCCCTGAATATCTTCATCTGGAGTTTGCTGCTAACCTGTACCATAGCAGGTCATTGTCCTACTTCACTGTAAACATGTCCTTCTGGAACACAAACCATTAACCTTCATCCTAATCACTGTGTTAAGGGAGCACGCATTTGGAGTCTCATGCTGTCGGAGTGATCACAGGTGCACAGATGTCTGAGTACTCTGCACTCAAAGTTTATTTACAAGTGCTGCCTTGCAGCAGGACCAAGCTAACTATAG
The DNA here is from genome assembly GCA_963921515.1 of Calotriton arnoldi. NCBI lineage: Eukaryota > Metazoa > Chordata > Amphibia > Caudata > Salamandridae > Calotriton > Calotriton arnoldi. The sequence continues at coordinate 812,487 of CAWUFW010007533.1, forward strand.
ACAGCACAGCCGCCAACTTTTCATTACACATGCGTGTGGCTAGGTGCAGTGTTTGCATGCCTCCTTTGGAACAATTTGTGTGTCTTTTTAGTGCAATTCAAGAACTCTTGGAAAGAAAGAAATCTAATCTGTTAGCTAGGATTAAAGAAATACACTTTAAATGAATGTAACAAATCAGGTATGGATGAACATTATTCAGAAATGAGTCCCCTTCCTAATAATGTCTTAGCAATATTGTATTCAGTCACCATTTTGTTACCGAGAGCATCAATGGTCACGTTTAATAGGAAATATCAGCCTGGCAGATCATGAAGGCCTTTAGTTTCAAATGTATTTATTGATTTTCCAAATACACATACCACCACCTACTGCCACTGGCCAGCGAGGCGCTATGAGAGCTGTTACATGAAGGCTTTCATTTGAGAACCCCTGCACCGGTGTAGTAAGGGTGCCAAGGGCTCTAATGCAAGCAAGGGACAGGTGCTCCTCCTCCTCTAGCTATGGGAGTAAAAGACATCCGTAATTGGGATGCACTGGGCCTCTCACACTTTTGGGTCCTTGTGCCACCGCACCTGCTACCCTGTTGAAAGCTACATCCTGAGGGGCTTATTTACAAGGCCCTTACGCCACTTTTGCGTCACTTTTCCCATGTTAAAAATGACGCAAAAGTGGTGCAAGGGCTATGTAAATCTGCCCCTAAATCTCTGGTTGAGATCCAGAAAAGCAGCCGGGGCGTCGACATATTAGGGAAATCATTCCCACTTGTGAGTTTCATAAAAGTCATCACAGTTTACTACTCACAAACTTGGTAATCATGTTTTTAATACTTTATTTTCATTTTCATAAACAGTTTACATTACAATTCTTCAGCATTTAGTTCAGTGGCAATATATTACAGCACGCTTTAACAACAAGTTTACATAAGCGCTTAAACCATTACATCGCAAATACATTTTTAGCCTGCCAGGATTGACTAGCCATGTAATTTTGCTTTGCATGTTCTTGTCAGGAAACTATGCCTTTCTGTGTAATTGTTCTAGCAGGTACCACAAACTTGCCAACTATTGAAGAAGCACTTTCCCTTTCAAACATCTTTCGCCTTACATGTTTTTAGGAGATGCTGTAACATTTGGGGTTCATGATCTGTTCTCTGGACTACTTGCTGGAATGCCTTTATAACTCTGTGTTGTATTTGCCATCCCTTGAAAGACAGAACCACTTCTATGGCAGCAATGGTATATCATCGCAGGGGAACAACGCCTATTGGTGTCGACCCCTATATAAGTGTCAAATCGTTGTGAAAATGCCCGAAATCCATCTTTAATGGTAATGCGATTTGGAATGTAACAGAAATTCACAAAAATGATGGTGATCTTTGGATTTCTTGCATTATCCAAGATAAACCAATCTGTAAAAACATACTGAAATTGGGATATTATTGGAATTTGCATTTTTACGATACAAAGCTTAAATTTAAGTTATATTTCAGTGTGTTCAAATACTGCACCAGAAAACTAGTGCTAGCTTGCACAACAGCCAGTCGGTATGGAAAGTGCTGCGGGAACCAATTGAAGTCTTTGCATACGTGTAAACCTACCTCTACACACTTTGCACATCTATGTCTATACCCTTGTGATGTGTCCGTTATCTTGGAATATCGCACGTGGTTTGGGGTATGTAGATTTTCCAATCGTGATATCCGCAGAATATTTGGAAACGAATGACTTATCTTTCCAAAGTGTTGCATGTGTCGCTAGTCAATTCTGTATGTTTCGTTTTGGAACAATCACAACATTTTGTGAATAATGAGTCTGCAGAATCATCAAATATTGAGCTTCATGTCTAACAAAACTGTAAAAATATATATTGTATGGTTGAAATTTATTTCACTCAGAACTTTAAAATTCTGGGTTGATCTCCGAGTGAGGGAATGCAGTAACTGACTGTAATATCGACAAAGCAGTAGAACAGACATTTGTATATCTGATGCATTTTTTACAAGAACCTTTTCTGAATTGTTCTCAGTTTAAGGCATGCACTTACTTTCCCCACAAGGGAATTAGATGCATTTTTAACACTATAGGTGATGATGGAGTGGAGAAAAACACTTATGAAAAGGTAATAGACCGTGAAATTATTGTCACAATGCCTTTCAGGCTGCTAATGTGTCAAGATTATTTTAGCATTTAGCATAATAGGTGAGCAAATAAATGTGCATGCCCTACATACTTTTGGACGGTGTTGGCGAATAATTAACTTCATCTTGCTCATATACCATTGGAAGAATTGTAAGTTAATATTTTTCTTTTAAGGTGTTCAGTGTTTTCCTAATACAGCCAACAAATATAAAAAAAAGAAATCCACATTAACTTATCTAATAGGACAAAGAATGTTGCAGTTCTTGGTGACTCGAATAACTAACACAAGCTCTAAACTGCAGTTTTAAAATGGATACCAGGTTAAAACATTCGCATTTGAATTTGGGACGGTGATAAAGTTAAGTTGGGGAAACATTGAGGAGACATTAAGAAGCCAGTGCAGAAAGATACCTCGCTATTCTGTTGTCAAGTTTCCCACCATGCATTACTGTCAATGAAAACTCATTTTGGAGACTCTTGTGATATCTGGTAGAGGACTAAAAGAAGAAAAATGTAGCTAGAACTTAAAGTTAGGAATACATTTAGTGCAGGTCTCCATTGACGCTGTTCAGAACCAACCCAATAAAATGCGGAAGACCCCAATGCGACCTAGGTAAAAGATGGGCCTTTATGATCTTTCAGAATTTGTCTTCCCTGATGTTAAGGAAGGTAACTGCTGGAAGTCTTTGATATGACTTTGGACAAGTAGCCCAAAAAAAACCCTCAACCCTTTTGTAGGCAGTCTTGTTTTTTTTTTTAAGTTATCTTTCATTTATTGGGATGTTTAGGTAGCGCAGACCAGGAATATGCTGTTCTCAGGTATCCCATTTACAATTTTATGTATGCCCCTGCCAGCCCAAACCTTACTCCCTTGTGGAGAAGAGCAGCGTAGTAGTAGAGGAGTAATGCCAGAGCCGTACACAACCTGGCGTTCTGCCACCCACCCTCTGCATTAGCTTTTTCTCCCATTCTTTCTGCTCTCCATGGAGCAGAAAGGCAGCGCTGTGCTGAGAGGCTCTTTTAGGATCATGTCAGTGCAGCTTTAAAAGTCTGGGCGAGGTGGGTGGCAAAAGAGAAACAAGCATTGGCAAAACTAATAGGTCTCGCCTATGCAAGAGCTATTGGCTTTGGCAATGCATTTTAGTAATGTTATACACCAGTGTGGCTGCTGTTCAGCATGGTTGAAAGTTAGTGGCATGGGGTAGATTGCGGTAGAGGAATGAGGTAGATTGGAGTTGCGCAGAGTGGGTCAGATTAGGGTAGAGTGGAGTAGATTTGGGTAGATTGTAGTGGAGTAGAATTCAGTAGATTGTAGTGGGGTGGATTGTAGTGGGTAGATTGTACTGGAGTGTACTGAGGCATACTAATATAGACTGGAGTAGGGTAGATTGGGGTAGATTGTAGTGAGGTAGATTGGGGTAGATTGTAGTGGATTTGAGTGGGGCAGATTGGAATGTAGTTGAGTGGGTTAGACTGGAGTGGAGCTGAGTGGGGTAGATTGAAGTGGGGTAGATTGGAATAGAGTGGGGTGGAGTGGGATAGATTGGAGTGGGGGAGTGTGTTAGATTGGAGTGTGTTAGATTGGAGTGTGTTAGATTGGAGTGGGGTAGATTGGAGTGGAGTGGATGGATTGGGGTATATTGGATTGAAGTAGATCGGGATAGACTGGAATGGTTACATTGGAGTGGGGTAGATTGAAGTGGTATAGATTTGGGTGGGGTAGGGTAGATTGGAGTGGGGTGGATTGGAGTGAAGTGGGGTAGATCTGAGTGGAGGGAGATAGATTTGAGTGGCGTGTGGTAGACTGGAGTGGGGTAGATTGGGGTAGAGTGGAGTGTGGTAGATTGGGGTAGAGTGGAGTGGGGTATATAGAAGGGAATTAGATTGGAGTGGGGCAGATTGTGGTAAATTGGAGTGGAGTGGGGTATATTGGAGTTGAGTGGGTAGATTGGAGTTGGGTGGATTAGAGTAGGGTAGATTGGAATGAAGTGGGGTAGATTGGAGTGGAGTAGGGTAGATTAGAGTGGAGTGGGATAGATTGGAGTAGGGTAGTTTGGAGTCTGGTAGATTGGGGTGGGATGAGGAAGATTGGGGTGGGCTGGGGTTGATTGGGGTGGGGTGGGGTAGATTGGAGTGGACTGATGTAGTTTGGAGTGCTGTGGGGTGGGGTAGAGTGACATGGGTGGATTCGAGTGGAATGGGGTAGATTGGAGTAGAGTGGCATGGGGTAGACCGGGGTGGAGTGGGGTAGATTGTGGTAGATTGGAGTGGGGTCGATTAGGTTGAGGTAGATTGGAGTGGAGTGGGGTAAGAGGAGTAGAGTGGAGGGGCGCAGAGTGAAGGAGAGGGGAGTGGAGTGGCTTAGAGTGGAGTGGCGTGGCATTTCATAGAGTGTCAGAGTGGAGGGGCTTAGAGTGGAGTGTTGTAAAATGGAGTGGCATGGCGTAGAGTGGAAGAGCATACAGTGGAGTGGTGTAGAGTAGAGTGGCCTAGTGTGGAGTATGCCTGGTGTGATAGTGCAGTGCCATTACAGACACCACATTTCCAATTGAAATTACCAGTACATTTGCGCAGACATACAGTTTTACTGCCCACAAACAATAATGTGTGGAAATGTCATCACCTAGTGTATTGATGTGTTTTGATCGCATTAAAATATTTGTTTCCCTCATACTTCAGAATTACAAAAAAAGTACTTCATTTCTACTTTCTAATTCTGATGTATTCTGAAATATCAGCAGAGTTCATTTTTGTTGTGCGCTAGAAAACATAACACCCTGCAGCCTTTCCTCTCACATGGGTACTCTGCACCACGGATTGTCACATAAATTCTCTCACTTTGAAGTAGTCAAAGAAAAGTAAACGCCATGCTCCCTCAGAATACAGAGCCTGACATTTGACCTCTGTCCTTTGAATGCATAGCAAATGTGACAAGATAAGAACAAGTTTACTGTTTACAGAAAGCGGGTACTCAGAAGGATACAGTAAATAAGGGATGCTCACGGGAGGGACAAACTGAAGCTGGACAGTCTAAAACTAAATAAAGCCAGCAAATAGAAAGCAAGCAAATGTGAGTTACAAACCACGAGACAAAAAGTAAGCAATATGTGAAATACATTCCCAGGGAAACTTTCAGAATGCCCACAAGAAGTCGTAAGTAAACCAGACAGCTGGGCTGTCTGGTAGGCTTCGACCCAAGAAAGAAGCGCTTCAACTGATCATGTCCCAGCAGAGGAAAACAACTCTTGTTTTCCATTGCTGTGACCTAATAGCAGTAAACAACCAGATTTGGTATTCCTGCAACTGGCATCTTCAACAATACTTTTCTTAATTCTTGATTCCTGGTGCCCACCAGAAATGTCTGGAAATGTATCAAACTCCTATATTTTGAGTACTGTACAGTTTCCAGATGAAATTTGCTCTGTCACGTTTAAATATACATTTGAATATTCTACTCCAGAATTAACTAGAGATCCTAAAACCCTCGTTTTTAACGAGGTCAAAATTATTAGGGCCAAGGAAACAAAAATGTTTCTGAAATGATGAGCTTTTTCTAAAGTGTCTTCTAATTTTTCTAGTTTTGTTTGTGCACTTTGGCCAATGAAAAGCTAGAAAAACGGTCTCAAATGTTGTATTCTTTAATAAATCACTGAAACCAATGTTACCATTGATTTTCCCATTTAATTGGCACTAGTTCTTATACATTAAAGACTTGATGTGTGATACTCAGTAAGGAATGATTATCTTGCTGTTAGTTGAACCATTCAAAGTCATGAACAAGGCCCTCATTCCAAGATAACTGGTAAATAGAAGCAGAGATACCGGGCCTGGAGTTACCTGATTCAAGTTGGTATTTCCATCCCAGTTACCTGCCAGCACATGTTTTTAGACTCGCAGTGGCGAATAACACACGAGACCCATGATTACCACACCTATTACTGCATGTGATTCCTGATTCCGGGCCCTGTGCGCATTCAGCAGATGAAAAATCTTTACAGAAAAGTATTTGGTTTTACCCGGTTCGTTCCCGCACCCAGTAAAACTCGCAATCAGAATGGAGCCCTTGTTGTGTATATTCAGTGTGGGACTGAAACTACCGCCCTCAGTGATGGTTAAGAAGGGAAACAGTAGATGTTAAGAAGTCAGGGTGATAGTGAAAACCCCCCAAATTGATGTGATTGTTGGTTTTATAAAGTGCTCATAACCTCATGGATTTCTTGGTGCTAAAACTGACAAATTGAATTCTGGCTACTGTGTTTTTGGGAGTTAGGTTTATTACTTTGTCAACAATAGTTTAACCCTTGTTTACTGTGGGGTTGTAGCAGAGAAGCAGCAGCATATTCTTGTTTTTCTTGTTTTTGGAACAAGAATATTTCATCTCGTTTTACTCAAGACAAAGAAGAACAAGGTCCTGCAAGTTGGCTGCCTTTGGGGGGCCGTCTGCCTTAGGCGGCCGTGTGCAGCAGGGGGTCCATCACAGGGCCTGGACGCGGCCAACTCCCCATAGGCAGCCAACTTGCAGGCCCCCTCCTGGACCGATTTTGTCCCCAGAGACAACATCCCCTGGGGCCCGGTGCATTTTGCTATGGGAGGGAGGTACGCAGCTCACCTCCCCGGGCCATTTTTGGCCCCGGGAACCACATCTCCCAGGGCCCAGCATTATATTTATGGGGGAGGAGGGCACACAGACCACCTCCCCAGGGCGGTTTCAGTTCCAGGGACCCCATCTCTCGGGGCCCAGCTATATTGTAAGGGGGAGGGGCACGCAGCCCTCTCCTGTGCCGATTTTGGCCATGTGGACCCCATCCCCGGGGCCAACCACTTTTTTAAATGGAGAGGGGGGGCACGAACCCCCCTCCCTGGGCCATTTTTGGGCCTGGGGACCCATCCCCCAGGGCCTGGCCAACTAATGGTGGGCCCCCACCATATCCTGCTTGGTGGCCACTGGGAAGCCCCAAGTCCCCTGCAGGACCCTGCGGCTCCCCCATCAAGTGGGAGCCGGCATTGCTCCCGCCTGCAGGGAGCAGCTAAAAATGCTGCTCCCTGAAGGCAGGAGCAATATTCAGATCTGTTTCCCTGCCCACAGTTATGCTGATCTGAAGTTCCCTCCCAGCTGGCCGGAGCATTTCATAAAGCTCCCCACATCTGGGAGTGGACTTTGTATTTACTCTCACTTGGTGAAAGCTTTGAAATTGCTCCCGCTAAGTGAGAGCAAATACAGGTTTCCTGGCCCGCATCAATACGGTAAGTGAAACCGCTACGACAAGCGAGGGCTGAGAAAAAGGGGGTGTCCCAAACGCATTTCCCCATTCATTTTTCCATTGGAACTTTAGACTCAGCTACAGCCCAAACTGCTGAACGGATCTGCATCAATTTTGGCAGAACGCCAGATCTTGTGCTAGAAAGAGTGCTTTGTGTGATTTGGTGTAAATCTGTTCTGTAGTTTTTGAGCAATTAATGCAAAAAACATTGTATATATTACCCCAAGGAGGATCTGTGGACCCTAAAGATCTCTTGGAGAGATCTGATTGGCTGCCACCACATCAAGCATTAAAATTCTTATATGAAGCTGCGATTAAACTGGTTTTTATAAGGTGTCCCTCAAAAGTCAAATGCAAAAGCACTGACATTTTTTCATGGAGCTGCAGTTCCACTCGTCATTACTAGATATCCCTGACAAGTGAATTGAAAAAGCATTGAAATTCTTCCATTAAGTTGCAGTCCCACAAGTCATTACTAGATGTACATCTTAAGTCAAATGCAAAAACCTTGACATTCTTGCATAAGCTGCAGTTCCCATAGTCATTACTAGGTGTCCCCATTGAGTCAGATGCAAAAGCTTTGAAATTCTTTCATGAAGCTGCAGTTCCTCAAGTCGTGTCCCTCTCGAGTCAAATGCAAAAACCTTGACATTCCTGCATAAGCTGCAGTTCCCATAGTCATTACTAGGTGTCCCCATTGAGTCAGATGCAAAAGCCTTGAAATTCTTACATGAAGCTGCAGTTCCACTAATCATTACTAGGTGTCCCTATCGAGTCAGATGCAAAAGCATATAAATACTTATGTGAAGCTGCAATTAAATTGCTTTTTACTAGGTGTCCCTCACACGTCAAATTACATTAAGCTGCAGTTTCAATAGTTGTTACTAGTTTTCCCTGTCAGGTCAAATGCAAAAGTACTGAAATTGTTACATGAAACTTCAGTCTCACTAGTTATTACTAGGTGTCCCTTATAAGTCAATTGCAAAAAGTTTGAACTTGATACATGACCCTGCAGTTTCACTGGTGGTAGCTAGGCATCCCTCACAAGTCAAATACAAAAGCATAAAAATTCTCTCATAAGGCTGTGGTTCAATTAGTCTTTACTAAGTGTTCCTCACAAGTCAAATGCAAAAGCATTGAAATTCTTACATCAAGCTGCAGTTCCACTATTCGTTACTAGGTGTCACTCACAGGTCAAATACAAAAGCATTGAAATTCTTTCTTGAAGCTGCAGTTCTAGTGGTTGTTACTAGGTGTTCCTCTCAAGTTAAATGCAAAAGCACTGAAATATTTTCATGAAGCTGCCACTTTTTAAAAAAATCATCTTTATATTAGTTATGTTGCAAACAAAGATAACAACACTCCACCATGTGCACAAAACTTTCAAACCATTGGAAAATTCTGATAGCCTTGAACCCCTCCCTTCCACCGGATTTCCCCCACTCACTCTAGCACCCCCCAAAAATATCTCCAATACCACTACTATGCTGTGCGAAGTTAGAGCCCATAGAGTCCAGCCCACAATATGATTTCCAGTCAAGCCAGATTTTCTCCCAGTTCGTGGGACAGCCCCTTTTTTCATTTGCTACTTTTTCTGATAGCATACAGCAGTCCATGTCTTTTTTACAGCTTTCAATATCTGGAGAGTCCTTGGTGCCCCATGCTCTGGCAATATTTTGTATCATGAAACTCAGATCCAGAATCGTCCAAGTTTTCTGGTATTTTGGAGCCTCCATCTCTTCCCAGACATTCAACACATACCTTTTAGCTGAATCATCCAGTCCTACTCCCTCCCACCCAAGACATATAGTCCGTGAGGTCTGCCCAGTATATCTGTATCGCAGGGCAAGCACACAGGCTGTGGAAAAATGTCCTCACCTGCCCACAGCCCTGTAAGCAAAGGTTCAATGTAGTGTTGTATTCCGCTTTAGGGATCCGTATATAGGTTTTCCTGAATCATGTCCTTATATAGGCACAATTCACCTTGCCCTTATATAGGCATAGAATCCCAGTCCTTATTTAGGCATTAACCATGCACTCCAAATACAGGCATGGTCACCGACATCCGTCCACCCTAACGTCACAACGAGTTCTTAGAAACCAGACCCTTAAGCTTCGGGAGTTCCCCTAGCACAGGACTATTGATTTCTCCAAGAACTCATCTATTATGTATGAACCGTTATACCTTAAGGGTTCATTCCTGACGTCTTCCTCTGTCCGACTTCACGTCAATGCTAACATTCCACGACACCTACCAGATATAAATATACCTTCCCTTGCCCAAGCAAGTTAGAGGAGACCTCGACTTCAGAGGAGCCCATATCCCGGCCTGACGCACTGAGAAGACGCTGTCATTCCTGTACGCAGACAAATCCAGCTTCCAGTGTTCTGACTCCCTTCGCGGGGTGTTAGAGTTCCAAATCCGGCAAGAGATTCCCACCTCTCTCATTCTCAAGGTATGGAGCTGACTAGATCCTAGAGGGACTCTTGGCATACTATACTTGGCATACTCTTGGTATACCATACTAGAGAATACTCCACCTACTTCTACCTTTCCCTACACCTAGACTAGGTTAGGTACATTGGGGTAGAACTAGCTTAGAGACGCATCTTATGAGTACTCGCATTTTTAGCTCATGTTATTTATGTACGTGAATATATGCTAAAAGATAATGCTAGCGCAGTATTATTTATTTCTACTGCTTACGCTGTACATTATTTATCTTGCATACTGTCTTGTGATCATAACAGCACATATCTCTTACACGAGAAACAAGACTGTTCAATAAAACCCTTTTATTGAAACGCCCGTCTTTTCCTTTCTGTGTAACTCTGTAGAAACTAAGCATGCACGATTGAATGAGTGAAACTGTTATCTATTGTTTCCACGATTCTGAGACATGTTCCGCTTCTAAAGGGAAACAAAGTTGTCATGTTTTTCGGTTGCCAGAAACTACTCCTTCTTGTTCTCAAGGAGTTTCTAGTGGCCTCTGAGCTAGCTGGCACAGGTAATTAAGTTTAATATAATCGATAGGGACATACCGACCTTAGTCCTATGTCAAACCTATAGGTTATATTATTCCAATGTGCAGAGCCTATTAGGGAAATAGGAACTACAGTACATGGCGCCCAACGGTTTGGTAAGGCAGTAATTTAACGCTAGATACTGAGTAACTCATTCGTGCTTTTCTCAGAGACCCCTACTCACATACTCCTTAAGACGTCCGGAATGGGTAGGGTTAAATATCGGCCATAACTAAATAGGGAAGCACCCTATAAATTAGTTGTTTGGTTTGTTCAACGTTGAAGGATACAGTGTTCCAAAATATTGTGCACCTTATCTTTTTGTTTCCTTGAAACTTGTTCTACATTTTTCAAACAACAAAATGCCTGACTCCGACAACGGTGACGTTGCGGGTCACCCAGTCGTACCAGCTTTTAACATTACAGGTTTAAATGAGGAGGGTGTTATAGACATCCACCCAAACTTAAGAAGAGCCATCACTCTAAAACTTATAAAACATGGCCGTCCACCAAGAGGCGGTAGAGCAGTTTTCGTGATAGAGGCACACGAATCCTTTCAGACAAAGGTATTCTATTCATGGGTCATATTTCCTGAATCAAATTCAGTAACAAGACTGTTTCACTTCTACAAAGAAGATGATCCACCAGAGGAATACATTCCTTTCAAGGATATCGAAATTCCACTAACATACCAGGAGCATCAGCTCTGGTTTAAAGGCGCCCTAAAACATCACAGAAACATTACCAGGCTCGGTCCACTAGGTAGACCAGGAGCAACATGGCAGATTCTAGCCGGCTACACACCTCATCCTGACATTGAAGAAATGTCAAACGAGGAATTACTTACTCAACTACAAGAGTTAATAAAAATCTACAGACAACTAGTCCAATATGTCATGCGGACTTTCACAGTCCAACCACCACTGACACTTCCAAATCAAACTCCTCAACAGGGGAATACACTAAAAATTACACCACAGACTCTATACAGTCATGGGTAAAATGCCCGCAAAACGTGAGCAAATTCCATTCTGGATAGCTCAAAAAATTACTCAAATCGAAGCAGTATTTCCAAATACTAGCCCGTATGAGAAACACAGAATCCTAACAATCTGTTTACCGATGGGGATCACACCACAACTGGAAGACTGCACCACTTGGGGCTCAGTCTTTGCTGCCATCTATACTAAAACACATGGTATTCCATCAATTGCAGTAATACCTGATGTCCTGAAACAAATTCAAAACGAATACGGGGCAGAGCCTGCTCTAAATTTAGGTATGAAATTACTGAAAAATTTCGACCAGGTCTCAACAATAATATTATCTAATATTAAAGGGGAGGCAGCAGCAGTGGCGATCCGCCAACGATTAAGGGAATTCGATGTTACAGAACATCAAACTGAGCTACCCAGAATAATAGAACAATCATATGCAGAATTAGGCAGAGATAGTTTGGGTGGAAGACCAGTGAAGCCAAAACTATCTGAAAGTCCTGAGAAGGACTCTATTAAACAAACTCCTATTTCTTCTAAAAAGAAGTGGGAAACTAATAAAAATAATTCAGAGAAACGTTCTCAATCCCGAGGTAGGTCTCCTCAATAGGAGCCCTCTGAAAGGAGGTATAACCTCAGGAATAGGGATAATTTGAAAAAGCCTGACAGGTATCAAGATACTGATACATGTTCCTCTCGTACCTTTCAGATCTCGTCACAGACATCGGAAAGAAGAGGACGGTCAGAACATAGAGAAGAACGCGTGAAATCAAAAGACGACAAACACGTTCCGAAAAACAAATCAAAACCTCAATTCTCAAAGAAGAAGGTAGCAGGTCTGAAGGTCAGACATGCCGAGGATACTGAGAACACAACTCAAGAACGGAGAATGGGCTCAGACAATGCTGGGCAGTGCAGCAGAAGTCACAATAGCTCGCCAGAACCTGAAGGAACTTCTGGAGATAGTGGACTTGAATGTAGTTGAGACTGTAGACACCAGGGTTAGTACTCCACAAAAGTTATATGAAATAACACTCCGGATGGAGGGAGACATACCTAGACAGGTGAAAGCACTTTTTGGGAAAAACTTTCAAGGGGCTATGACATACTTCTAGCAGAAAAAGACTGGCCACCACAATTTGTCAGGGAGTGCCCACATGGCGAGGACATTATTATGCCTGCCTTCTCTAACCATATTCCAATTCATCTAAAGTATACTTATGCCAGGAAATAGGCAGTTGCCCAGGCCCCAGCATTATACAAAAATCATGTAGGATGGGATGAGGACTCGCCTCACCATAAAATACATCTAAAAAATGAACCTACTGCACAGAGGCAGTATCCAATAAAGCAAGAAGCTAAAAAACAGGTCAGGGAGATCTTAGATCAACTTGAATACCAGGGGGTGATTGAAACATGCACCTCTTCAATGAACAATCCTTTGTTTCCTGTCTCCAAACCAGACAACACCTATCGTCTAGTTTTGGATTAAAGACACTTAAACACTTGTTCAAAAACATTTGCAGTGCAAAATGCACATAGTACAGCATTAATGAATAACATTGTACGTAAAAAATATAAAACCACATTAGATATCTCAAATGGTTTCTTTTGTCAAAACATAGCACCTGGAAGCAGGTACTTAACAGCTTTCTCAATAATGGGGACCCAGCGCCATTTTTGTCAACTCCCACAAGGGTTCAAGAACAGCCCGGGGTTATTCTCAGCGAGAGTAACGGAGTTACTACAAATTTATGATAATGAGGCATTGTCATATGTCGATGACATCTATCAGACAGACGATGACCTGGATAAACACTTGAACAGGGTGAGCACCATTATACTGGGCTTCGCCTCTGAGGGCTACAAATTCAACTTTAAAAAGTCCAGAATTGCCCATCTCAATGTGCTGTTTCTAGGATATCAGCTTTCAAGGGAAGGCAAGAGCTTGGCAGCCAACTTTTTAGAAAGGTGTGCGCTGCTCCAACCTCCAAAGACGCTGAAAAATTTACAATCCATCCTGGGTTTCCTAAATTTTGGAAGAACTTACATTCTAAATTACGCAGAAAGGGTTAAACCGCTCTACGCATTAATCAAACCTGATTTTTCAATCAAAAATTGGACACACGAACACACAGAAATCTTGCGTTCACTCCAGGCTAACATGTTAGCAACAAATCACTTACAAACACGCGTACGTCAACGCAACTTAGTGATCCGAATAATTTCGGGTCAATGCGGATTCACCTACTTAACATTTAATGAGGGTGAAAAAGTACCAATTGCATACAAATCACACTTGTATACACAAGCAGAAATGCGCTTCACTTCAACAGAAAAAATTCTGACAGCAGTTCAAACCGCTGTAGCAAAAGAAAGAGCTCTAGCCCAAGGGGAAAACGCATTATTGTCGTAACCCCTGTTCCGGCCTTAGAGGCGGTAACTAAAGCGAGCATTCCAAATGCTAAAGCATTACATCCGAGATGGATACAATGGGTTAATTCTCTTGCTGCAACAGATGTTGAATATGTTTTTGATCCTGATTTAAAAACACAAGCGTTCCTGCAATATGAACATGAATGTCCTCTGCCCACTGAGATTCTGCCTCTCGATCAGTACGAATTCATAATTTACACTGACGGATCCGCACAACCCGCAACAGGGAGTAAGCAAGCTTACAGTGCAGCGTGCGCAATCGTTAAAGGTCGCATGCGCGATGGCAACTTCAGACCTATGGTCACAAAACCCCAGTCTCTAGGAGATTGCACAGCTCAGCGAGCTGAACTACAAGCATTCAAACTGGCACTTGAAAGTACAGATCGAGAATTCCCCACACTAATAGTGTGCGATTCTTTCTACTGTGTGCAGTCGTATAATGAGTATATACAAACTTGGCTTGAAAACGGGTTCAAAGATGCAAAAGGTGGCACAATAAAGCATAAAACGCTTTGGGAACAAGTAGTTCAGTTAAAAAGCGAACTACCAAAGGCTCACGTGATCCATACACTGAGTCATCAACGTGATGGCGTTCACGTTGCAGGGAATTCATTGGCTGACGAAGCCGCAAAGGGGCTGTTCAGACGGCTTCCGTAGCTGCGATCACTCGTTCAAAAACGAAAATAGACAGTGAGATAATGTTGGCTGTCAATGCTACGAGCAAAGGCAGTGGTGCAGCGTTACCAAAAAAGTTTCCACTCAAGTACTCTTATGTAATTGATGCGAACAACGTTCCTTTTGCTCGAATCCCTGGAGTGGGGGATAGGGTAATTCCAAACATGGAACGTAGAGCAGCTTTGATTTATGAAACACATTTGGGGGAGGGTCTGTCACATCAAGGGATCTCTAAAACAATATTGACATTAAAAGAGATGTACGGTGGCCTGGGATGAATACAGAAATACACATATTCATCAATAATTGCATAGACTGTAAATTACAGCGAGAAAGCCACCAGACACCATGCTACGAATGTAGCTGCCCAGCACAGACACCATTGTTAGACAGCATTAGACTATCTATGCACAGGCGTCCTCATGGACAAGTGCAATCCCACAAATACTAAGTCAAGGTTCCTATGGATATGGCCTCAGCGCTCGGCTGACGCTCGAACTGTTATAAAAGATTTGTGAGTCTTTATCGGCACATACGCAATAGGCACGCTACATTCTGACCAGGGCCCTGCGTTTAGCTCTCGGGCTTACAAAGACGCCATGGCCAGTCTGGGCGTTGCATTGCGGTACTCCTCTCCGTTTCATCCTGAGGGAAATTCTGTTGTGGAAAGGAAAAACCGGGACATAAAGCAGTCTATAACAGCTAGGGTATTAGGTTCGGGTGATGGGTGGGTCAAACATCTTTATGGGGTCCAACGCTCATTAAACAACTTGCCCAGAAGTTCTCTAGGGGGGGGGGTCACTCCATATGAGGTCCTATTTGGGACAAGAATATGGGTGCCAGATCTAGAATGTAGAGGCACAGTGGTGGAAAATAAACCCTTTGATATCAAAGATCGTTTGGCTGTTTTACAGGACTTAAATGAACTAAGATCGAAACAAAGCAACGTATTCCTGCAGCCAACCACCACTGGGGAAAAACCGGCGGTCCTAGCAAAGCCTGTCTGGATTCCAAAAGTTGGGGATCTAGTAGGAGAGAAAATTGCGGACAAGAAGGAATTTGGACCTTCTTACAGACAACCAGTACCTGTCCTAGCCGTACACGGAACAAGAACAGTACTTCTGCCGCCCCTTGCTGGAAAAAAGGAGAAAAGATTTGTGTCCATCGACCTCATCAAACCACAGTATGTGGCCAATACTAAATAGTAGGCCTCGTGGACTCCGACCTAGTAGCAGACACACTCCTCTCGCTACTATCCAAGAGGTTCAGACTGAAAGACTGATAACCATCGAGAATTCAGCAGTAACAGATGAAGGACTGAGCAACACTGTTATGGAACTCATGCCTCTTGAAACTCAAGTAACAGTTCGTCCAAATACACCTGTCTACACCAATGTAACAAGTGATCAACTGGTTCCAGCGATTTCTGCAAATCCTGATGCAATTCCAACAATTGACAGAACTGTTTCTGGCTACTTCATTAACTTTGATACGTTTTCCGAGGATCCGAGTGAGCCCGAGACGTCGCCAGCATCAAAAACTTTTAAACAGCAAGAACAAGACCTTTTAAATTTTTTTAAAAAGACCTATCTGGTTTCACCATGGATTGAACTTTGGGTTATATCTGGAATATTTTTCTTCCTGCTTTGGCTAGCTTTGGTTATGACTATGAGCATGCTTATAAATGGGAGATACATCCATTTGGACATTGAAAGAAAAGAAGTGAACTTACTTTTGAAACCTCACAAATCATCCCATCGTGAAACAAGAGACTTGTCTGCAGTGAACATCACAGCCATTCCTATACAGGATGGTATAGTGTGGGACAAAACTGATTTCGATATTTTCGGCCCTACGGAACATTTGAACATTCCACATTTATTTAAGATTTCACTAAGTGATTTTGTTTCATCCAGTACCTTTTCTGATGATTGGGACTTTGAAACTGTAAATAATATGATGTTTGACCTAGAAAAATCTGCTGCATTTTCTAATAATGAATATTTAGAGGGTTTATCAGACTATGAACTGCTGTATTGCTATAACCACTATGGTCATCATTTTTTGCATAAATCTGCAACACCTAGAAATGTGTTTATGTTTAACCAAGGGGAGCATTGTCCTACACCACCAAAAGGTAGTTCAAAAACATTTGCTATAAAGTTTCCATATTTTTCAGGATACAATATATCTGATCCAGAAACATTTTACTATAGAAATGTAAACAAAACAGGACTGAAAATTATGTTAACAAATACAAAACAGATTTACTCTGCAGCATTTATTGCCCAACTGTCTAGACAGGGTTTCGACTTGTGGAAAGAGACAATAGACACAAAATCTGTCTGGGGTACTAAAGATTGGCAAGTGCAGGGGATAAGCTTTATTTAGAGCCTGTATCATCCCTCAGCAAATAATGTTTTTGAATGACACTGTCCAACAAACGTCTTACCTTGGGTTAGCCAAGATCAAAGACATGAAAAATCCTTCTGTACCAACACCTGCTAGTGATAACAATACACAGGCAGCGGTTACAGTTGACACAATACTACAACTCAACAGAACAAATCCTGATTGGAGAAAATGGTTGATCTGACCCACAGACACAAACAACTGTCAAGGGAGATTCCTGAATAACACACAGGGGTTTACTATTCACAGGCCAGACCCACGATACATCCAAAGACAGCATCCGGGGGTAGTAACAACATACAGTGTAGGAAAATTATGCCTCGATTGGCTGCAAGAATCTACACTTAAGGATGTGAAACAACACTTATCTTTACTTAAAGAAGACGCAGACCTAAGGGAATTCTTGCTTGGACCAAGAAAACCGCGTCAAAAACGTTTCATATATGCCGGCATTTATGCTGCTTATAATGAAGCATGGAAGGTGTCACAGATGGAGGCCGCAGAACGAATACGTGAACTTGATCGTATTAACTTAGAGAAAATCTCTCTGTGGTCGACAATGGGTTAACAACTTTGTCCTCCAGAATTTATTCATTGGACAGTATTGTATCCTCTGCTATCGACATACTGGAACAAGATTTAGCCATGTTACAGCAAGGCCAGTCTCAGTTACGTTCTATTATGTTATTAAGCTGGACGCTGCAATCTTTGCGTGCGGGCTATGTGCCTTGGCGTTTTATCAACACGTCGGCTCTGTTTGCAGAATACAATATAACTGATAAACAGATCGAACTGGCACAGAGGGGAGCAAAGTATACAGTACTGAGCATTGAAAAACTTGAAAAGTTACCATTCACAGTGGCAGAAAAACCAGCTACGGAATGGCTTATTCACGGCAAAATTAGTCTACCTGTGACTACTTTCCAGTTTCAGTATTGCCTTAAACAGATGCAAGCAGGCAAATATGAAAGGTTGGGTAAAGAATACATTAAGACATCCTGGAATTTACCTTACACCTATAGATGTTGGAGTGGGGATCGTGAAGTGTTTCTAAGCTGTACACACTGTGAAAATGCACTAAACGGTTCACTGATTTGTCAGGACATTTCTTTACACGGGGCTTGTAATGGTTCTGTGGCAAACTTGTCCTGCCACCAGCAGGGTACACCAGCTGCTGTGATTAATCCAACGTTTGGACAACTTTCTAATGGGAGTTACCTCATGTTGAATGATCAGAGTTGCTGTGGCATGTTGCCAGGCATCCCATATCTAGTAACGGTCAACTCCAGGGTCACTTGCTGTATGCAAGTATTGTTTGCCCCAATAGACACAGTCAGGGAGTCGCCTCTATGGCCTTCGTTGAATGTCTCTTTTATACGATTTGATACTTTAAGCAGAATGAAAGCCATGCTTATACAACAATCAGTGCCTCTGACCTCGGCCAAAGAAACCTATGATCTACAAGTTGCAAGGACTTCGGCTGAGATACAAGCTTTAGTTCGTACAAACTGCCCTATACATTTCGTAGAAATGATAGGACGTATCTTTAATATGTCAGATACAAGCGGAATTGTACATGTATTTAAGACCATCTGTTCCGGACTATTAGCACCTTTCCAGGCTGTCCTCTGAATCATCCCAAACTTCGCACATTCGATGTTTGGTGGTGTGCCGTTAATTCTAGCACTTGTTGCAGCAATTCTGTTTCTATTCCTCCTACTACGCTATGGCAAGCCTCTTCGCCAACATCACTCCGAGCGATGTGGAGAGAGCCCTCCTTGAACGGAAATGCCGTGAGCGAATAGTACAGCTTTTGGGCATGCCTCGTCTACGGGAGCTTAATACAACGTGGTTCCTGTCCTTCAGACCAATCTGGCAAGATTGCATCTTACCTGTTCTACGCTGCCTGTTTTGCGGTGAAGAATGCATGCTAGACACCTGTCTAACACTCCCATCAGTCATGCCAACGGATATCGATACTCTGCTGGACTCGATAACGGCCCATGCTGTGTGTTGTCCCCAGAGGCTTCCAATCCTGATGATGTCATCCATTGAGATCTCACAGACGCTTCCGGCTGCTGCTGAGGTACGAGATGGATCAACGGGCACACAGGTAACAACGGACGCGAACATTGCATCTTCTGCTGAAGGCGATGTTTCTCATCTCTGTGCAATTAACATTCTGAACGAGGTGTTCCAAATGTCGCCAACTTCGGTGGACGATATTTTGGCTACGGAAATAGATGATCTAATGTTTACGCCAGACCCATACACTGACTTTGATTCGGCTCACAGTGTACCAGGGCAACAATGAAATTTGGCCTTCATATTTTTCAAACTTGGAACTTTTCCCAGAATTGAACTTTTTAAAATTTTTGAAATGACATGGCAAATGAACAATCTGCTTACAGTAGAACTAGTCTTATAAAACGGACTTCTTTGAATATTTCCAGGGACACATTGTCACCTTACTTGTCTAACATTTCATTTACTTCCATGATATGCGATGGCTTTGATTTTAAGAACTTATCGACCATTTCATCATATGTATATATTACTGTTTCATTCACATTGCATTCTACTTCCGTTATATGCTTAGAATGAAAACAATGCTTAAATGTACAGTACCTATTGCATTTCAACAGTTTTGAGCTTCTTTTAAAATGCTTTTAGAAATGTTTTTAGCAATATGTGGTACTCAATTTTATGTTTAGCATTTAAATGTTTAGCATTTAGTATTATCGTTCAATCGAAGATGGAGTGTGTGTTGTATTCCGCTTTAGGGATCCGTATATAGGTTTTCCTGAATCATGTCCTTATATAGGCACAATTCGCCTTGCCCTTATATAGGCATAGAATCCCAGTCCTTATTTAGGCATTAACCGTGCACTCCAAATACAGGCATGGTCACCGACATCCGTCCACCCTAACGTCACAACGAGTTCTTAGTAACCAGACCCTTAAACTTCGGGAGTTCCCCTAGCACCGGACTATTGATTTCTCCAAGAACTCATCTATTATGTATGAACCGTTATACCTTAAGGGTTCATTCCTGACGTCTTCCTCTGTCCGACTTCACGTCAATGCTAACATTCCACGACACCTACCAGGTATAAATATACCTTCCCTTGCCCAAGCAAGTTAGAGGAGACCTCAACTTCAGAGGAACCCATATCCCGGCTTGACGCACTGAGAAGACGCTGTCATTCCTGCATGCAGACAAATCCAGCTTCCAGTGTTCTGACTCCCTTCGCGGGGTGTTAGAGTTCCAAATCCGGCAAGAGATTCCCACCTCTCTCATTCTCAAGGTATGGAGCTGACTAGATCCTAGAGGGACTCTTGGCATAATATACTTGGCATACTCTTGGTATACCATACTAGAGAATACTCCACCTACTTCTACCTTTCCCTACACCTAGACTAGGTTAGGTACATTGGGGTAGAACTAGCTTAGAGACGCATCTTATGAGTACTCGCATTTTTAGCTCATGTTATTTATGTACGTGAATATATGCTAATAGATAATGCTAGCGCAGTATTATTTATTTCTACTGCTTACGCTGTACATTATTTATCTTGCATACTGTCTCGTGATCATAACAGCACATATCTCTTACACTAGAAACAAGACTGTTCAATAAAACCCTTTTTATTGAAACGCCCGTCTTTTCCTTTCTGTGTAACTCTGTAGAAACTAAGCATGCACGATTGAATGAGTGAAACTGTTATCTATTGTTTCCACGATTCTGAGACATGTTCCGCTTCTAAAGGGAAACAAAGTTGTCATGTTTTTCGGTTGCCAGAAACGACTCCCTTCTTGTTCTCAAGGAGTTTCTAGTGGCCTCTGAGCTAGCTGGCACAGGTAATTACGTTTAATATAATCGATAGGGACATACCGACCTTAGTCCTATGTCAAACCTATAGGTTATATTATTCCAATGCGCAGAGCCTATTAGGGAAATTGGAACTACACTACAGTAGCCCTCCCCATTTTAAATTGGGACGACCTCTATATCTCCTTCCCACCTCGTCTTGAGCTGTTGCATGGTGTTTGGTGAGCGATTAAAAAAATATGGGGGATATTCACAAGAACGTGTGCTAAATATCACCAGAAAATGTTAACGCAACTTTACACATCGCAGCCTATCACGGGAAAATAACCCCGTGTTAACCTGGAATTCACAACACAGCGGTACCATGCGATAGTCTCCCGAAACCGCGGCCAATGTCCGCGATACAACCACCTCGACGGAGATAAAAACACAAACCCCAACACCAAAAAACATGCGGTGAGCCCATTCGCGAGGAGGAAAGCAGCGATAAGCAGCGCAAGGCCCGCGACACATATGCGGCATGCAGGAATAAGCACAACAAAAGCAGGAAAAAGAAAGACAAACCAAACAGAAAACAGCGAAGCACAATGAAGGCAGTCGGAGCCAGCACACAACCCCACAAGCACCACTGGCAACAAAACATTAGACATGGCAGGCCATCGTGGACAAGGTGAATGCAGCCCGAGAGCGGAGGAGGACAATGGCAGAAAACCAGAACAGCTGGAATGATGCGAAACGCACAAACAAGCACAAACACGCCAACAACCACAAGGCAGCAATGCACACCGGAGGTGGGAGACCAGCGCCACACCAGGAGTTGGATGACATGGAGGAAATGGTGTCCACCACATCAGTCTGGAGATGGTGGCAGGAGTCGGGGCCCGGAAACTGCTTAAAATCAACAGACACAACAGCAACAGGTAGAGGAACCACCAGGGACTGGGGGTACGGTGGGAGATGGCCACAATGGCACCCATGCACAATTAAGCACACCACAACTGCAGACAAACCATGCCCAAGAGGAACAACACCAACCAAGAGCACAAGTCACACAAGTCGGCAATATCACACCACTGAACAAGCACAGAAGTGAAAACCACACTGCCTGAAAGGGAGAAGGGTGAGCCAAATCAGAGCTGAAGGGACATCTCACACACAATGCAGCACCCACACATAGGAAGCAGAGCACCCCAACATCGAACAAACACCAACATCTGCACAACCGAACACAGGAGACAAGTGCACCCGCTTGTGGCTGGTAAATGGCCATACGCATCTGGCAAACCACGAAACAGGGCCATGATAATGCACAAGTACCAACCCACAGCCCTGATGGGGCAGCAATGCATGTAAGGCAGGGACCCAGATAGGCCGTGACACACACATTGGCATACAAATAAACACTCAACATAGTTGGAGACAAGTGAACGTGCGGAAACTTTATCAACAATTGCGTGTCAGTACGGCCAAGGGAAGTGCCACGACATGCAGACCAATGCTGCAACATGTCTGAATGAGGAACGTTGGAAAGCGCCCATGTCCACCCCGGGGGAGTCCATCACCAACACAAGTCATTGCCAACCCGCGTATGTTGTCCGCGCATGGATCAGGAGTCCAGGCCAATGCAGCCATGTCCACTGTCTCCCAGGGACATGTGACCAGATCCCCAACATGCAACCAGGCGTCGGGACACGTGCAATGGGTCACATGCAGTCCTGGCTGCAGGTACCTGGTCACTCGTCCATGAACGCGAGTGCAGCAGCGTAGGCCAACATTTCCAATGCGAGATCGTTGTCCACCACATCTGACATGTCGGCGACGTAACCCATCAGCTGTCCCGGACAGATGTGCTCACTCCAACCCCTGGCCCCAATATGCACGAAAGCCCAATCAGGGAGCGGCTCAATGTGGTCACTGCACACGACGACTCCTGCAATCTCCCAGGTCCAGTTCCCAGCATGCATGCCAAACATCCAGGCATGCCATAAACGGGCATCACGGTGACACTCCTGGTCATGGTCCAACAGGGGGCGCACACACACGTCGAAATCCAGGTCAGCTACCGTTACGTTGGAGAGGCAGACATCCATGGACCACTCGAATATGCACGAGCGACAGTGCAACACAGGCTGAACACAGGTGACGTTGGCAATGCGGAAGCTCAGCCTGTAACTGATCCGCAGCACTGTCAATGGCAGTGGCCCCAGTACATGCAGCAGACGTGCACGGTACAGGTCCATGTGACTGGAGTAGAGCATCTGTCCGGGATGGTCTGCCATTGCTTCAGTGGCTCTGCTTGAAGCGGCACTGTGAGGACCTGCGCCAGCCCTGTGGATGAAACGCCACAGCTCGGAGCAATGAGCAGTGTCTTTGTGCAACGGGTGCAGGCCTGGGGTGTGTTGGGAGTACGAGTGAAGGCCATTTCACGCACGCACACTACGACCAAGGACTTCTGCGTGTGGGATGTGTACACGTTGGCCTCACGTCTGGCAGTGCGTAGTGTGGGAGTCGCCTGGAAATGCTATCCTATCTGTCAGGGGGTGCTGGGCACATGCAAGTCACATCTAGGAGCTGCAGATATGCTACCGCCAGATAGTGCGGACAAAGGACCATTCATCCCTACAGTAACTGCACCATCTGCATGCATTCAGGAGACGTACAGAGGCCTGCCGTGGGTGTGGTGTGATGTCTGCGACCCTGGGAATCATGGATGATATGCCCAGCACGTGGCACATGTGCGGCCTCACTGTGTGTTACATTGCCTCACAGCTGCTCCACACTCCCACGAGCCCCCACACTTGTGCGCCCTGCGCGGTTGTATCACGTGCACTCCTACGGCACACCATTGTAATGCCTGTCCGCGCATGTCCAGCGGCATGCCACCAACACCGTGGCGCTGGCCTTTGAAGGTGTGCGGTCAAGTGAGTGTAGGCCAATGGTCCGGACAGGGTGGACACAAGTGTACAGTCCATGGCTGGCTGTGATCACGCTGCGAATGAGGCTAGGTAACTGATTCATGCAGCCGCAGGACTGATACACATAACACTTGGCATGCATGTGCCAAGACCCCGAGCGGTCTTGCGCTCCTACATTTCCCCGTCCGTGCGGGCCCGCCCTCCTGGTGCATGCTATATTGCAACATCGACTACTGTGGCCCTGGTGGTGACAACACCCCAACACAGAGACACACTTACCGCACTTCCTGCCCAAGGCCAGGTCCGAGCCACGCCCTGCTCCCTCTGCCGAATCAGCACACCCCTGCGCTGACCTGACGTACGCCGGACCAGCACACGCCGCTTGTGCATGCGGAGGGGGGCGAAGCTACATGTCCAAGGTCACTGCCAACGTTGAGGTGACATGGTATCGTCCGCTGAAGACAGCACACTGTGATGTTGCAGGGCCCGTGCCCATCATGCTGACACAATGACCACACGGACACACTTGCTCAGATGGTGTGAATGGCTACGGGCACGTGCGCCCGGCCACATTTATTAGCAGGCACACATATCTAGTGACACCTGTGTTGGATGTGTGTGGGGTGTGTGCACACCAGCCGGCAAGGGCTGCCTGGTGCAGTCAGAAATCGACAACAGTGTACATCGTAAAGGACACAACCATTCAACAGTAAAGGACCCATGACCTGAGCTGCACAGAGTTAGTGGCCCCGGATGCACAGCGTCCTGCACGGGCCTACCGCCACGGGCCGCTGACTTGCGGTGCACTGGGGCAGGGTCACGAGAGCAGAGCAGGTTCCCGCAGATGACTAGGGGGGTTGTCGCGGAGTGTCGCGGTGGACAGTGGAAGGTGTACCCCCAGGGCATGATGCCGAGGGCAGAACCATGCTGAAACAGTCACCATGTGTGAGAAAGTGCCATCTTTCTTGCATGGTATGCCCCCACTTTTTGCTGAATTGCTGATGTGCTTTGACTGAGTGTGCCCTGGGCTCCTGCCAATCAGGTGCCCAGGGCCTGTGTTCCTTCCCTAAAACGGCATTGTAGCCTAAACCCAATTGGCATCTCTGGCCACATGTCAGCCCCTGGTAAATGGTACCCTAGGTACCAGGGCACAGTGACCAGAGAAGGCCTCTAGGGCCTGCAGCACTTATTGTGCCACCCTTAGAGGCCCTGTACCCTGACACGCACACACTGCCCTTGCAGGCTGAGTGTCTTGGTGCAGAACAAAAACAGAGAGTCGACATGGCACACATCCCTGTGTGCTATGCCCACAAACACACTGCCCTGGCATACCTCAGTCACCCCTCTAGCTGGGTGCACTATGCCAGTGGTGAGGGTACAGGTGCATGAGCCCTGTACCCCTACAGTACCCAGGTCCATTCCTGGGCACTGTAAGTGCAGTGCTGCCATTAAGAGTATATGGTGCTGGGAGGTCGTCATCACGAACTCCACAGCACCATGATGGCTACACTGAAGACTGAGAAGTTTGGTATCAAACTTCTCAGCACATTAAACCCACACTGATGCCAGTGTGGGATTTAATGTCAGATGCACGACAGAGGGCAACTTAGAGTTGCCCCCTGAACCTAACCTACAATCCATGTCCTGCCTGAGAGGCTGCCTAGGCTGCCACCCAGCAGACATGTTGCTGGACCCCTGGGTAGAGAGCCATCCGCTCTCCCGGGCCTGCAACAATGCACGTCCTGGGCGAGGTGCTAGGCCTCCTCCCCCAGGATGGGCAGGGGAAGCTTCAAAGGCATTCCGCCTTTGTGAACTTCCCAGACCACTTGCTGTACTCAGCAACTGGTCCCCACTGGTTCTAGCCCCCACTCTGGTGGGAAGACTGGCGGGAAACACCAAGGGAGGAAAGGGGGTGTGCCAGCCTCTGCCAACCCCACCCCTTGGGTGGGGGAGGCGAGGTGAAGCACATCTCCGGGCTCTCGCCATCTTGAAGATGGGGAGCCCTACCCAATCAGGACTAGGCTCCTGCCCCCTCCCACTGCAGAGTGGCAGGATAGGGGTGTACCCACCCCAGGGAAGGGACCCATTGGTCCCTGCCCTTTACCTACCTGTAACGCCCCTAAATCTAGTATTTAGGGGCACCCTGAACCTTCCTTCCTTAGATCCCGAATTCGAAACAAGCAAGAAGAACAAGAAGAAAGAAGACCTGCCGTGCAGCTGCTCACAAGAGGACGACACCAACTGACTTGGCCCCAGCCCTACAGGCCTCTCGACCCTCGAACCTGCTCCTGCTAAACCCCGGCGTCTCCAGTGGTCAGCAACCTCGAAAACCCCGGAGGACCTGACTGCCTTGTGACTCTAAAAGAACTGGGACTCCCACGAGCAGTGGTACTGCTCAAAAGCAAGTAACAAACCCCTGGTGCCAGCCAGGAACCGCGACTCCTGCACCCTCTGCACCCGCCGAGCCCGGCTTGTGCCTGAGTGGACAAAGACTACGAGAACGTCCCCCCGGCGACTGTGACCCAGAATCCAGCACCCAAGGACCCTCCTCGACGACCCTGACGACGCCTGCAGCCTCAGAACCTGGGCCTCCTCCAACCGCGACCAGCAGAGGGTAAGATTTCCCGATGCGAAAAGACACCCCTGCACCCGGCGCCCTGCGGCCTCCTGTGCCCAACTCCGGGGTGCCTACCTATCCTCCAGCTACCCAACTTTCCTCTCGAAGTGGTGGTCGCACCTGAAGAATCTCCGTGCCCGAGCTTGCAGCCTTTGTTCAACTTCCAGCTTCTCCATTGAAACCCATTGAGCGCCCGATGGCTCAAAAGCACCCTGCACCCAGCCGCCCGAGTGCCCCTGGAAGTGCAACACCGATCCTACTCTACTTCCCCACTTGCCCTGGGTAAGTGACCAGGAGCCCAGCTCCCACAGCCGCGTGGCCTGCTTGCCAGCAGCCACCAACCAAAGGCCCCCTGTCCGCCATAGGCTAACATTGGGCCTAACTCACTCTGCACCCGGCCGCACCTGTGCCGCTGAGGGTGTACCAACTGTACCTACCTGACCCTGGGGGACCCCTGAGTCTATGCCCAGAACCTTAACTCTGCCAGTCGAGTACTTACCCGAAAACCGATAACCTACATTTTCTCCATAGGGTAACATTGACTGGTTTACACTGAAATTTCTTCTAAGTGTCGAGTTTTGAAACTTTAAAATATTTACTAAAAATCGTCCGATCAACGAAAACGAAATTACTCACCTGTTTTCAGGAGAGATCCCAGTGCTGGATCTTGGTGCCCAGCACTGACCCTGAAAAGCAATTACAACTGTACTTACCGATAACTTGATTTTCCTCCATAGGATAACATTGCCTGGTTTTCTCCAGAAATTCTTCTAAGTGTCGACTTTTGAAACAAACAAATATTCCTTAAAAATCGCCTGTGTAACAAAAACGATTTCTTTCAACTGTTTACAGGAAATGCACCAGGGTTGAATCCAGGATCCAACCCTGAGTAAGAAAATCATACGTAAAGTAACTGATACTGCTTTTACTTAAAAACTCCCATTGAGCTCAATGTTATAATTGTGTTTGAATTGTGTTGCCTATTGCAACAACTGTAGCTATTGCATTCAACAGTCTATTGTGTATTGAAAGTATATAACTAAAGCATCTCATTCTGAGAAAGTATTTTTATACCTACCTGTGGTTCTAAAATAAAACAACAATATATTTTTACATACAAAACAATTGGCCTAGAGTTCAGTTCTTGAGTGTGTGAGACCATTTGCTGACTGAGTGTGTACAACAAATGCTTTACACTGTCCTCTGATACTGCCTTACTGCTCGACCAAGCTACCACTTTAGAGAGTAAGGTTATATCTAACTTTAGCCTCTGCCAATCCTCTGGGGACTGTGGACTCTGTGCACACTGAACCTTACTTTGGTTCAGTATATACAGAGCCACTTTCTTACACCATGGTGGAGATGAGTAGAGCAAACACATGTCGGACCCCAAGTCCGTCCCAGCCAGATGATGATGCAGACAACCCCCAGGCCATGGACTCAGACGACACCAAAGTTCAACCAGAGAGTGCCCATGAGTCATTGCGCACATAGTGGCACCAGTGCTGATAGGGGATGCCGCCTGTGATGAGGCGTGTCCAATGGCGTGGACTCCTCCATATCTTACCCAGGACACAGTTCCACATGTGTGGCCTACTGGACCGCAGTGTAGGCCTGAGGCAGCGGCAATCAGGAACCATTCACCGAGTGTCACCGGCTTAGGTTGGATGGTCCCACCGGCCTGCGTAGTTCAGGTTCAGTGGCACCATGGGACGCGGACTTGCGTTGCACAGGGTTAGTGGCACCAGGTCAGTTGTTGCTAGTGTTCGGTCACCTCCGTAACGAGGATCCGGCTTTCATCCGGACTGAACCGCATCTTCCTCTTACTCCTCTCCGTGCGTTCACTGGTATGGACTCTGCCATCCATGAATCACGACTGGGTGCTCGATGTGGGGCCTACTAGACCGCAGTTTAGGCCGGGGGCAGCGGTCAGCACGGGCCCACAGACACGTGTCGTGTGCTTGTGATGCATTTGTTTGCTCCACTGATAGCAGGGAGTTTAGTGATATCACCCCTGCAGTAGACATCTGGTCACTGCCATTCATGACTCAGGACACAGTTCCACATGTGGGACCCACTGGGACGCTGTGTAGGCCTGTGCCCTCATCCACGTGTTGTTGGCTTGCGTTGAACAGGGTTAGTGGCACCGCGTGTCGCCGGCTTGCGTTGAACAGGGTTAGTGGCACCACATGTCGCTGGCTTGCGTTGAACAGGGTTAGTGGCACCACGTGTCGCCGGCTTGCGATAAGGAATTATGCCTCACTGAGCGAAGAGAGTCTGGTGCTGTGGCCGCTGCCACGGACTTGGGGTCACTGCCATTCATGACTCAGGACACAGTTCCACATGTGGGACCCACTGGGCCGAGGAGGATGCAGGTGGAGTATGTGAATGTATAAGGAGTAATGTGGGCCTGCGCCGTGGAGGCCAGCGATGGTCTGCGGAGGCTGCAAAGGTCGCAGGCCTGGGGCCTGGAGCTTGCACCGGCACGTGGTGGGCCCTCTTTGACACACGCCGGTGTCGGCAGGTGAGCGGAGTCTCGTTGGTGCGCTGGGGCAGGCATGACGGGTCTGGGGCCCAGCGGCCCGGGGTGCAGCAGGCGCACAGGGACGCAGGCCCCGCCGCACTCCGCGCCGGACTCGTGGCGGGCTGAGAGGCGCCGCCCTGGCAGACGCGTTGTCCATTCCGAATGAGAACCACGCCCAGTTCGACAGGCTTTTTGTTCACACCCCTACGCAGGCCTGGCGTACGCAGGTCCAACCCACTTCGCCCGCGCATGCAGGGGGGGACGTAACATGCGACATTTCCGCGTTCTGCCCCACAGCCTGTGGGGACATGGTAGTGTCCACTGGCCACTACACTCCATGCACCAGCAGTTGATCTCCACATGGCCATTTCCGTGATTTGCACGCTGTGGTCTGTCCGGCATCTCCACGCCACATCTGGCATTGGGTAGGTTCACATTCCTTAGTCACTTGCCGCTCTCGCACATGCCTGCTCCATGCCTCTCCTCACATCCTGCTATTGTGTGTCTGTGGTGCCATGCCGTGGCTGGGTTGTGGGCATGGCAAGGCCAAGTTCCTGATGGAGTCGTGTTGTCGTGTCTGGTCGTTTGTCATGTTGTGTGTCACATTGAATGTAGTTGTGCTGCATGTCCATTGCCGGTGTCGTGAGTTGCATGACTGTAAGTAAGTCCGTTTTTTTTTATATAGCGCAGCTACTCACCCTTACGGGTCTCAAGGCGCTGGGGGACGTAGTGGAAATTAAGTGAGCTATTGCCCAGAGTCACATGGTGCTGAGCTGAGCTGCCGCCGGAGCCTGGGATCGAACCGTGAACCCTGTGCTCCAAAGTCAGCTGCCCTGGCCGCTGCACCACACCTGTGGGCTGGAGGTGTGTGGTGTGTTCATTTTGGACTTACCAATGGGCACTGCATTTCCATGGGTGCCATCCTGGGAGCGCTGGGTGATGCTGGACTGTCCGGAGATGTGAGAATCATGCACTCGGCCTGGGGAGTTGGCCACGACATTGTTGAGGGGTCCCGGGCGGTCCACTGTTGCCTGCACATTCATGATATGCGTGTGCTTTCTGTTGTGGTAGTTGTGTGCAGTGTCAGCAGGGGGCACGAGGGGTACATGTGTGCAGTTGATTGGCCCTGGCACGTGAGGGAATCCAGCTATGGCGTAGGGGCCTTGCTTGGTCTCCAGCAGCTCCTGCGCAGTGTGGGTGAAGTGGAGGTGCTGGGGTACCAGGCTGTTGTTGGCATCCAGGACAGGTGTGATGACCTTGTATGGGGCTCCGACTCTGGCAGTTGTGGGTTGGATGGTACCAGAGGCCGACATGTGCTGCGCAGCCGGCAGCTTTGTCTGCGGAGGGATGTTGGTAGTCCGCTGGGTTGGGACAGTCAGCAGGTGGGGGATGTGGGTCAGGATGCAGGGGATGGTTGTCCTTTTGGGCCTGTGGTGGGCAATGTCCTCCTCTGGCGTTGGGTCTGGGTGGCAGGTGCGTTTCAGGTGGGTCCGCTGTCTTTGTGTACGCTGCCTCTGTGGTGTTCCCAAGGGAGGGGATGGGGCGGGGGGGGTCCTGGGGGTGGTTAAGGGCCTGGGGTGGGTGGGGGTGGGTGTTGTGTCCCTCATGGGTCTCGGAGCTGCATGATGATTGTCTCCATGGCATCTGTGGGTCTTCGGGTGTGGCTCTTGGCTGGGCTCGCTTTCATGCTGCAGGTAGTTGTCCTGCTTAACACCAGCAAAAGGCAGGTATTAAATCCCTGGTGCTACCGCGGCTTATCGCCTGTTTTTGGTTCGCATCGCAGATCTGGCAGTTTGTTGTGAAAGTGGTATTGTGGTTTTTTCATGTGTTTTTGCACGGGAACGTCTACTCTGCATCTCATTAGGGTTAGTTGGGGGTGTCCACCGTGGTGTTAAGTTTTTGGGCAGTTATCGCGGGAATACTGGCGATGCCGGCAGTTTGCACCCGCTTGTGAATGGGGTGTTAAATCTATCTCCACTTTTGATGAGTTAAGGTGGAGATAAATCGGAGATAAGTCCTTGTGAATATGCCCCTATGTTTTATATACATCAGGGACATGGATTTTTTTAGAATAGGGTCTACTAGTAGCCGATCTCCTAGAGGAGAGCACTAGACTAAGGCATTTCTAACCTGCAAATAACAATACGTTTCTGAGTCTACCAATTGGAAGTCTCTTGCCAAATCTTTTAGGGGAATGACATCTCCCCTGGCTCACATGTCTCCCAATTTGGAGCTGCCTATTAAGCACCATTTTGCGAAACCCTGTAGTTTCCATAGATGTCAGTGCTGCGCAGTCCCATAATGGCATTGCTTGTATGAGTCTACCTTTCCTCCATAAATAGTTTACTTCTTTCCAAATTTTCACTACCGTGGTGGTGTGTGAGGGAAGTGGAGTCAGAGGTCTTTTCCCATACAGCAGTGCTAGGTACACTCTGCCACCCATCACGTCTGTGCATATACACAGCTGGTTCAGTCTGAGCTGTAAAAGCCCAGTCATTTCTCATTGGAGGGCCAGTAATATTTTTGAAAGTCCAGCAGGGCAATCCCTCCATCATAGCAACCCTTGGTCAGTATGGCCAGGGCAACTCTGGCTGGACCTCTGCCTCAGCGTAGCAGGCACATCTCCACCTCAATCACTCTAAAGAACTTCCTCAGAACCTCATAGGGTGCATTTTGTAGTGCTATTAAAACCAAGCCATCATTTTGAATAGTACAGCCCTGCTCATCAGGGAGAGCGGCAGGGTGTGCCTGTGCCAAACATCACCTTACAGTCTCTTCAGGAGTGGGGACAGGTTCCACATGAAGAAAAGTCTGGCATCTTTGGGTTAATTGATACCAAAGTATAGAAATCCCTCCTCCCCAATCACATCCTACATTCTGGCGGTAACCTTGGTACCTTACCTGTAAGTGGGTATATCTGGGACTTATGCCAGTTGATATCATATTCCGAGTATTTGCCAAAATCTGTGAGTATTCATGTTATTCTGAATACTGTAAGTTCTGGGTCGGTCACGGACAGCAATATATCACCCCCGTTGAGGGATATTTTACCTTCCCAGGTGCCATCCCAGTTTAATCCTCTGACTAGCGCGTCTTGTCTCACCCAGGCTTAGTTTATGGGTCAGGGAGATATCTATTCTGGAGGAGAGAAGAAGCTCCAAGGTCATTATCTCCTTCTCCAAGTCATCCAACCTCTTCTTTATTTTCCTTTTTTGCACTTGCAATCAGGGACTTTGCTTGTCCTCTGACCACCGTTTTATATGCCTTCCATATAGTAAGGGCAGAGTTGAACGAGGTCTCATTTTCAGTGAAGTAGTGATCTGTCTATTTCCAGAGCCACCCAGGATTCCTTGGGTCTTGAGGTACCAGGGACTGATTGATTACACCTTCCCCTTTGTGTCCAGTTTTTATGAACTTTGGCCCATAATGGCGAGTCGTCTCAAAACCCGTGGCAAGGTGTTGTACATATGAGAAGTAGTGGGCCAGTGTATGTTGAGTGAGTAGATAGTCTATGCGAGATAGACTTCTGTGTGTACTTGAGTGGAACGAATATTGTTTCTCCATGGGATTGTGGGTCCTTCAGAGGTCCACCAGTCTCATTGCTACTAAACAATCTCAAAGGGGGCTCATTTTCTCTGTCATTTTTGTGTGCGCCTGTCTGTCCTAGTCCTCCCTCAGTACCATGTTGAAGTCGCCTCCCATTATTAAGATGCCGTCCGTGATTTGTAGCATCAGGGAGCGCACGCGGTGCTTAATTTGAGCCGGTGCTTTCCGGGTGCTCAGCACCTGCACTTAATTGGTTTCCGGTGCTCGGCACCCGCACCTTATTGTCATCACCATACTTAGAACAGTGTACCACATGGTGGTGCTGCTCATCTAATTTAGAGATGAGCAGAACAACGGTAGTTTAGGACTACAATATACATTACAAATTGCTAATCTCTGCCTCCCCAGCCATTCCTTTAGCTTTGGGGACCGGGAATAATCTGAACTGTCGCATTTACATGCGAGAAAGCTGGTTAGTAGTTGTTTTGGCAGCAATGACAAGGGCGATGGGTGGTGCAAGCTGCAGTGGCCTCCTGGTCAGAGCCCTGGCACTTAATATTTTACATATTAAGCACTGAGCGCACGTCTTATAAGGCCAGTGTATTAAATTCGGGAGGCTTCTATACCGACCATATATTCAATGTCATTCCCTCCCTGTGTCCTGAGAGAGCCACATATCTGCCCTGGGGGTCTGCCCATGACCGCTGGGGGGGTGAAAGGAATTGCTTTTTTGGTAACGATGCCTTCCCTTTGGATCCTGATGTGTAGCTCGCTCGTGCCAGCATTTTGTAGATCCACCTACCTACAGCTGTGTAAATATTTCCAATTATGTGCATCTCCTGAATCATCACTATGTCAGGGGCATGGAGTTTAAGAATTGTAGTACCACTCCTCTTTTGATCCTGCCTCTCAAACCATCAACGTACCACAGCAGTACCTTTAGAGACCTCATGCTGGCTACATCCAAGGTTGTCCCCAGAAGGCACTTCATCCAATATGGCCCCACCTGAATGGTGGCCCAGAGACCAAGTGCAAAAGAAACAATTGATGGACGGAATGCTGGACAATGCAAACATTCACCCCCAGTCACAAGGATCTGGGTTAAATCCATTATTCTTTTGCTCACCACACCACCCCAGTTTGGACCCAGCCATATGCAAATCAGTCTTGACTCTGTTCCTTGTGGGAACAGTCCAGCCCGAACTGCCAAGCCAGGTCCTCCCTGGACCGGAAACAAGCATCCTGGGACCGGTTTCAGGGCATCACCCTTCATCAACTGGGCTAAGTTGAATCCAGTGGTGTAGTGAGCACGGGACCCACGTCTGGGCATACCCTTCCCACTTAGGGCGACAAATGCAAAAGAAACAATTGATGGACGGAATGCTGGACAATGCAAACATTCACCCCCAGTCACAAGGATCTGGGTTAAATCCATCATTCTTTTGCTCACCACACCACCCCAGTTTGGACCCGGCCATATGCAAATCAGTCTTGACCCTGTTCCTTGTGGGAACAGTCCAGCCCGAACTGCCAAGCCAGGTCCTCCCTGGGCCGGAAAAAAGCATCCTGGGACCGGTTTCAGGGCATCACCCTTCATCAGCCAGGCTAGCTTGAATCCAGTGGTGTAGTGAGCACAGGACCGGCGTCTGGGCACACTCTTCCCTCTTAGGGCGACAAATGCAAAAGAAACAATTGATGGACGGAATGCTGGACAATGCAAACATTCACCCCCAGTCACAAGGATCTGGGTTAAATCCATCATTCTTTTGCTCACCACACCACCCCAGTTTGGACCCAGCCATATGCAAATCAATCTTGACCCTGTTCCTTGTGGGAACAGTCCAGCCCGAACTGCCAAGCCAGGTCCTCCCTGGACCGGAAACAAGCATCCTGGGACTGGTTTCAGGGCATCACCCTTCATCAGCCAGGCTAGCATGAATCCAGTGGTGTAGTGAGCACGGGACCCACGTCTGGGCATACCCTTCCCACTTAGGGCGACAAATGCAAAAGAAAGAATTGATGGACGGAATGCTGGACAATGCAAACATTCACCCCCAGTCACAAGGATCTGGGTTAAATCCATCATTCTTTTGCTCACCACACCACCCCAGTTTGGACCCAGCCATATGCAAATCAGTCTTGACCCTGTTCCTTGTGGGAACAGTCCAGCCCGAACTGCCAAGCCAAGTCCTCCTTGGACCGGAAACAAGCATCCTGGGACCGGTTTCAGGGCATCACCCTTCATCAGCCAGGCTAGCTTGAATCCAGTGGTGTAGTGAGCACGGGACCCACGTCTGGGCATACCCTTCCCACTTAGGGCGACAAATGCAAAAGAAACAATTGATGGACGGAATGCTGGACAATGCAAACATTCACCCCCAGTCACAAGGATCTGGGTTAAATCCATCATTCTTTTGCTCACCACCACACCCCAGTTTGTACCCAGCCATATGTAAATCAGTCTTGACCCTGTTCCTTGTCGGAACAGTCCAGCCCGAACTGCCAAGCTAGGTCCTCCTGGACCGGAAACAAGCATCCTGCGACCAGTTTCAGGGCATCACACTTCATCAGCCAGGCTAGCTTGAATCCAGTGGTGTAGTGAGCACGGGACCCACGTCTGGGCATACCCTTCCCACTTAGGGCGACAAATGCAAAAGAAACAATTGATGGACGGAATACTGGAAAATGCAAACATTCACCCACAGTCACAAGGATCTGGGTTAAATCCATCATTCTTTTGCTCACCACACCACCCCAGTTTGGACCGAGCCATATGCAAATCAGTCTTGACCCTGTTCCTTGTGGGAACAGTCCAGCCCGAACTGCCAAGCCAGGTCCTCCCTGGACCGGATACAAGCATCCTGGGACCGGTTTCAGGACATCACCCTTCATCAGCCAGGCTAGCTTGAATCCAGTGGTGTAGTGAGCATGTGACCCACGTCTGGGCATACCCTTCCCACTTAGGGCGACAAATGCAAAACAAACAATTGATGGACGGAATGCTGAGCAATGCAAACATTCACCACCAGTCACAACGATGTGGGTTAAATCCATCATTCTTTTGCTCACCACACCACCACAGTTTGGACCCAGCCATATGCAAATCAGTCTTGACCCTGTTCTTTGTGGGAACAGTCCAGCCGGAACTGCCAAGCCAGGTCCCCCCTGGACCGGAAACAAGCATCCTGCGACCGGTTTCAGGGCATCACCCTTCTTCAGCCAGGCTAGCTTGAATCCAGTGGTATAGTGAGCACGGGACCCATGTCTGGGCGTACCCTTCCCACTTAGGGCGACAAATGCAAAAGAAACAATTGATGGACGGAATGCTGGACCATGCAAACATTCACCCCCAGTCACAAGTAGATGGGTTAAATCCATCATTCTTTTGCTCACCACACCACCCCAGTTTGGACCCAGCCATATGCAAATCAGTTTTTACCCTGTTCCTTGTGGGAACAGTCCAGCCCAAACTGCCAAGCCAGGTCCTCCCTGGACCGGAAACAAGCATCCTGGGACCGGTTTCAGGGCATCACCCTTCATCAGCCAGGCTAGCTTGAATCCAGTGGTGTAGTGAGCACGGGACCCACGTCTGGGCATACCCTTCCCACTTAGGGCAACAAATGCAAAAGAAACAATTGATGGACGGAATGCTGGACAATGCAAACATTCACCCCCAGTCACAAGGATCTGGGTTAAATCCATCATTCTTTTGCTCACCACACCACCCCAGTTTGGACTCAGCCATATGCAAATCAGTCTTGACCCTGTTCCTTGTGGGAACAGTCCAGCCCGAACTGCCAAGCCAGGTCCTCCCTGGACCGGATACAAGCATCCTGGGACCGGTTTCAGGACATCACCCTTCATCAGCCAGGCTAGCTTGAATCCAGTGGTGTAGTGAGCATGGGACCCACGTCTGGGCATACCCTTCCCACTTAGGGGGACAAATGCAAAACAAACAATTGATGGACGGAATGCTGAACAATGCAAACATTCACCACCAGTCACAAGGATGTGGGTTAAATCCATCATTCTTTTGCTCACCACACCACCCCAGTTTGGACCCAGCCATATGCAAATCAGTCTTGACCCTGTTCCTTGTGGGAACAGTCCAGCCCGAACTGCCAAGCCAGGTCCCCCTGGACCAGAAACAAGCATCCTGGGACCGGTTTCAGGGCATCACCCTTCTTCAGCCAGGCTAGCTTGAATCCAGTGGTATAGTGAGCACGGGACCCATGTCTGGGCATACCCTTCCCACTTAGGGCGACAAATGCAAAAGAAACAATTGATGGACGGAATGCTGGACCATGCAAACATTCACCCCCAGTCACAAGTAGCTGGGTTAAATCCATCATTCTTTTGCTCACCACACCACCCCAGTTTGGACCCAGCCATATGCAAATCAATCTTGACCCTGTTCCTTGTGGGAACAGTCCAGCCCGAACTGCCAAGCCAGGTCCTCCCTGGACCGGATACAAGCATCCTGGGACCGGTTTCAGGACATCACCCTTCATCAGCCAGGCTAGCTTGAATCCAGTGGTGTAGTGAGCATGGGACCCACGTCTGGGCATACCCTTCCCACTTAGGGCGACAAATGCAAAACAAACAATTGATGGACGGAATGCTGAGCAATGCAAACATTCACCACCAGTCACAACGATGTGGGTTAAATCCATCATTCTTTTGCTCACCACACCACCCCAGTTTGGACCCAGCCATATGCAAATCAGTCTTGACCCTGTTCTTTGTGGGAACAGTCCAGCCGGAACTGCCAAGCCAGGTCCCCCCTGGACCGGAAACAAGCATCCTGGGACCGGTTTCAGGGCATCACCCTTCTTCAGCCAGGCTAGCTTGAATCCAGTGGTGTAGTGAGCACGGGACCCACGTCTGGGCATACCCTTCCCACTTAGGGCGACAAATGCAAAAGAAACAATTGATGGACGGAATGCTGGACAATGCAAACATTCACCCCCAGTCACAAGGATCTGGGTTAAATCCATCATTCTTTTGCTCACCACACCACCCCAGTTTGGACTCAGCCATATGCAAATCAGTCTTGACCCTGTTCCTTGTGGGAACAGTCCAGCCCGAACTGCCAAGCCAGGTCCTCCCTGGACCGGATACAAGCATCCTGGGACCGGTTTCAGGACATCACCCTTCATCAGCCAGGCTAGCTTGAATCCAGTGGTGTAGTGAGCATGGGACCCACGTCTGGGCATACCCTTCCCACTTAGGGGGACAAATGCAAAACAAACAATTGATGGACGGAATGCTGAACAATGCAAACATTCACCACCAGTCACAAGGATGTGGGTTAAATCCATCATTCTTTTGCTCACCACACCACCCCAGTTTGGACCCAGCCATATGCAAATCAGTCTTGACCCTGTTCCTTGTGGGAACAGTCCAGCCCGAACTGCCAAGCCAGGTCCCCCTGGACCAGAAACAAGCATCCTGGGACCGGTTTCAGGGCATCACCCTTCTTCAGCCAGGCTAGCTTGAATCCAGTGGTATAGTGAGCACGGGACCCATGTCTGGGCATACCCTTCCCACTTAGGGCGACAAATGCAAAACAAACAATTGATGGACGGAATGCTGAACAATGCAAACATTCACCACCAGTCACAAGGATGTGGGTTAAATCCATCATTCTTTTGCTCACCACACCACCCCAGTTTGGACCCAGCCATATGCAAATCAGTCTTGACCCTGTTCCTTGTGGGAACAGTCCAGCCCGAACTGCCAAGCCAGGTCCCCCTGGACCAGAAACAAGCATCCTGGGACCGGTTTCAGGGCATCACCCTTCTTCAGCCAGGCTAGCTGGAATCCAGTGGTATTGTGAGCACGGGACCCATGTCTGGGCATACCCTTCCCACTTAGGGCGACAAATGCAAAAGAAACAATTGATGGACGGAATGCTGGACCATGCAAACATTCACCCCCAGTCACAAGTAGCTGGGTTAAATCCATCATTCTTTAGCTCACCACACCACCCCAGTTTGGACCCAGCCATATGCAAATCAGTTTTTACCCTGTTCCTTGTGGGAACAGTCCAGCCCGAACTGCCAAGCCAGGTCCTCCCTGGACCGGAAACAAGCATCCTGGGACCGGTTTCAGGGCATCACCCTTCATCAGCCAGGCTAGCTTGAATCCAGTGGTGTAGTGAGCACGGGACCCACGTCTGGGCATACCCTTCCCACTTAGGGCGACAAATGCAAAAGAAACAATTGATGGACGGAATGCTGGACAATGCAAACATTCACCCCCAGTCACAAGTATCTGGGTTAAATCCATCATTCTTTTGCTCACCACACCACCCCAGTTTGGACCCGGCCATATGCAAATCAGTTTTGACCCTGTTCCTTGTGGGAACAGTCCAGCCCGAACTGCCAAGCCAGGTCCTCCCTGGGCCGGAAAAAAGCATCCTGGGACCGGTTTCAGGGCATCACCCTTCATCAGCCAGGCTAGCTTGAATCCAGTGGTGTAGTGAGCACAGGACCGGCGTCTGGGCACACCCTTCCCACTTAGGGCGACAAATGCAAAAGAAACAATTGATGGACGGAATGCTGGACAATGCAAACATTCACCCCCAGTCACAAGGATCTGGGTTAAATCCATCATTCTTTTGCTCACCACACCACCCCAGTTTGGACCCAGCCATATGCAAATCAATCTTGACCCTGTTCCTTGTGGGAACAGTCCAGCCCGAACTGCCAAGCCAGGTCCTCCCTGGACCGGAAACAAGCATCCTGGGACTGGTTTCAGGGCATCACCCTTCATCAGCCAGGCTAGCATGAATCCAGTGGTGTAGTGAGCACGGGACCCACGTCTGGGCATACCCTTCCCACTTAGGGGCGACAAATGCAAAAGAAAGAATTGATGGACGGAATGCTGGACAATGCAAACATTCACCCCCAGTCACAAGGATCTGGGTTAAATCCATCATTCTTTTGCTCACCACACCACCCCAGTTTGGACCCAGCCATATGCAAATCAGTCTTGACCCTGTTCCTTGTGGGAACAGTCCAGCCCGAACTGCCAAGCCAGGTCCTCCTTGGACCGGAAACAAGCATCCTGGGACCGGTTTCAGGGCATCACCCTTCATCAGCCAGGCTAGCTTGAATCCAGTGGTGTAGTGAGCACGGGACCCACGTCTGGGCATACCCTTCCCACTTAGGGCGACAAATGCAAAAGAAACAATTGATGGACGGAATGCTGGACTATGCAAACATTCACCCCCAGTCACAAGGATCTGGGTTAAATCCATCATTCTTTTGCTCACCACCACACCCCAGTTTGTACCCAGCCATATGTAAATCAGTCTTGACCCTGTTCCTTGTCGGAACAGTCCAGCCCGAACTGCCAAGCCAGGTCCTCCCTGGACCGGAAACAAGCATCCTGCGACCAGTTTCAGTGCATCACACTTCATCAGCCAGGCTAGCTTGAATCCAGTGGTGTAGTGAGCACGGGACCCACGTCTGGGCATACCCTTCCCACTTAGGGCGACAAATGCAAAAGAAACAATTGATGGACGGAATGCTGGACAATGCAAACATTCACCCCCAGTCACAAGGATCTGGGTTAAATCCATCATTCTTTTGCTCACCACACCACCCCAGTTTGGACCGAGCCATATGCAAATCAGTCTTGACCCTGTTCCTTGTGGGAACAGTCCAGCCCGAACTGCCAAGCCAGGTCCTCCCTGGACCGGATACAAGCATCCTGGGACCGGTTTCAGGACATCACCCTTCATCAGCCAGGCTAGCTTGAATCCAGTGGTGTAGTGAGCATGGGACCCACGTCTGGGCATACCCTTCCCACTTAGGGCGACAAATGCAAAACAAACAATTGATGGACGGAATGCTGAGCAATGCAAACATTCACCACCAGTCACAACGATGTGGGTTAAATCCATCATTCTTTTGCTCACCACACCACCCCAGTTTGGACCCAGCCATATGCAAATCAGTCTTGACCCTGTTCTTTGTGGGAACAGTCCAGCCGGAACTGCCAAGCCAGGTCCCCCTGGACCGGAAACAAGCATCCTGGGACCGGTTTCAGGGCATCACCCTTCTTCAGCCAGGCTAGCTTGAATCCAGTGGTATAGTGAGCACGGGACCCATGTCTGGGCATACCCTTCCCACTTAGGGCGACAAAGGCAAAAGAAACAATTGATGGACGGAATGCTGGACCATGCAAACATTCACCCCCAGTCACAAGTAGCTGGGTTAAATCCATCATTCTTTTGCTCACCACACCACCCCAGTTTGGACCCAGCCATATGCAAATCAGTTTTTACCCTGTTCCTTGTGGGAACAGTCCAGCCCGAACTGCCAAGCCAGGTCCTCCCTGGACCGGAAACAAGCATCCTGGGACCGGTTTCAGGGCATCACCCTTCATCAGCCAGGCTAGCTTGAATCCAGTGGTGTAGTGAGCACGGGACCCACGTCTGGGCATACCCTTCCCACTTAGGGCGACAAATGCAAAAGAAACAATTGATGGACGGAATGCTGGACAATGCAAACATTCACCCCCAGTCACAAGGATCTGGGTTAAATCCATCATTCTTTTGCTCACCACACCACCCCAGTTTGGACTCAGCCATATGCAAATCAGTCTTGACCCTGTT
The DNA here is from genome assembly GCA_963921515.1 of Calotriton arnoldi. Taxonomy (NCBI): domain Eukaryota; kingdom Metazoa; phylum Chordata; class Amphibia; order Caudata; family Salamandridae; genus Calotriton; species Calotriton arnoldi. The sequence continues at coordinate 853,489 of CAWUFW010007533.1, forward strand.
CCTTGTGGGAACAGTCCAGCCCGAACTGCCAAGCCAGGTCCTCCCTGGACCGGATACAAGCATCCTGGGACCGGTTTCAGGACATCACCCTTCATCAGCCAGGCTAGCTTGAATCCAGTGGTGTAGTGAGCATGGGACCCACGTCTGGGCATACCCTTCCCACTTAGGGGGACAAATGCAAAACAAACAATTGATGGACGGAATGCTGAACAATGCAAACATTCACCACCAGTCACAAGAATGTGGGTTAAATCCATCATTCTTTTGCTCACCACACCACCCCAGTTTGGACCCAGCCATATGCAAATCAGTCTTGACCCTGTTCCTTGTGGGAACAGTCCAGCCCGAAATGCCAAGCCAGGTCCTCCCTGGGCCGGAAAAAGCATCCTGGGACCGGTTTCAGGGCATCACCCTTCATCAGCCAGGCTAGCTTGAATCCAGTGGTGTAGTGAGCACAGGACCGGCGTCTGGGCACACCCTTCCCACTTAGGGCGACAAATGCAAAAGAAACAATTGATGGACGGAATGCTGGACAATGCAAACATTCACCCCCAGTCACAAGGATCTGGGTTAAATCCATCATTCTTTTGCTCACCACACCACCCCAGTTTGGACCCAGCCATATGCAAATCAATCTTGACCCTGTTCCTTGTGGGAACAGTCCAGCCCAGACTGCCAAGCCAGGTCCTCCCTGGACCGGAAACAAGCATCCTGGGACTGGTTTCAGGGCATCACCCTTCATCAGCCAGGCTAGCATGAATCCAGTGGTGTAGTGAGCACGGGACCCACGTCTGGGCATACCCTTCCCACTTAGGGCGACAAATGCAAAGAAAGAATTGATGGACGGAATGCTGGACAATGCAAACATTCACCCCCAGTCACAAGGATCTGGGTTAAATCCATCATTCTTTTGCTCACCACACCACCCCAGTTTGGACCCAGCCATATGCAAATCAGTCTTGACCCTGTTCCTTGTGGGAACAGTCCAGCCCGAACTGCCAAGCCAGGTCCTCCTTGGACCGGAAACAAGCATCCTGGGACCGGTTTCAGGGCATCACCCTTCATCAGCCAGGCTAGCTTGAATCCAGTGGTGTAGTGAGCATGGGACCCACGTCTGGGCATACCCTTCCCACTTAGGGCGACAAATGCAAAAGAAACAATTGATGGACGGAATGCTGGACAATGCAAACATTCACCCCCAGTCACAAGGATCTGGGTTAAATCCATCATTCTTTTGCTCACCACCACACCCCAGTTTGTACCCAGCCATATGTAAATCAGTCTTGACCCTGTTCCTTGTCGGAACAGTCCAGCCCGAACTGCCAAGCTAGGTCCTCCCTGGACCGGAAACAAGCATCCTGCGACCAGTTTCTGGGCATCACACTTCATCAGCCAGGCTAGCTTGAATCCAGTGGTGTAGTGAGCACGGGACCCACGTCTGGGCATACCCTTCCCACTTAGGGCGACAAATGCAAAAGAAACAATTGATGGACGGAATGCTGGACAATGCAAACATTCACCCACAGTCACAAGGATCTGGGTTAAATCCATCATTCTTTTGCTCACCACACCACCCCAGTTTGGACCGAGCCATATGCAAATCAGTCTTGACCCTGTTCCTTGTGGGAACAGTCCAGCCCGAACTGCCAAGCCAGGTCCTCCCTGGACCGGATACAAGCATCCTGGGACCGGTTTCAGGACATCACCCTTCATCAGCCAGGCTAGCTTGAATCCAGTGGTGTAGTGAGCATGGGACCCACGTCTGGGCATACCCTTCCCACTTAGGGCGACAAATGCAAAACAAACAATTGATGGACGGAATGCTGAGCAATGCAAACATTCACCACCAGTCACAACGATGTGGGTTAAATCCATCATTCTTTTGCTCACCACACCACCCCAGTTTGGACCCAGCCATATGCAAATCAGTCTTGACCCTGTTCTTTGTGGGAACAGTCCAGCCGGAACTGCCAAGCCAGGTCCCCCTGGACCGGAAACAAGCATCCTGCGACCGGTTTCAGGGCATCACCCTTCTTCAGCCAGGCTAGCTTGAATCCAGTGGTATAGTGAGCACGGGACCCATGTCTGGGCATACCCTTCCCACTTAGGGCGACAAATGCAAAAGAAACAATTGATGGACGGAATGCTGGACCATGCAAACATTCACCCCCAGTCACAAGTAGCTGGGTTAAATCCATCATTCTTTTGCTCACCACACCACCCCAGTTTGGACCCAGCCATATGCAACTCAGTTTTTACCCTGTTCCTTGTGGGAACAGTCCAGCCCGAACTGCCAAGCCAGGTCCTCCCTGGACCGGAAACAAGCATCCTGGGACCGGTTTCAGGGCATCACCCTTCATCAGCCAGGCTAGCTTGAATCCAGTGGTGTAGTGAGCACGGGACCCACGTCTGGGCATACCCTTCCCACTTAGGGCGACAAATGCAAAAGAAACAATTGATGGACGGAATGCTGGACAATGCAAACATTCACCCCCAGTCACAAGGATCTGGGTTAAATCCATCATTCTTTTGCTCACCACACCACCCCAGTTTGGACCGAGCCATATGCAAATCAGTCTTGACCCTGTTCCTTGTGGGAACAGTCCAGCCCGAACTGCCAAGCCAGGTCCTCCCTGGACCGGATACAAGCATCCTGGGACCGGTTTCAGGACATCACCCTTCATCAGCCAGGCTAGCTTGAATCCAGTGGTGTAGTGAGCATGGGACCCACGTCTGGGCATACCCTTCCCACTTAGGGCGACAAATGCAAAACAAACAATTGATGGACGGAATGCTGAGCAATGCAAACATTCACCACCAGTCACAACGATGTGGGTTAAATCCATCATTCTTTTGCTCACCACACCACCCCAGTTTGGACCCAGCCATATGCAAATCAGTCTTGACCCTGTTCTTTGTGGGAACAGTCCAGCCGGAACTGCCAAGCCAGGTCCCCCTGGACCGGAAACAAGCATCCTGGGACCGGTTTCAGGGCATCACCCTTCTTCAGCCAGGCTAGCTTGAATCCAGTGGTATAGTGAGCACGGGACCCATGTCTGGGCATACCCTTCCCACTTAGGGCGACAAAGGCAAAAGAAACAATTGATGGACGGAATGCTGGACCATGCAAACATTCACCCCCAGTCACAAGTAGCTGGGTTAAATCCATCATTCTTTTGCTCACCACACCACCCCAGTTTGGACCCAGCCATATGCAAATCAGTTTTTACCCTGTTCCTTGTGGGAACAGTCCAGCCCGAACTGCCAAGCCAGGTCCTCCCTGGACCGGAAACAAGCATCCTGGGACCGGTTTCAGGGCATCACCCTTCATCAGCCAGGCTAGCTTGAATCCAGTGGTGTAGTGAGCACGGGACCCACGTCTGGGCATACCCTTCCCACTTAGGGCGACAAATGCAAAAGAAACAATTGATGGACGGAATGCTGGACAATGCAAACATTCACCCCCAGTCACAAGGATCTGGGTTAAATCCATCATTCTTTTGCTCACCACACCACCCCAGTTTGGACTCAGCCATATGCAAATCAGTCTTGACCCTGTTCCTTGTGGGAACAGTCCAGCCCGAACTGCCAAGCCAGGTCCTCCCTGGACCGGATACAAGCATCCTGGGACCGGTTTCAGGACATCACCCTTCATCAGCCAGGCTAGCTTGAATCCAGTGGTGTAGTGAGCATGGGACCCACGTCTGGGCATACCCTTCCCACTTAGGGGGACAAATGCAAAACAAACAATTGATGGACGGAATGCTGAACAATGCAAACATTCACCACCAGTCACAAGAATGTGGGTTAAATCCATCATTCTTTTGCTCACCACACCACCCCAGTTTGGACCCAGCCATATGCAAATCAGTCTTGACCCTGTTCCTTGTGGGAACAGTCCAGCCCGAAATGCCAAGCCAGGTCCTCCCTGGGCCGGAAAAAAGCATCCTGGGACCGGTTTCAGGGCATCACCCTTCATCAGCCAGGCTAGCTTGAATCCAGTGGTGTAGTGAGCACAGGACCGGCGTCTGGGCACACCCTTCCCACTTAGGGCGACAAATGCAAAAGAAACAATTGATGGACGGAATGCTGGACAATGCAAACATTCACCCCCAGTCACAAGGATCTGGGTTAAATCCATCATTCTTTGCTCACCACACCACCCCAGTTTGGACCCAGCCATATGCAAATCAATCTTGACCCTGTTCCTTGTGGGAACAGTCCAGCCCGAACTGCCAAGCCAGGTCCTCCCTGGACCGGAAACAAGCATCCTGGGACTGGTTTCAGGGCATCACCCTTCATCAGCCAGGCTAGCATGAATCCAGTGGTGTAGTGAGCATGGGACCCACGTCTGGGCATACCCTTCCCACTTAGGGCGACAAATGCAAAAGAAAGAATTGATGGACGGAATGCTGGACAATGCAAACATTCACCCCCAGTCACAAGGATCTGGGTTAAATCCATCATTCTTTTGCTCACCACACCACCCCAGTTTGGACCCAGCCATATGCAAATCAGTCTTGACCCTGTTCCTTGTGGGAACAGTCCAGCCCGAACTGCCAAGCCAGGTCCTCCTTGGACCGGAAACAAGCATCCTGGGACCGGTTTCAGGGCATCACCCTTCATCAGCCAGGCTAGCTTGAATCCAGTGGTGTAGTGAGCATGGGACCCACGTCTGGGCATACCCTTCCCACTTAGGGCGACAAATGCAAAAGAAACAATTGATGGACGGAATGCTGGACAATGCAAACATTCACCCCCAGTCACAAGGATCTGGGTTAAATCCATCATTCTTTTGCTCACCACCACACCCCAGTTTGTACCCAGCCATATGTAAATCAGTCTTGACCCTGTTCCTTGTCGGAACAGTCCAGCCCGAACTGCCAAGCTAGGTCCTCCCTGGACCGGAAACAAGCATCCTGCGACCAGTTTCTGGGCATCACACTTCATCAGCCAGGCTAGCTTGAATCCAGTGGTGTAGTGAGCACGGGACCCACGTCTGGGCATACCCTTCCCACTTAGGGCGACAAATGCAAAAGAAACAATTGATGGACGGAATGCTGGACAATGCAAACATTCACCCACAGTCACAAGGATCTGGGTTAAATCCATCATTCTTTTGCTCACCACACCACCCCAGTTTGGACCGAGCCATATGCAAATCAGTCTTGACCCTGTTCCTTGTGGGAACAGTCCAGCCCGAACTGCCAAGCCAGGTCCTCCCTGGACCGGATACAAGCATCCTGGGACCGGTTTCAGGACATCACCCTTCATCAGCCAGGCTAGCTTGAATCCAGTGGTGTAGTGAGCATGGGACCCACGTCTGGGCATACCCTTCCCACTTAGGGCGACAAATGCAAAACAAACAATTGATGGACGGAATGCTGAGCAATGCAAACATTCACCACCAGTCACAACGATGTGGGTTAAATCCATCATTCTTTTGCTCACCACACCACCCCAGTTTGGACCCAGCCATATGCAAATCAGTCTTGACCCTGTTCTTTGTGGGAACAGTCCAGCCGGAACTGCCAAGCCAGGTCCCCCTGGACCGGAAACAAGCATCCTGGGACCGGTTTCAGGGCATCACCCTTCTTCAGCCAGGCTAGCTTGAATCCAGTGGTATAGTGAGCACGGGACCCATGTCTGGGCATACCCTTCCCACTTAGGGCGACAAAGGCAAAAGAAACAATTGATGGACGGAATGCTGGACCATGCAAACATTCACCCCCAGTCACAAGTAGCTGGGTTAAATCCATCATTCTTTTGCTCACCACACCACCCCAGTTTGGACCCAGCCATATGCAAATCAGTTTTACCCTGTTCCTTGTGGGAACAGTCCAGCCCGAACTGCCAAGCCAGGTCCTCCCTGGACCGGAAACAAGCATCCTGGGACCGGTTTCAGGGCATCACCCTTCATCAGCCAGGCTAGCTTGAATCCAGTGGTGTAGTGAGCACGGGACCCACGTCTGGGCATACCCTTCCCACTTAGGGCGACAAATGCAAAAGAAACAATTGATGGACGGAATGCTGGACAATGCAAACATTCACCCCCAGTCACAAGGATCTGGGTTAAATCCATCATTCTTTTGCTCACCACACCACCCCAGTTTGGACTCAGCCATATGCAAATCAGTCTTGACCCTGTTCCTTGTGGGAACAGTCCAGCCCGAACTGCCAAGCCAGGTCCTCCCTGGACCGGATACAAGCATCCTGGGACCGGTTTCAGGACATCACCCTTCATCAGCCAGGCTAGCTTGAATCCAGTGGTGTAGTGAGCATGGGACCCACGTCTGGGCATACCCTTCCCACTTAGGGGGACAAATGCAAAACAAACAATTGATGGACGGAATGCTGAACAATGCAAACATTCACCACCAGTCACAAGAATGTGGGTTAAATCCATCATTCTTTTGCTCACCACACCACCCCAGTTTGGACCCAGCCATATGCAAATCAGTCTTGACCCTGTTCCTTGTGGGAACAGTCCAGCCCGAAATGCCAAGCCAGGTCCTCCCTGGGCCGGAAAAAGCATCCTGGGACCGGTTTCAGGGCATCACCCTTCATCAGCCAGGCTAGCTTGAATCCAGTGGTGTAGTGAGCACAGGACCGGCGTCTGGGCACACCCTTCCCACTTAGGGCGACAAATGCAAAGAAACAATTGATGGACGGAATGCTGGACAATGCAAACATTCACCCCCAGTCACAAGGATCTGGGTTAAATCCATCATTCTTTTGCTCACCACACCACCCCAGTTTGGACCCAGCCATATGCAAATCAATCTTGACCCTGTTCCTTGTGGGAACAGTCCAGCCCGAACTGCCAAGCCAGGTCCTCCCTGGACCGGAAACAAGCATCCTGGGACTGGTTTCAGGGCATCACCCTTCATCAGCCAGGCTAGCATGAATCCAGTGGTGTAGTGAGCACGGGACCCACGTCTGGGCATACCCTTCCCACTTAGGGCGACAAATGCAAAAGAAAGAATTGATGGACGGAATGCTGGACAATGCAAACATTCACCCCCAGTCACAAGGATCTGGGTTAAATCCATCATTCTTTTGCTCACCACACCACCCCAGTTTGGACCCAGCCATATGCAAATCAGTCTTGACCCTGTTCCTTGTGGGAACAGTCCAGCCCGAACTGCCAAGCCAGGTCCTCCTTGGACCGGAAACAAGCATCCTGGGACCGGTTTCAGGGCATCACCCTTCATCAGCCAGGCTAGCTTGAATCCAGTGGTGTAGTGAGCATGGGACCCACGTCTGGGCATACCCTTCCCACTTAGGGCGACAAATGCAAAAGAAACAATTGATGGACGGAATGCTGGACAATGCAAACATTCACCCCCAGTCACAAGGATCTGGGTTAAATCCATCATTCTTTTGCTCACCACCACACCCCAGTTTGTACCCAGCCATATGTAAATCAGTCTTGACCCTGTTCCTTGTCGGAACAGTCCAGCCCGAACTGCCAAGCTAGGTCCTCCCTGGACCGGAAACAAGCATCCTGCGACCAGTTTCTGGGCATCACACTTCATCAGCCAGGCTAGCTTGAATCCAGTGGTGTAGTGAGCACGGGACCCACGTCTGGGCATACCCTTCCCACTTAGGGCGACAAATGCAAAAGAAACAATTGATGGACGGAATGCTGGACAATGCAAACATTCACCCACAGTCACAAGGATCTGGGTTAAATCCATCATTCTTTTGCTCACCACACCACCCCAGTTTGGACCGAGCCATATGCAAATCAGTCTTGACCCTGTTCCTTGTGGGAACAGTCCAGCCCGAACTGCCAAGCCAGGTCCTCCCTGGACCGGATACAAGCATCCTGGGACCGGTTTCAGGACATCACCCTTCATCAGCCAGGCTAGCTTGAATCCAGTGGTGTAGTGAGCATGGGACCCACGTCTGGGCATACCCTTCCCACTTAGGGCGACAAATGCAAAACAAACAATTGATGGACGGAATGCTGAGCAATGCAAACATTCACCACCAGTCACAACAATGTGGGTTAAATCCATCATTCTTTTGCTCACCACACCACCCCAGTTTGGACCCAGCCATATGCAAATCAGTCTTGACCCTGTTCTTTGTGGGAACAGTCCAGCCGGAACTGCCAAGCCAGGTCCCCCTGGACCGGAAACAAGCATCCTGCGACCGGTTTCAGGGCATCACCCTTCTTCAGCCAGGCTAGCTTGAATCCAGTGGTATAGTGAGCACGGGACCCATGTCTGGGCATACCCTTCCCACTTAGGGCGACAAATGCAAAAGAAACAATTGATGGACGGAATGCTGGACCATGCAAACATTCACCCCCAGTCACAAGTAGCTGGGTTAAATCCATCATTCTTTTGCTCACCACACCACCCCAGTTTGGACCCAGCCATATGCAACTCAGTTTTTACCCTGTTCCTTGTGGGAACAGTCCAGCCCGAACTGCCAAGCCAGGTCCTCCCTGGACCGGAAACAAGCATCCTGGGACCGGTTTCAGGGCATCACCCTTCATCAGCCAGGCTAGCTTGAATCCAGTGGTGTAGTGAGCACGGGACCCACGTCTGGGCATACCCTTCCCACTTAGGGCGACAAATGCAAAAGAAACAATTGATGGACGGAATGCTGGACAATGCAAACATTCACCCCCAGTCACAAGGATCTGGGTTAAATCCATCATTCTTTTGCTCACCACACCACCCCAGTTTGGACCGAGCCATATGCAAATCAGTCTTGACCCTGTTCCTTGTGGGAACAGTCCAGCCCGAACTGCCAAGCCAGGTCCTCCCTGGACCGGATACAAGCATCCTGGGACCGGTTTCAGGACATCACCCTTCATCAGCCAGGCTAGCTTGAATCCAGTGGTGTAGTGAGCATGGGACCCACGTCTGGGCATACCCTTCCCACTTAGGGCGACAAATGCAAAACAAACAATTGATGGACGGAATGCTGAGCAATGCAAACATTCACCACCAGTCACAACGATGTGGGTTAAATCCATCATTCTTTTGCTCACCACACCACCCCAGTTTGGACCCAGCCATATGCAAATCAGTCTTGACCCTGTTCTTTGTGGGAACAGTCCAGCCGGAACTGCCAAGCCAGGTCCCCCTGGACCGGAAACAAGCATCCTGGGACCGGTTTCAGGGCATCACCCTTCTTCAGCCAGGCTAGCTTGAATCCAGTGGTATAGTGAGCACGGGACCCATGTCTGGGCATACCCTTCCCACTTAGGGCGACAAAGGCAAAAGAAACAATTGATGGACGGAATGCTGGACCATGCAAACATTCACCCCCAGTCACAAGTAGCTGGGTTAAATCCATCATTCTTTTGCTCACCACACCACCCCAGTTTGGACCCAGCCATATGCAAATCAGTTTTTACCCTGTTCCTTGTGGGAACAGTCCAGCCCGAACTGCCAAGCCAGGTCCTCCCTGGACCGGAAACAAGCATCCTGGGACCGGTTTCAGGGCATCACCCTTCATCAGCCAGGCTAGCTTGAATCCAGTGGTGTAGTGAGCACGGGACCCACGTCTGGGCATACCCTTCCCACTTAGGGCGACAAATGCAAAAGAAACAATTGATGGACGGAATGCTGGACAATGCAAACATTCACCCCCAGTCACAAGGATCTGGGTTAAATCCATCATTCTTTTGCTCACCACACCACCCCAGTTTGGACTCAGCCATATGCAAATCAGTCTTGACCCTGTTCCTTGTGGGAACAGTCCAGCCCGAACTGCCAAGCCAGGTCCTCCCTGGACCGGATACAAGCATCCTGGGACCGGTTTCAGGACATCACCCTTCATCAGCCAGGCTAGCTTGAATCCAGTGGTGTAGTGAGCATGGGACCCACGTCTGGGCATACCCTTCCCACTTAGGGGGACAAATGCAAAACAAACAATTGATGGACGGAATGCTGAACAATGCAAACATTCACCACCAGTCACAAGAATGTGGGTTAAATCCATCATTCTTTTGCTCACCACACCACCCCAGTTTGGACCCAGCCATATGCAAATCAGTCTTGACCCTGTTCCTTGTGGGAACAGTCCAGCCCGAAATGCCAAGCCAGGTCCTCCCTGGGCCGGAAAAAAGCATCCTGGGACCGGTTTCAGGGCATCACCCTTCATCAGCCAGGCTAGCTTGAATCCAGTGGTGTAGTGAGCACAGGACCGCGTCTGGGCACACCCTTCCCACTTAGGGCGACAAATGCAAAAGAAACAATTGATGGACGGAATGCTGGACAATGCAAACATTCACCCCCAGTCACAAGGATCTGGGTTAAATCCATCATTCTTTTGCTCACCACACCACCCCAGTTTGGACCCAGCCATATGCAAATCAATCTTGACCCTGTTCCTTGTGGGAACAGTCCAGCCCGAACTGCCAAGCCAGGTCCTCCCTGGACCGGAAACAAGCATCCTGGGACTGGTTTCAGGGCATCACCCTTCATCAGCCAGGCTAGCATGAATCCAGTGGTGTAGTGAGCATGGGACCCACGTCTGGGCATACCCTTCCCACTTAGGGCGACAAATGCAAAAGAAAGAATTGATGGACGGAATGCTGGACAATGCAAACATTCACCCCCAGTCACAAGGATCTGGGTTAAATCCATCATTCTTTTGCTCACCACACCACCCCAGTTTGGACCCAGCCATATGCAAATCAGTCTTGACCCTGTTCCTTGTGGGAACGGTCCAGCCCGAACTGCCAAGCCAGGTCCTCCTTGGACCGGAAACAAGCATCCTGGGACCGGTTTCAGGGCATCACCCTTCATCAGCCAGGCTAGCTTGAATCCAGTGGTGTAGTGAGCATGGGACCCACGTCTGGGCATACCCTTCCCACTTAGGGCGACAAATGCAAAAGAAACAATTGATGGACGGAATGCTGGACAATGCAAACATTCACCCCCAGTCACAAGGATCTGGGTTAAATCCATCATTCTTTTGCTCACCACCACACCCCAGTTTGTACCCAGCCATATGTAAATCAGTCTTGACCCTGTTCCTTGTCGGAACAGTCCAGCCCGAACTGCCAAGCTAGGTCCTCCCTGGACCGGAAACAAGCATCCTGCGACCAGTTTCTGGGCATCACACTTCATCAGCCAGGCTAGCTTGAATCCAGTGGTGTAGTGAGCACGGGACCCACGTCTGGGCATACCCTTCCCACTTAGGGCGACAAATGCAAAAGAAACAATTGATGGACGGAATGCTGGACAATGCAAACATTCACCCACAGTCACAAGGATCTGGGTTAAATCCATCATTCTTTTGCTCACCACACCACCCCAGTTTGGACCGAGCCATATGCAAATCAGTCTTGACCCTGTTCCTTGTGGGAACAGTCCAGCCCGAACTGCCAAGCCAGGTCCTCCCTGGACCGGATACAAGCATCCTGGGACCGGTTTCAGGACATCACCCTTCATCAGCCAGGCTAGCTTGAATCCAGTGGTGTAGTGAGCATGGGACCCACGTCTGGGCATACCCTTCCCACTTAGGGCGACAAATGCAAAACAAACAATTGATGGACGGAATGCTGAGCAATGCAAACATTCACCACCAGTCACAACGATGTGGGTTAAATCCATCATTCTTTTGCTCACCACACCACCCCAGTTTGGACCCAGCCATATGCAAATCAGTCTTGACCCTGTTCTTTGTGGGAACAGTCCAGCCGGAACTGCCAAGCCAGGTCCCCCTGGACCGGAAACAAGCATCCTGCGACCGGTTTCAGGGCATCACCCTTCTTCAGCCAGGCTAGCTTGAATCCAGTGGTATAGTGAGCACGGGACCCATGTCTGGGCATACCCTTCCCACTTAGGGCGACAAATGCAAAAGAAACAATTGATGGACGGAATGCTGGACCATGCAAACATTCACCCCCAGTCACAAGTAGCTGGGTTAAATCCATCATTCTTTTGCTCACCACACCACCCCAGTTTGGACCCAGCCATATGCAACTCAGTTTTACCCTGTTCCTTGTGGGAACAGTCCAGCCCGAACTGCCAAGCCAGGTCCTCCCTGGACCGGAAACAAGCATCCTGGGACCGGTTTCAGGGCATCACCCTTCATCAGCCAGGCTAGCTTGAATCCAGTGGTGTAGTGAGCACGGGACCCACGTCTGGGCATACCCTTCCCACTTAGGGCAACAAATGCAAAAGAAACAATTGATGGACGGAATGCTGGACAATGCAAACATTCACCCCCAGTCACAAGGATCTGGGTTAAATCCATCATTCTTTTGCTCACCACACCACCCCAGTTTGGACTCAGCCATATGCAAATCAGTCTTGACCCTGTTCCTTGTGGGAACAGTCCAGCCCGAACTGCCAAGCCAGGTCCTCCCTGGACCGGATACAAGCATCCTGGGACCGGTTTCAGGACATCACCCTTCATCAGCCAGGCTAGCTTGAATCCAGTGGTGTAGTGAGCATGGGACCCACGTCTGGGCATACCCTTCCCACTTAGGGGGACAAATGCAAAACAAACAATTGATGGACGGAATGCTGAACAATGCAAACATTCACCACCAGTCACAAGGATGTGGGTTAAATCCATCATTCTTTTGCTCACCACACCACCCCAGTTTGGACCCAGCCATATGCAAATCAGTCTTGACCCTGTTCCTTGTGGGAACAGTCCAGCCCGAACTGCCAAGCCAGGTCCCCCCTGGACCAGAAACAAGCATCCTGGGACCGGTTTCAGGGCATCACCCTTCTTCAGCCAGGCTAGCTTGAATCCAGTGGTATAGTGAGCACGGGACCCATGTCTGGGCATACCCTTCCCACTTAGGGCGACAAATGCAAAAGAAACAATTGATGGACGGAATGCTGGACAATGCAAACATTCACCCCCAGTCACAAGTAGCTGGGTTAAATCCATCATTCTTTTGCTCACCACACCACCCCAGTTTGGACCCAGCCATATGCAAATCAATCTTGACCCTGTTCCTTGTGGGAACAGTCCAGCCCGAACTGCCAAGCCAGGTCCTCCCTGGACCGGATACAAGCATCCTGGGACCGGTTTCAGGACATCACCCTTCATCAGCCAGGCTAGCTTGAATCCAGTGGTGTAGTGAGCATGGGACCCACGTCTGGGCATACCCTTCCCACTTAGGGGGACAAATGCAAAACAAACAATTGATGGACGGAATGCTGAACAATGCAAACATTCACCACCAGTCACAAGGATGTGGGTTAAATCCATCATTCTTTTGCTCACCACACCACCCCAGTTTGGACCCAGCCATATGCAAATCAGTCTTGACCCTGTTCCTTGTGGGAACAGTCCAGCCCGAACTGCCAAGCCAGGTCCCCCTGGACCAGAAACAAGCATCCTGGGACCGGTTTCAGGGCATCACCCTTCTTCAGCCAGGCTAGCTTGAATCCAGTGGTATAGTGAGCACGGGACCCATGTCTGGGCATATCCTTCCCACTTAGGGCGACAAATGCAAAAGAAACAATTGATGGACGGAATGCTGGACCATGCAAACATTCACCCCCAGTCACAAGTAGCTAGGTTAAATCCATCATTCTTTTGCTCACCACACCACCCCAGTTTGGACCCAGCCATATGCAAATCAGTTTTTACCCTGTTCCTTGTGGGAACAGTCCAGCCCGAACTGCCAAGCCAGGTCCTCCCTGGACCGGAAACAAGCATCCTGGGACCGGTTTCAGGGCATCACCCTTCATCAGCCAGGCTAGCTTGAATCCAGTGGTGTAGTGAGCATGGGACCCACGTCTGGGCATACCCTTCCCACTTAGGGGGACAAATGCAAAACAAACAATTGATGGACGGAATGCTGAACAATGCAAACATTCACCACCAGTCACAAGGATGTGGGTTAAATCCATCATTCTTTTGCTCACCACACCACCCCAGTTTGGACTCAGCCATATGCAAATCAGTCTTGACCCTGTTCCTTGTGGGAACAGTCCAGCCCGAACTGCCAAGCCAGGTCCTCCCTGGGCCGGAAAAAGCATCCTGGGACCGGTTTCAGGGCATCACCCTTCATCAGCCAGGCTAGCTTGAATCCAGTGGTGTAGTGAGCACAGGACCGGCGTCTGGGCACACCCTTCCCACTTAGGGCGACAAATGCAAAAGAAACAATTGATGGACGGAATGCTGGACAATGCAAACATTCACCCCCATTCACAAGGATCTGGGTTAAATCCATCATTCTTTTGCTCACCACACCACCCCAGTTTGGACCCAGCCATATGCAAATCAATCTTGACCCTGTTCCTTGTGGGAACAGTCCAGCCCGAACTGCCAAGCCAGGTCCTCCCTGGACCGGAAACAAGCATCCTGGGACTGGTTTCAGGGCATCACCCTTCATCAGCCAGGCTAGCATGAATCCAGTGGTGTAGTGAGCACGGGACCCACGTCTGGGCATACCCTTCCCACTTAGGGCGACAAATGCAAAAGAAAGAATTGATGGACGGAATGCTGGACAATGCAAACATTCACCCCCAGTCACAAGGATCTGGGTTAAATCCATCATTCTTTTGCTCACCACACCACCCCAGTTTGGACCCAGCCATATGCAAATCAGTCTTGACCCTGTTCCTTGTGGGAACAGTCCAGCCCGATCTGCCAAGCCAGGTCCTCCTTGGACCGGAAACAAGCATCCTGGGACCGGTTTCAGGGCATCACCCTTCATCAGCCAGGCTAGCTTGAATCCAGTGGTGTAGTGAGCACGGGACCCACGTCTGGGCATACCCTTCCCACTTAGGGGCGACAAATGCAAAAGAAACAATTGATGGACGGAATGCTGGACAATGCAAACATTCACCCCCAGTCACAAGGATCTGGGTTAAATCCATCATTCTTTTGCTCACCACCACACCCCAGTTTGTACCCAGCCATATGTAAATCAGTCTTGACCCTGTTCCTTGTCGGAACAGTCCAGCCCGAACTGCCAAGCCAGGTCCTCCCTGGACCGGAAACAAGCATCCTGCGACCAGTTTCAGGGCATCACACTTCATCAGCCAGGCTAGCTTGAATCCAGTGGTGTAGTGAGCACGGGACCCACGTCTGGGCATACCCTTCCCACTTAGGGCGACAAATGCAAAAGAAACAATTGATGGACGGAATGCTGGACAATGCAAACATTCACCCCCAGTCACAAGGATCTGGGTTAAATCCATCATTCTTTTGCTTACCACACCACCCCAGTTTGGACCGAGCCATATGCAAATCAGTCTTGACCCTGTTCCTTGTGGGAACAGTCCAGCCCGAACTGCCAAGCCAGGTCCTCCCTGGACCGGATACAAGCATCCTGGGACCGGTTTCAGGACATCACCCTTCATCAGCCAGGCTAGCTTGAATCCAGTGGTGTAGTGAGCATGGGACCCACGTCTGGGCATACCCTTCCCACTTAGGGCGACAAATGCAAAACAAACAATTGATGGACGGAATGCTGAGCAATGCAAACATTCACCACCAGTCACAACGATGTGGGTTAAATCCATCATTCTTTTGCTCACCACACCACCCCAGTTTGGACCCAGCCATATGCAAATCAGTCTTGACCCTTTTCTTTGTGGGAACAGTCCAGCCGGAACTGCCAAGCCAGGTCCCCCCTGGACCGGAAACAAGCATCCTGGGACCGGTTTCAGGGCATCACCCTTCTTCAGCCAGGCTAGCTTGAATCCAGTGGTATAGTGAGCACGGGACCCATGTCTGGGCATACCCTTCCCACTTAGGGCGACAAATGCAAAAGAAACAATTGATGGACGGAATGCTGGACAATGCAAACATTCACCCCCAGTCACAAGTAGCTGGGTTAAATCCATCATTCTTTTGCTCACCACACCACCCCAGTTTGGACCCAGCCATATGCAAATCAGTTTTACCCTGTTCCTTGTGGGAACAGTCCAGCCCGAACTGCCAAGCCAGGTCCTCCTGGACCGGGAAACAAGCATCCTGGGACCGGTTTCAGGGCATCACCCTTCATCAGCCAGGCTAGCTTGAATCCAGTGGTGTAGTGAGCACGGGACCCACGTCTGGGCATACCCTTCCCACTTAGGGCGACAAATGCAAAAGAAACAATTGATGGACGGAATGCTGGACAATGCAAACATTCACCCCCAGTCACAAGGATCTGGGTTAAATCCATCATTCTTTTGCTCACCACACCACCCCAGTTTGGACTCAGCCATATGCAAATCAGTCTTGACCCTGTTCCTTGTGGGAACAGTCCAGCCCGAACTGCCAAGCCAGGTCCTCCCTGGACCGGATACAAGCATCCTGGGACCGGTTTCAGGACATCACCCTTCATCAGCCAGGCTAGCTTGAATCCAGTGGTGTAGTGAGCATGGGACCCACGTCTGGGCATACCCTTCCCACTTAGGGGGACAAATGCAAAACAAACAATTGATGGACGGAATGCTGAACAATGCAAACATTCACCCCCAGTCACAAGGATGTGGGTTAAATCCATCATTCTTTTGCTCACCACACCACCCCAGTTTGGACCCAGCCATATGCAAATCAGTCTTGACCCTGTTCCTTGTGGGAACAGTCCAGCCCGAACTGCCAAGCCAGGTCCCCCCTGGACCAGAAACAAGCATCCTGGGACCGGTTTCAGGGCATCACCCTTCTTCAGCCAGGCTAGCTTGAATCCAGTGGTATAGTGAGCACGGGACCCACGTCTGGGCATACCCTTCCCACTTAGGGCGACAAATGCAAAAGAAACAATTGATGGACGGAATGCTGGACCATGCAAACATTCACCCGCAGTCACAAGGATCTGGGTTAAATCAATCATTCTTTTGCTCACCACACCACCCCAGTTTGGACCCAGCCATTTGCAAATCATTCTTGACCCTGTTCCTTGTGGGAACAGTCCAGCCCGAACTGCCAAGCCAGGTCCTCCCTGGACCGGAAACAAGCATCCTGGGACCGGTTTCAGGGCATCACCCTTCATCAGCCAGGCTAGCTTGAATCCAGTGGTGTAGTGAGCACGGGACCCACGTCTGGGCATACCCTTCCCACTTAGGGCGACAAATGCAAAAGAAACAATTGATGGACGGAATGCTGGACAATGCAAACATTCACCCCCAGTCACAAGGATCTGGGTTAAATCCATCATTCTTTTGCTCACCACACCAACCCAGTTTGGACCCAGCCATATGCAAATCAATCTTGACCCTGTTCCTTGTGGGAACAGTCCAGCCCGAACTGCCAAGCCCGGTCCTCCCTGGACCGGAAACAAGCATCCTGGGACCGGTTTCAGGGCATCACCCTTCATCAGCCAGGCTAGCATGAATCCAGTGGTGTAGTGAGCACTGGACCCACGTCTGGGCATACCCTTCCCACTTAGGGCGACAAATGCAAAAGAAAGAATTGATGGACGGAATGCTGGACAATGCAAACATTCACCCTGAGTCACAAGGATCTGGGTTAAATCCATCATTCTTTTGCTCACCACACCTCCCCAGTTTGGACCCAGCCATATGCAAATCAGTCTTGACCCTGTTCCTTGTGGGAACAGTCCAGCCCGAACTGCCAAGCCAGGTCCTCCTTGGACCAGAAACAAGCATCCTGGGACCGATTTCAGGGCATCACCCTTCATCAGCCAGGCTAGCTTGAATCCAGTGGTGTAGTGAGCACGGGACTCACGTCTGGGCATACCCTTCCCACTTAGGGCGACAATTGCAAAAGAAACAATTGATGGACGGAATGCTGGACAATGCAAACATTCACCCCCAGTCACAAGGATCTGGGTCAAATCCATCATTCTTTTGCTCACCACCACACCCCAGTTTGTACCCAGCCATATGCAAATCAGTCTTGACCCTGTTCCTTGTCGGAACAGTCCAGCCCGAACTGCCAAGCCAGGTCCTCCCTGGACCGGAAACAAGCATCCTGCGACCAGTTTCAGGGCATCACACTTCATCAGTGTCAAGACTAAGAGTAAGTTCTTACCACGGACTTGCACAGGAACAGAAGATGCTAGTTCCCAACTCCCCCTCTAGGATGCTCCAGAGTCCAATTATGATCTAGACTCTAAAAGACCCCAAGGGGGAAGGGGGAGTGGATAAAATAACAAAGAATAGAAGAGACTGGTTCTGGAACTGTTCTTTCAGCTTCTCTTGTCTTTCGTCCGTCCCGCAGACTCAGAGTTCGAGAAGTCCTGATAACACTAAAGAGAAATATTAATGTACTTCCTACTCTACTCTAAACTAATTCTAATTATCAATCTCAACGCAACCACATACCCAATGTTTCCAGATATCTAGCTTCTCTTCTCTTTCTTTTCTTTTCTTGTATTGTGGTAACAGTACTCTGGAAGTTTTAATCTATCAAACAAAAATATTATTATTATTTTCTATCCAGTCTTCCCTATACTATCTAATGTAATTCTAGTGTCTTACCTATCTTCCTGTAGATACTGTCTTTTACTCTCTTCTTGTATTATCCTTATAGTAAACCTTATAGCTATTTAATCCTTATTTGTACAAGTCTCACTACAGTTGATATTTAACTTTCTCTTTACTTCTTATTTACAGCATTGGCGATAATTCAACAAGGTAAGTCTTTACTTTTCTTATTTACAGTCTTGGTGATAATTCAACAAGGTAAGTCTTTACTTTTCTTATTTCCAAGTTCGCAAATTGTTTCTGTAAGAAAACGTGCAACCACTTATCTTCTCTTCTCTGTGGATTTCAGGTGACTGAGAACAGCGGTTAACGGATTTATCGACGTGAAGCTTGTCAGGAATTGCTGAAGGGAGGAGCGTCTTGTGAAGGAACGCCTACACACGCCCCCTTACTTCGGATGTTGGTTGCTGGGAACTACTCAACAAGGAAAGGAACGGGAATCCGACGAGGAATTCACTGACGTTGAAAACGGGTGAAAACCGGGCGCGGTTTTCAGTCAAGGGGCTAGAATTGTTCGGAGCGCTAAAGTCTAAGGTACCACTTCTGGGAATATCTCTGGTGAAGTGCGCATTCTTTAGTGAGCGCGTGCCGCACCTTAGATTCGGGCACCTGTGGGGAAAATAACTAGACCGCAAAGGCATCTCTTGACTCAGCGGCCATCTTGGAATTCCGCTTGCAACATAGCGTTTTCCAATGGTTGCTCCTGGGGTGATTTCTCCTCTCAATCCAGTTTCTTTTGGTTCTTAATGCACACACTGCGTGTGTTAGTTGGCCCAGAGGTCTGACAGTACCCCCCAACAAAGGAGGTCCTTCCACTCTTGGTTTCATAGGAAATCTTTGATGGAAAGATTTCACCAACCTGGGGGCATGAACATCTGACTTGCTCTCCCAAGATCGTTCTTCTGGACCGTAACCTTTCCAGTCCACCAAATAATACAACTTTCCTTTAACATTTTTGGAGTCTAAGATTTCTTTTACTTCAAATTCTACTCCAGATTCCAATTGAATAGGCCTTAGGGGTGAAATTTTTCGTAACTCTGGTGATGCTTTCTTTAATAAAGAAACATGGAAGACTGGATGGATCTTCAGTTTGGTAGGCAGTTTTAACCGATAGGTAACTTGATTTACCTTCCTCTCAATTAAGTAAGGCCCTATAAACCTAGGTTGAAACTTTCTGTTCCCTTTGAGCCTCAGGTTCTTAGTACTTAACCACACACTATCTCCTTCTTCTAGACTGGAACCTTCTCTTCTTCTCTTATCTGCATAGATCTTATATTTCTTTTTAGCCTGCTCTAAGTTTTGTGAAGCATTTAGATGGACTTGTTTCAAGTGCGTTACTAAATCCTTAACTGCTGGGACTGAAATTTCAGTTTGTCTTACTGTGGAATTTGGGTGTCTGCCATAGTTTAGGTAAAATGGAGAATACCCTGTGGAGACATTTCTAGCATTGTTGTGTGCAAACTCTGCCGCCCAGAGATAATCTGACCAATCCCCATCTTGTTTCAAAAGGAACAACCTTAGGTACTGCTCTAATTCCTGGTTAACCCTCTCTGTCTGCCCATCTGTCTCGGGGTGGTAACTGGTGGAATATCTGGCCTCAATCCCTAAACCTCCCAGAAAGGCCTTCCAAAAATGGGACAAGAACTGTGTGCCTCGATCAGAGACAATGACTTTGGGAATTCCATGAATTTTAACTATGTGAGTGCTAAAATGATTAGCTAGTTGTTTAGCAGTTGGAACCCCTTTCAATGCCAAGAAATGTGCCATTTTAGAAAATGCATCCACGACCACCAAAATCGTATTGTAACCCTGACTTAAAGGCAAGTCCACAATTAGATCTAAAGTGATTGTGTGCCATGGGCCAGCCCTTTTGGAGCCTGCCGTTCAGATTTTCCCTGAGCGCAGATTTCACAGGTTTTAACGTATTTCTCAATATCGGTAGTCATTCGAGGCCACCAGTAATGTCTCTTCACAAATTCCTCTGTCTTGGCTTCTCCTTTGTGTCCTGCTAAAAGATGGTCATGACATTCGTACATTACTTGATTTTGCAATTCCTTGGTAGGTAGGTACAAGGCTCCCTTGTGGTATGGTAATTGATGTCGAATTTCTCTTCCGACTTCTTTCTCGACCCATTCCTGCATATCTTCTGAACTCATGGCTTGCGCGACCTGCTGATCCAAATTAATGGGTGTGGTTGCACCAATTATTTTTGAGTTTGGTATTATTGTTTGAACCTCCCCCAAACTCTTTTGGCTGTCTGTTCCTAATCTGGACAAGGCATCTGCCTTTCCATTCTGAGCCCCTGGTCTGTAAGTGATTACAAAGTCATATTCAGCAAAATACAATGACCATCTGAGTTGTCTTGGCGTCAAAGTTTTAGCTGATTTCAAGAATTTCAGGTTTCGATGATCAGTGAAAACTGTTACTTGTTGCCGAGCTCCCATGAGATAGTGTCGCCACTCTTTAAAGGCATCTTTAATAGCCAATAATTCTTTTTCTGTAATTGTGTAGTTTACTTCTGCAGGTGTTAGTTTTCTCGATCTGTAAGCGACTGGGTGCAGTTGACCTGTATCTTTGTGTCGTTGGGATAATACACCACCAACCGCTTGATCGGAGGCATCCGTTTCACCATAAAATGGTTCCGATGGATCAGCATGTAGGAGTACTGGTGCAGAAGTAAAACCCTTCTTTAAGGATTTAAAGGCTTCTTCTGCTTCTTCCGTCCATTCAAAACGAACTCCTTTTCTTAGCAACCTTGTGAGAGGAAGTATCTTTCGTGAGAACTCACTGATGAACCTCCTATAAAAGTTTGCGAATCCTATAAAACTCTGGACCTCTTTCACACTTGCAGGAGACTTCCAGTCGACGACCGCCTTGATCTTTCGCTCATCCATATTCATGCCAGTTGGTGAAAGGATAAAACCCAAAAATTCCACCTTGGAAACATTAAATGCGCATTTTTCTAGTTTTACAAACAGTCTGTTCTCTCTAAGCTTCTGTAAAACTCCTCTCACTTGCTCTTGGTGCTTGCTCTTGTCACTGGAATAAATCAGAATATCGTCGATGTATACAATTGCACATTGATCTATGTAGTCACTAAGGACGTCATTAATAAAATGCTGGAAGGCAGCTGGGGCATTACACAGACCGTACGGCATAACTTGGTATTCAAATAGCCCAAATCGTGTTCTGAAGGCCGTTTTCCATTCATCGCCCTCCTTCATTCTGATTAGATGATAGGCTCCTCTCAGATCTAGTTTAGTATATATTTGCGCGCCCTTAACCTGGTCTAGCAAGACTGAAATGAGAGGAAGTGGATAACGATTCTTCTTTGTGATTTTATTTATGGCACGATAATCTATGCATGTCCTCAAATCTCCTTCTTTCTTCGGCACAAAAAACAGAGGCGATGACACTGGAGATTGGGACGGCCGTATGAAACCGTTTGCCAGGTATTTGTCCAAATACTCCTTCAGGTGTTGATGTTCTTTTTCAGTTAGCGCATAGACCCGACTGCATGGTAGATTAGAACCGGGCTCCAGATCTATCTTACAGTCATATACTCGATGAGGAGGCAACTGTTCAGCTTCTTTTTCATTAAAAACATCTTCAAAATCTTGGTATTCCTGGGGTATTTCCTGAGAATTGATGATACACACCGATGCTCCAGTCATACACAAAGAGTGAGCAGGATTACTCTCACAGGTTCTTTCTTTTTCTCCAAAACAATTTTCTTTACAGTAGTTGGAATTCATCACAATCGTTCTGGAGCTCCAATTAATGGTAGGGTCATGTTCTGTTAGCCATGGTAGGCCTAAAATGAGTTGGAATTGGGGTGCATCGATTAAATTAAATTGAATCACTTCTTCATGCCCATCGCTTGAAATCATCCGTAGCGGTTCTGTATGGCTCACTATGGGCCCAGAGGAGAGGTTGGTGCCATCCACCGCTCGTACGGGCTCACTTTTGGATTTTTGTATAGCTTGCAACCCTATTTTAGCTGCAAATTTTAGATCACAAAAGTTTCCGGTGGCTCCGGAATTTACCATTACCGAGACTTCTGTCAGAGTTTTTTCCCGGAATTGGATAACCATGGACAAAATTAAATGGGGCGAAGAAGACTGTAGAGTATTAGCCACC
Organism: Calotriton arnoldi; assembly: GCA_963921515.1. NCBI lineage: Eukaryota > Metazoa > Chordata > Amphibia > Caudata > Salamandridae > Calotriton > Calotriton arnoldi. The sequence continues at coordinate 876,012 of CAWUFW010007533.1, forward strand.
TGATGTTCCTTCGGAGTTGATTTTTGATTAGCATCCACCGGCCCAACTCCTCCTACAGGTGGTGCTGCAAGTTTTCCTTCGGTTTAAATGATGTTTTGGGTTTCTTTGGACAACCTCTCACAAAGTGTCCACTCAAACCACAATACTTGCACAAGTTTCCAACTCTCCTTTTCTCTTTCTCCTCCTTCGTTAAAGGGCCCCTTATGGTTCCAATCTGCATAGGTTCAGAATTGGATTGTCCTTCGATAGTTCTAATAGATTCGGATCTGGCCCTATCAAACCTTGGTACTGTTGGTTTGAAATCCCTCCTTTTCTCGCCTTTTCTCTCTCCTTGACGGAAATCGATTTCTAACACCAAATCTACCAGTCCTGAAATCTCCGTGGGTCGATTAGGTATTTGTGCCAGTACGTCCTTGAGCTCATCTCTTAATCCTCGATAAAAGACCTCGGCTCTTTTACTCTCTGGCCAATTTGTTTCTACTACCAGTTTGTTAAACTGGGCCAGGTAGGCTACAAGGTCCCGATTGCCTTGTCGTAGCTCCAGCAATTCATTGTCGACCACTTGCGAGATTCTTCGCCTGTCAAAAATTCGAAGAAATTCTTTTTGAACTCATCATAGTTCTGCAAAAGAGGATCATCTCGGGAGACCAGAGGCATGGACCACGATGCTGCATCTCCACTTAAGTACGACAAAGCAAATGCCACTCTAGACTGCGCATCGGGGAAAATGGAAGGGCGACACATGAAGTGAAGGGAGCACTGGGTGAGGAATATTTGTGCTTTCTGTGGATCCCCACTAAAACGCTCGGGAGGGGCTAACGGAATGACTGGTGACAAAGAATGAATTACTTGTGTAGTTACTCTATTTGAGCCTTCTGTGAGAGGATTCAAGGTTTCTCTTCCTGAACTAAATGGTTGTCCCATTCTCAAGGCTAATTCTGCTGTCTCTTTTCTTTAATTTACCATTTCCTGTCTAAGGCTCTGATTATCCTCTCTAACAGCTACCAACTCCTTTTGGATCGCCTCAAGAACTGTTCCCAGGGTTTGTAGATTAATTCCCTCGGCCATTCTGTTCGGGTGCAAGTATAAAACGTGGGCACTTCACTCTGTCAAGACTAAGAGTAAGTTCTTACCACGGACTTGCACAGGAACAGAAGATGCTAGTTCCCAACTCCCCTCTAGGATGCTCCAGAGTCCAATTATGATCTAGACTCTAAAAGACCCCAAGGGGGAAGGGGAGTGGATAAAATAACAAAGAATAGAAGAGACTGGTTCTGGAACTGTTCTTTCAGCTTCTCTTGTCTTTCGTCCGTCCCGCAGACTCAGAGTTCGAGAAGTCCTGATAACACTAAAGAGAAATATTAATGTACTTCCTACTCTACTCTAAACTAATTCTAATTATCAATCTCAACGCAACCACATACCCAATGTTTCCAGATATCTAGCTTCTCTTCTCTTTCTTTTCTTTTCTTGTATTGTGGTAACAGTACTCTGGAAGTTTTAATCTATCAAACAAAAATATTATTATTATTTTCTATCCAGTCTTCCATATACTATCTAATGTAATTCTAGTGTCTTACCTATCTTCCTGTAGATACTGTCTTTTACTCTCTTCTTGTATTATCCTTATAGTAAACCTTATAGCTATTTAATCCTTATTTGTACAAGTCTCACTACAGTTGATATTTAACTTTCTCTTTACTTCTTATTTACAGCATTGGCGATAATTCAACAAGGTAAGTCTTTACTTTTCTTATTTACAGTCTTGGTGATAATTCAACAAGGTAAGTCTTTACTTTTCTTATTTCCAAGTTCGCAAATTGTTTCTGTAAGAAAACGTGCAACCACTTATCTTCTCTTCTCTGTGGATTTCAGGTGACTGAGAACAGCGGTTAACGGATTTACCGACGTGAAGCTTGTCAGGAATTGCTGAAGGGAGGAGCGTCTTGTGAAGGAACGCCTCCACACGCCCCTTACTTCGGATGTTGGTTGCTGGGAACTACTCAACAAGGAAAGGAACGGGAATCCGACGAGGAATTCACTGACGTTGAAAACGGGTGAAAACCGGGCGCGGTTTTCAGTCAAGGGGCTAGAATTGTTCGGAGCGCTAAAGTCTAAGGTACCACTTCTGGGAATATCTCTGGTGAAGTGCGCATTCGTTAGTGAGCGCGCGCCTCACCTTAGATTCGGGCACCTGTGGGGAAAATAACTAGACCGCAAAGGAATCTCTTGAATCAGCGGCCATCTTGGAATTCCGCTCGCAACATAGCGTTTTCCAATGGTTGCTCCTGGGGTGATTTCTCCTCTCAATCCAGTTTCTTTTGGTTCTTAATGCACACACTGCGTGTGTTAGTTGGCCCAGAGGTCTGACAGTCAGCCAGGCTAGCTTGAATCCAGTGGTGTAGTGAGCACGGGACCCATGTCTGGGCATACCCTTCCCACTTAGGGCGACAAATGCAAAAGAAACAATTGATGGACGGAATGCTGGACAATGCAAACATTCACCCCCAGTCACAAGGATCTGGGTTAAATCCATCATTCTTTTGCTCACCACACCACCCCAGGTTGGACTCAGCCATATGCAAATCAGTCTTGACCATGTTCCTTGTGGGAACAGTCCAGCCCGAACTGCCAAGCCAGGTCCTCCCTGGACCGGAAACAAGCATCCTGGGACCGGTTTCAGGGCATCACCCTTCATCAGCCAGGCTAGCTTGAATCCAGTGGTGTAGTGAGCACGGGACCCACGTCTGGGCATACCCTTCCCACTTAGGGCGACAAATGCAAAAGAATCAATTGATGGACGGAATGCTGGACAATGCAAACATTCACTCCCAGTCACAAGGATCTGGGTTAAATCCATCATTCTTTTGCTCACCACACCACCCCAGTTTGGACCAAGCCATATGCAAATCAGTCTTGACCCTGTTCCTTGTGGGAACAGTCCAGCCCGAACTGCCAAGCCAGGTCCTCCCTGGACTGGATACAAGCATCCTGGGACCGGTTTCAGGACATCACCCTTCATCAGCCAGGCTAGTTTGAATCCAGTGGTGTAGTGAGCATGGGACCCACGTCTGGGCATACCCTTCCCACTTAGGGCGACAAATGCAAAACAAACAATTGATGGACGGAATGCTGAACAATGCAAACATTCACCCCCAGTCACAAGGATGTGGGTTAAATCCATCATTCTTTTGCTCACCACACCACCCCAGTTTGGACCCAGCCATATGCAAATCAGTCTTGACCCTGTTCCTTGTGGGAACAGTCCAGCCCGAACTGCCAAGCGACAAAGTGGCCCAGGGCTGGTTTTATCCATTTTGTGCATCTCAACAGTGAACACCAAAGGTAGAAGAAATTAAGCTAAATCGAACAAACTCTCCATGTGTAAGAGATTGTGTCACTGGTTGACTGGGGTGTGAGTCCTGGTCAAGAAGCAACCACAATCCTTGTCAGTGTAAGGCACAAGAAACCCCAAATTAACCTGTGCTCAATCCACTGGTAGTTTGGCACAGAGCAGTAAAGCTTAACTAAGAGGAAATGTGTAAAGTATTTGTGCAACACTTAAAACAATAAAGTAGTGAAAACACCACACAAAAAGGTCCCGAACCAGGTTAGAAAAATAGATCAAAATTTTATAACTAAACCAAGATCAAAATGACAAACATCCAATCAGCAGAACCGGAGATTTAAGATATTCAATTTTAAAGATTTAAATAAAAATAGCGCTAAAAAACACAAAGCGCCAACTGATGCTATCTGGTCGCGCTGTACCTGGACAAAGGTACAAGTTCAGGCCGACCACTCTAGATACAGGGACCCAGTTAGTCCTGCTGAACTAAGTACCTTAAATCCTAGTTTGCAGATCATTGCGTGGATCCCTGTCAAAGATGCATTGCGCAGCCGAGGCGATGCGTCAGTTCTGAGATGCGGCGAGCTTGCAATGCTAGGGCCTGCATCGCCATCGAGAATTACGTCGAAGGAGCTTGCGATGCAAAGTCCGGTGTTGAGGATGCAGCACACAGTCAGGCGATGCGTGGGTTTCGAAGGGCTGCGAGGCTGTGATGTGGAGACCGTCATTGCTGTCGAGGCTGCCATCAACGAGCACCTGCGCTGAGGATGAGTCACGCAGTCAGGGCGATGCAAGGGTTCCAAGGAGCTGCAATGCGAGGTGGGTCTTTCGCGACGGGTCCAATCCATGTAGCAGAGGAAATGCATTGGTTCTGCTGGATCCACAGAGGATGGCAGAGCACCTTAAGCCCGCTTCCAAGGGTCCAGGACTGGGGTGGCACACTTAGCAGGGTAGACTCACAGGTAGCAGAGTCCAGGTGCAGATGCAAGGTTGTTGGAAGCCTGTTATGTCCCTGAGGCTTCAGACCAGGAGGCCAGCCAACTAGCCCTTGGAGCCACTCTGGGTTCAAGAGATGCAGGTCCAGTCCTTCTAACCTAGGCAAGAGAGCAGCTGCTGGTCAGCAGGGCAGCAGTTTCTTCAGATGAGCAGTCCAGCATAGTGGCAGTCCTTTTAGCAGCACAGCAGCTCTTCTTCCAGGCAGAGTATCCACAGGTTCAGAAATGTACTGAGGAGTTGGTGTCTTAGGTCCAGTATTTATACCCAGTTGTGCCTTGAAGTGGGGTAGAAGCTTTTAGAGGTTTTTCTTTGAAGTCCCCAGGCATAATGCCTTCCCTGTCCTGGCTCCAGACTAACTACAGGGGGTATGTGTGAAGGCAGGACACAGCCTATTCAGGTACAAGTGTGGCTGGGCCCAGCTCCTCCCTCCCATCCTTACAAGTGTGGCTGGGCCCAGCTCTTCCCTCCCATCCTGCCAGTGATGGCCAATCCAGGCTTACCCATTGTGTGTGGTTGTCTAGGAGGATTACACAAAGCCCAACTATCAGCTACACCCAGTCATGTGACCAGAGACAGGCTACAGTCATTAAATGGCTACGGCAAGAAAATTCAACATTTCTAAAACTAGCGTTTTCAGAATTGCAATTTAAAATCCAACTCCACCATAAGTTAGGATTTTAAATTGAGATTCCAGGGACACAAACTTGAACTGTTTATATACTCCCAATTGGAATTTACACTTATAAAATGTAATAAGGCAACTCCAATGTTATCCTGTGGCAGAGATAGGCCTTGCAATAGTGAAAACAGTACATATCTAACCCTGGGCGTAGTGGGCATAGTGGGGCTATGCAGAGGGCCATGGAGGTACGAACAAACTCCGTGGCCCTCCGCGTAGCCCTGCTACGCCACCCACCTCCACCCCCCTATATTATTAACAATAAATTATACAACTAATAAGTAAATTTAAACCACTTACTTGAACTGCGGCGTCCCTGGGCTGCCCTCCTCTTTGTCGCCGTTTCTGCTAATTCTTGCGAAAACTGCGCATGCGCGGACGCGCGCATGTGCAGTTTTTGCAAGAATTAGCAGAAACGGCGATGAAGAGGAGGAGGGCAGCCCAGGGACGCCGCAGTTCAGGTAAGTGGTTTAAATTTACTTATTAGTTGTATAATTTATTGTTAATATAGGGGGGTTGGAGGCGGGGACTGGCCAACTCCGCTACACTGCGGAGTGTGTAGAGATTTGCCTTCTCCGCGTTCTCCGCAGAATGCAGAGGAGGCAAATCTCCGCACAGTCTGCGGGCGGAGCGAAGGTCTCCGCCCGGGCTATACATATCCAACTTTTTAAATACATTGCACCCTGCACCCAGGGCTGCCCAGGGCCTACCCTAGAGGTAACATATGTATTAAAAAGGAAGCTTTGGGCCTGGCAAAAGGTTCAGTTGGTCATGTCGAAATGGCAGTCTAAAACTGAACACACAGACTCTGCAATAGCAGGCCTGAGTAATGTTTAAAGGGCTACATAAGTGGGTGACACAATCAGTGCTGTAGACCTACTAGTGAAAAAGAAACAATGATGGACGCAATGCAAACATTCCCCCCAGTCACAAGGATCAGGGTTTAATCCATCATTCTTTTGCTTACCACGCCACCCCAGTTTGGACCCAGCCATATGCAAACAGTCTTGACTCTGCTCCTCATGGGAACAGTCTAGCCCGAACTGCCAAGCCAGGTCCTCCTTGGACCGGAAACAAGCATCCTGGGACCAGTTTCGGGGCATCCTGGCTTGGCAGTTTGGGCTGGATTGTTCCCATGAGGAACAGGGTCAAGACTGATTTGCATATGGCTGGGTCTAAACTGGGGTGGCGTGGTGAGCAAAAGAACGATGGATTAAACTCAGATCATTGTGACTGGGGGTGAATGTTTGCACTGTTCAGCATTCTGTCCATCAATTGTTCCTTTTGCTGTTGTCGCCCTAAGTGGGAAGGGTAGGCCAAACGTGGGTCCCGTGCTCATTGCGCCACTGAATTCAAGCTAGCCTGGCTGATGAGGGGTGATGCCTCGAAATTGGTCCCAGGATGCTTGTTTCCGGTCCAGGGAGGACCTGGCTTGGCAGTTCGGGCTGGACTGTTCCCACAAGGAACAGGGTCAAGACTGATTTGCATATGGCTGGGTCTAAACTGGGGTGGCGTGGTGAGCAAAAGAACGATGGATTAAACCCAGATCTTTGTGATTGGGGTGAATGTTTGCATTATCCAGCATTCCATCCATCAATTGTTCCTTTTGCTGTAGACCTACAATTAGCATTTGACCTACAGGCCCTGGGCACAGATAGTGCCACTTTACTAGGGACTTATAAGAAAATTAAATATGCCAGTTGGGTATAAGCCAAAGTTACCATGTTTAGAGGAGAAAGCACAAGCACTTTAACACTGGTTAGCAGTGGTAAAATTCACAGTCCTAGGGCCTGCAAAATCAAGGTCAGTAAAAATTGAGGAGAAAGGCAAAAAGTTTGGGGGAAGACCACCCCAAGGGGAGTTTTCATCACTAAGGCAGACAAGCCTGGATAGACCATCAGCATTGGCATGGTTTAAACCAGGACGGTGTTCCCTGTAGGGAGATGGACCACCTCAGCAGTTTAGGATTTTCACCCCTCATCTGCATGAGTTATCTGAGGAGCTTGTGGTCTATCTAAATACGGAAGTGAACACCAAACAGGTATAGTCTCAACTTCTTCAGTGCCTAGATCAAAGCAAAGGCCTCCCTTTCAATCACACTGCACCTCTGTTCCTGTGGAAGTAACCTCCATCTAATGAAGGCTACTAGTTGGTCTAGGCCCTCCTCATTTAACTGTGCTAAGACAGCCTCTATACCATGCTCTGAAGCATCTATCTGCACTATGAACTCCTTAGAGAAGTCAGTAGCCTTGAGAACGGGTGCTGTACATATGGCCTCCTTGAGGGTATCAAAGGCTTTCTGGCAGGCCTCTGTCCAGATCACCTGTCTGGGCTGCTTCTTCGAAGTCAGCTCTTTTAAGGGAGCGACAATGGTGCCATATCCCTTAACAAACCTCCTTACCTGTGAAACCCAGGAAGGCCCTCACCCCAGTCTGTGTTTTAGGGGGTGGCCAGGCCAGGATAGTTTCAATCTTGGCATGGAGAGGCTGCACCTTGCCCCTGCCTACCATTTGGCCTGGATACCCCACGGAACTCTGTCCTATCTGGCACTTGCTGGCCTTGATAGCCAGACCTGCCTGCTGCAGAGCCTGAAGCATTTGGTGGAGGTGGTACAGCTGGAGTTCTAGACAGCTATGTCGTCTAGGTAGGCGGCACAGAATGCCTCCTTCCCTCCCAGGACCCTGTTGATCAACCTCTGAAAGGTGACAGGGGCATTCTTCAAATCAAATGGCATCACCCTAAACTGTAAGGGGCCCTCTGGGGATGAGAATGCAGAGCTCTTTTTTGCTCCCTCAGTCAGAGCGATCTGCCAGTACCCAGATGTCAACTCAAAAGTACTGAGAATTTGGCAGCACCCAGCCTGTCTATGAGCTTATCAGCTCGGGCGATGTTGTGTGCGTCAGCCTTAGTGCTTAAATTAAATTAAGACCCCTATAGTCCACGCAGAACCTAAGTTCTGGGGTGGCACTCGGGGGGGGGGCACTTTGGATACTAGCACCACGGGGTTGGACCAAGGACTGTTAGGGCACTCAATCACCCCTAATGCCAGCATCTTTGAGACCTCCTCCTTGATACTGGCTCTCACCTTGTCTGACAACCTGTAGACTTATTTTTAACAGGTGGACTGTCTGCAGTGTCTATGTCATGGACGCACAAGTGTGTGAGTACAGGGGTGAGTGAGAACTAAGAGGTAAACTGCCCCAGTTACTGGCGACAGTCACTTTGCTGGGGTCAGAGTAGGGGAGAGGTTGACACCCTCCACTGACATATATTGTTCCTGGGCAGAAAGGAGGTCATGGAGAGGCTCACTCTGCTCTTCCACTCCCTCATCTGTCAACAGGAGCCTGCTCCTTTTGGACCTCTCAAAGTGCAGTTTGAGGCGGTTCACGTGGAGCACCTGAAGGGTTTCCTAGGGGTCATGAGATCCACCATGTAGGTGGATTCCCCCTTCTGCTCCTTCACTTCATATGTACCTGTCCAGCTATCCTGGAGAGTTCTGGGCTGCACAGGCTCCATAACCCACACCTTCTGGCCAGATTGAAACTCTACCAGAGTGGCCTTCTGGTCATACTGAAGTTTCATAATTTCTTGACTGGCTTCAAGATTGCTTTTTGTCTTCTTACAGAAATGACACATATGGTTGCGGAGGACCAGCATGTAGCTGACCACATCCTGAGGGGGGTTTCCTGAGAGCTTTCTCCCATACCCTCTCTCACAATGCTAAGCGGTCCCCTACCAGGGTGGCCATGGAGAAGATCAAAGGGGCTAAACCCAATTCTCTTCTATGGTACATCCATGTAGGCAAAGAGAAAGCATGGCAGGAGGACATCTCACTTATGCCTAATGGGCTCAGGTAGGCCCATTATCATGCCCTTCAATGTATTATTGATCTCTCCACAAGACCGTTGGTTTGGGGGTGATAGGGTGTGGGGAACTTAGAAAGTTACTCCATCCACATCCTATATTGACTTCATGTATGTTGACGTGAAGTTAGTGCCTCTGTCAGACACTACCTCTTTGGGGAACCCCACGCTGGTACAAATCCCCATCAGGGTGCCTGGCCACCGCAGGTGCAGTCACCGACCTCAGAGGGATGGTCTTTGGGTAGCAAGTAGCATAGTCCACCAAGACCAGGATGAACCTGTAGCCTAAAGCTGTCTTGGGGTCCACCAACATTAATGCCTACCCTCTCAAAGGCAGTGCTAATGACAGGTAATGGGGTCAGGGGAGCCTTGAGCTTTTTTCCTGACTTCTCACTGGCTGGCAGGTGGGACAAGACCTACAAAATGCATCTGAGGCCATCTCCATCCGTGACCAATAGAAGTGGGAAACAAGCCAGGTGAAGGTCTTGTCTTGCCCCTGGTGTCCTGCCAGGGCAATGCCATGAGCCAAACCCAGTAGGAAGGTCCTGTAACACTGGGGGACCACCAGCATGTGGGCTGCCCCAGATCTAGGAACCTTAGGCTCACTCTATAGGAGGTCGTTCTACCAATAAATCAGGTGACCTCCAGAGGTGTCACCTGATGCCTGGGCATCAGCTTACCACCTCAAGCACTATAGAGTGGGCACTCTTTCTGCGCTTTGCAGAATTCCTACCTGGTGGGAGCAAGCTCAGGCAGTTAACCAGGGCAGCAGTGTCCTCCCTGGTTGGCTCAGGGGTGTCCTCCTCAGGTACCCCATCAACCTGGACTGGGGGAACTTCACGGGCTAGTTTCCAATGCCCCTTGCTCCCGTGCTTCTTGGCAGCTGCCTGTGTCATTGTTCCTGGGTAGCCATGGACCTTGTGGTCATACAGACCCATTCAGGCAATCCCAACATCTCTAAGTATGGCCTGATAGCTATTTCCCTGCAGATAGTGTGTTCAAGGTCATTTCCCATTAGACAATTTACAGGCATGGCAGGGCTCAAAGCTACTTTTAGAGAACCTGCGGCCCCTCCCCTCTCAAAAGGAACCAGAGCCACCGGTAGATGACTCTCACGATTATCGGTGATTAAGGCTTGATGAAATGTGTTGAGGACCTGCTCTGAGAACACCAGCTGACACCTTACAGTAGTCATGCGTTCTCCTGTGTCCCTCAGAGCCTCTGCCCATTGCCCATTGATGGTGACTCACTGTTTGTACTTAGAAGTATTGGGAGCCATATGGGCTTTTAGCACCATCTCCTTATACCATAGGGAAACTAGGGTCACCGCTGTCTGTTCCTCAAAGCTAGCTGTGACAGCCTCCTCCCCCGAGCGCTACACTCGCCCACCGGTGGGGCGCTGTGCCCTCTTGGGAAATTCGAAATCGCCCTTGGAGCGTACATATTTTAAACACTCTATGCATTGGGGTGCAAACCTCTCTGTCTGCTTATCAAAGAACGCTTTCATTTAGGCTCAGACAGGCACTTGTTACCACTGCTCCCTTGTGAATTATTGAGAGCCTTTTTAGAATTTCTTATTTTTAAGTTTTTCTCCCCCCTCTTTCTTCTGGTGTGACCCCCTGACCACGCTTGTGGGAGTCTCCCCCAGATACCTTTTTGGACACTGGCTCAGAGGTCCGCCTTCTCCGCAAGCTTCCTGGGGTCAGTCCATTTGCTGTCAACTAGGTGCTGGCACAGCTCTGGAAAACAAATACTGAGCATGTGCTCTCTCAAAATTAGATTGGACAACCCATTGCAGTGATTAACTTTGATTCCCCACACCAGACCATTCAGTACCTTGCTGGAGTAGTCTACAAAATTCACCCAGGACTGGTTGGGTAGCTTCTGACTGTCCCTGAACCTCTGGCGATACTTTTCAGGGGTCAGTCCAAACTTATCAATCAAGATGGCTTTCATCGGGGTGTATCTGGTTTGGTTCCCAACCTCTAAATTAAGAATTGCCCCACTGTAGGCATTTGTTTCCATAAACCAACCCAGCGCTCTTCTGGGATCTTGTGAACCCTCAGGGCAACCTCGTAGGCAGAAAACCATTTGTCAATATCATCCCCACCTCATAACTGGGCACCAGATCGTTGGGGATGAGAATCTTTTTGCCTCCTTCAGACACTGTAGAATTGCTGCTGCCATCACTGCTGGACTCTGCTTGTCTGGCCTAGATGTCCAGCTCCTTAGGACTCAGTTCATGAGCCAGTAACACTTTTTTCTCCTCCAAGGACATTTCAGCCTTCTTCTCCTCCATGGCCAGTTTCCTTTCCGCCATCCTTAACTGGGCTATATGCAGCTTGAATTTCCACTCTTGCCTCCTCTCCGCCAGCTCTTCTGGGGACAGGCTGCAGGAAGAAGCACTTCTCCCTGCCCTGGTCTGGGGCTCCACTTTAGGGGTCAAGTCATCCCCTTCTACTGCAGGTGACTCCATAGAAAGGTCCTTTCCAGGCCCCTCCATCTTATTAGCCTCTCCTGTGGCTTCAACCAGTGATTGATGGGCTTCTGCCCAGGACCTCAGCACCTTTTGCAACTCCACCTTCCTGGTGGTGCTCTTGACAGGGAGTCCCCTCTTTACAGAAACCCTTGAGCTGGGCCACAGTGCAGGCCTCCATGATGGCCAGCTCAAGCTCCATTTTAGAAGGTATCAGTCAGAGAAAGAATTAAGAAAAAGTAAAAGTCCATTCAGGGAGAATTTAAACTGAAATTAGTCTTAGATATGGGATGGTAGTGTAGACCAAATCACTGTATGGTACTGCACAAACACAAGTCCAACCCTCACTGCTGAACACCAGTGGAAGAAATTGGGTTACTGGTTGACTGAGATGTGAGCCCTGGTCATGCAGCAACCAATCCTTGTCAGAGTAAGGCACAAGCAAACCCCAAATTAACCTGTGCTCAACCCCCTGGCAACTTGGCACAGAGCAGTCAGGCTTAACTTAGAGGCAATGTGGACAGTATTTGTGCAATACTTCAAACAGCAAAACAGTGAAAACACCTCAAGTTCAGGTTGACCTCGGGCAGGCTACAGGGACCCAGTTAGGCCCACTGAACAAAGTTCCTTAAATCCTGGTTTGCAGTGCGTTGCGTGGCTCAGAGTTGAAGATGTGTCACGCAGCCGAAGTGATGCGTGAGTACCGAGGTGCAGTGAGGTTGCAATGTGCGGCCCTACATCATTGTGAAGAATCCCATCAATGGGGCTTGCGATGCGAAGTCCTGTGTCAAGGATGTGGCGTGCAGTGGGGGAGATGATTCAGTTTCGAAGAGCTGCAATGCGGAGTCTAGCATCATCATCGAAGCTTCTTCCACGAGGGATACGAGGGCCTGCGCCAAGGAAGTGTTGCGCAGTCGGGACGATGCAAAGGTTCCAAAGAGCTGCGATGCGAGGCAGGTCTTTGCAATGGGTTTAATCCACTTAGCAGAGATGTGTTGGTTCTGCTCGGGTTGTGCCATGCAACAGAGGCGATGTGTTGCTTCTGCTGGGTCCACAGAGGCTGGCAGAGCACCTTAAGCCCACTTCCCAGGGTCCAGGGCTGGGATGGCACCATTTGGCAGGTTAGACTGACAGGTGGCAAGTCCAGGTACAGGTGCAAGGTTGTTGGAAGTCTGTTATGTCCCTAAGACTTCAGATCAGGAGGCCAGCCTACTAGCCCTTGGAGTCAGTCTGGGTTTTGGGTTCAAGAGATGCAGGTGCAGTCCTTTTCACCCAGGCAAGAGGGCAGCAGGTATAAGGTCAGCACAGCAGGGCAGCAGTTCCTTCAGAGCAGCAGCCCAGCACAGAGGTAGTCCTTGCAGCACCACAGCAGTCCTTCTTCCTGGCAGAGTATCCACCGGTCCAGAAGTGTACTGAAGTGTTGGTGTCTGAGGTCCAGTATTCATACCCAGTTGTGCCTCTGATGTGGGGGAGAAGCTTCTAGAGGTTTACCATTAAAGTCTCCAGGCATCCTTCCTTCCCTGTCCTGGCTCCAGACTAACTACAGGGAATATGCAGCCCTTTGTGTGGAGGCAGGACGCAACAAATTCAGGTGTAAGTGGGGCTGTGCCCAGCTCCTCCCTCCCATCCTGCAAGGGATGGCCCTTCCAGGCACACGTAAACTTCCTATTATGTGTGGCTGTCTAGGAAGAACACACAAAGCCCAACTGTCTCACACACCCAATTATGTGACCCAGAGACAGGCTGCAGGCATCAAATTGCTAAGGCAAGAAAATGCCAACTTTCTAAAAGTGACATTTTCAAAATTGTAATTTAAAATCCGACTTCCCCATAAGGGTAGGATTTTAAATTTCAATTCCAGAGACACCAAACATGAATTGGTTAATTGTTCCCATTTGAAAGTTACACTTATAAAATGTAATGAGGCAATTCCAATATTATCCTATGGGAGAGATAGGCCTTGCAGTAGAGAAAAACAAATGTAAGAGTTTTTCACTATCAGGACATATAAAACTTAAAAGTACAAGTCCAACTTTTTAAATACATTGCACCCTGCCCTCTGAGCTGCCCAGGGCCTACCCTAGGGGTATCTTGTATGTATTTAAAAAGGAAGGTTTGGGCCTGGCAAAAGGTTTACCTGGCCAGGTCGAAATGGCAGTTTAAAACTGCACACACAGGCTCTGCAATGGCAGGCCTGAGTCATGTTTAAAGGCCTACTTAAGTGAGTGGCACAAACAGTGCTGCAGACCCACTAGTAGCATTTAATCTACAGGTCCTGGGCACAGGGACTTACCAAGGCTGACAGATCTAACATCGTGTAACTCACCCCTCCTGCAACCCTGCCTAGCAGGCTTAGAACTGCCCACTACCCCCCAACATTGCAGAGTGCTGTCGGGCCAAAAAGGTGTAGATCTAACAGATGGCCTGGCCATGGCCCTCAGGTTAAACAACTCAGAACATCCCCAGTTGGTGCATGGTGTTCCTAGCCATGAACCAGGCTGCATTATAGAGAAGTGTGTTCCCTGGAGATTCACATACAAGGTTGAGGTAGCCAATTACTCCAGGTGAATACTTGTCTATTTGGTTGGGCTCTGTAGAGTCATCTGCATTGGAATCCCCTCTGGTCTCTGAGGTCGGTGATCCTGCTCCTTTCCCGGATAATGTCTGCGGGTTTTCTCTATCTCTCTTTCCTCGTTTGGTTCCTCCAATGTCGTGAGAGGTTTTAGTTTTCAATATAGGCCTTCCTTGATATGGTGGCCAGCTGTACCCTGGCCTCCATCCAGTCCCAGGTCTCATCCGGGTTTATAAAGTGCCATGCCTTTCTCACTGCCAGAACTTGAAGTTTTGCATGAAACATCATCATCATGTATTTGAGATCTTTCTGTCTCAATACTTCTGTAACCCCATCAAAGCTAAATATACCCTGCTGCACATGTAGTGTAATGTCTGGGAAGAAATTGATGTTGGCATTTTCATGTTTTAGAGGTGGGCTTTGTCGGCCGGCTTTCAGGATTGCATCTCGTTCCCGGTGGGTGAAGATGCGAGCAATAACAGTCTTGGGAGGGGTTCTCAGACGGGCGGTAGGATTGGGGCCCTATGGGCTTGTTCAATCTAGAAGAATTTAGAAAACCCATTTAGGTTTCAGGGACCCACAACAACTCAGATATTATTTCTTCTGGAGTAGCCTCCAAAGTCTTTGAGCTTGGCCCCCATAGCCTCAGCATCTGGCAGCAGGTTGTTAACGTAATCCCTGTGCCTAATGTGCAACTTTTGATCTGCACACAGGGGAAAGCTACAGAGTCAACACTTCCTGCATTTTCCTGTGCCCCAAATGCATATTTAAAATCAGTTTGGTCCTATATGCATTTGTTTTTGTACTTTAAAATTTTCCACATTTCCTGAGCCAGCCCTAAAGGGATTCATTATTTGAACTACTCTGCTGGGCTAAGTAATATGCTTTGCTGGCTGACTGGCAGTTCAAAGCCTCCCACTGAACAACAGACACATCTGAAACGATTAGCCTTTTCCTGAGAGAAATAAATGATGGGGGAGAAATCTCCATAAGTGGTTACCAGTCTCTGGCTGAGAAGCTGAGCAGCATGCTCCGACAGTATACAAGCAGGGCAGGTAGACCTCTGAATGCAGTCTCTACTTGGGCTCCATTTGAAGCTTGAAGGGGATAAATCAAACCAGTGTAGAAGAAATTTGGTTCAGACAGAGAGATCTTTTCCAATCTTGTTTCAATCTGCCATTATAACAATTCCAATAATGGTATGCCTGGGGCTACCTAGCCAAGGGGCTGCTTCCTCGAAGTGTCAGTCTGTGAAGGACTGGACACTTACAAAAGTCTGTCAAGTTTCCTTCATGATTGCCTCAGGAAAGGGCAACTCCTCCCAGTGGTCAACCTTCTTGGCAATCTTGCAGCTCTTAATTGTAGATGAAGACTAATGCAGAAGGAAAGGGAAGGGGAAAGAGCCAAGCAAGAAGGCCCAGTAAAAGATCCAAAAGAAATTCAGACTGCAAGGAGCAAAAATCAGGGACATAAATAGTAGCAAATGGGCAATGAATGGAATGAAAAATACGAAAATGAATGTATTGTGATGCATCCATTATTCATTAATGTCTTCTTGATATGCGATTCAAACTGGAACGTACATCAAGGG
This sequence comes from Calotriton arnoldi, assembly GCA_963921515.1. NCBI lineage: Eukaryota > Metazoa > Chordata > Amphibia > Caudata > Salamandridae > Calotriton > Calotriton arnoldi. The sequence goes on from CAWUFW010007533.1 coordinate 891,538, forward strand.
AAAAAAGGCTTTGTTTTATCTTGGGTTTAAAATCTGAGACAGAATTCTCTGGACAGGCCACCATCTGGAAAGGGCAATTCATAAGATTTGGTCATATCCTTTTACTCTTACTCATGGTGTCAGCTCGGCATGCGAGGAAGAGATTCAAGTTTGACATCTTTTTTCTGATGGGGAACTCAGCAGAATGCGACCATAGGAATGCCAGCAGACTCGAGGTGGAGTCTAAGCAGCAAGGATACCCAGCCGCACACTGCACATGGCATCCTGCTACAAGCTGGCTGACTCCACGGTAAGCGGGGCGTCTTCCTCCGAGCACTCATCGTCTTTGGTAAGGTCTGGGCGTGGACATAACACAATCAGGGTTGCAGGGGTCGTTGGGTATTGATTCCCAAATTCTAAAACTCTCCACTTCCGGTTTTAATCAAGGCAAGAGCCTTTGTGAAGAGAGGAACCACAGAAAAATGCCGGACCCACTACACGGATGAACCCTGGAATGAAGCGTCACTATGGATTGGTACTGCCGGACTATTGTTGGACTTTGTCTCCAGAGCTAGTGGCACTAACTCTCCTCTTCCCTCATGGGACCAGAAAAGATTTGCTTAAGGAAGGAGGTCCCCTTACCGTGGAATGGTCCTGGTTGTGGGTGCCCTAGGAGGGGTACCACACACTTCTGCTGGCCATAAAGTCGCCTTGCAAGTTCTGGAATGCCTGGGTGCTTGGAGAGTGCAGGCAGGGAGGGAGAGTTGCCTGCCTGTGGATCATGGGCAGCTGCATCAGGAAGAAATCAGGCCAGGAAACTACCAATTGCGAGGACAGAGAGGGCAGGGTCAAAGCCATTTATAGTCACCCTAATGCCAGGAGGTTAAAGTAGCAGTGCGGAGAGACTGTAAAAAGTATGTCCCATCATCAAAAAATAAATTTGAGGGTGAAGAATTCCCGTCCCCAAAAAGCATCCCTGGTGGCTGGAGTGCATCATCAGGAGAAAGAAGCACAAACACCTTGGCCATTGGCCTATTGGGTCAAAGATATTTGTTAAACAATTAGCTCATGTGCTGGCATTTTTTTAAACTGCAGCAGTGCCCTGTGGGTCAGGGCACCGCAGCAGTTTGTTTGATTACAAACAGGATAGGTCTATCACCCTGGGGACCCCGTGGCCTGTTGGTTTCCCCTAAAAGACCAGGCAGGCTGTTGCTCTGTATCTGTTACACCTGGCCGATCGTGGCGTGATTACCCCTGACTTTTTGCCTCTACCTCCTTTGCTTTTAGATGCTTTGGGTACTTTGCCACTGCTGATCAGTGTCAAAGTACAAGTGTTCCCTGTGTAAAGTGTAATGGTAATTGGTTGGCCATGATTGGTATGTTGCTTTACTAGTAAAGTCCCTAGTGATGTGCACTGTGTGTGCCAGGGCTAGTAATGCAAAGGTGCGCGGAGAGGGGAACTCAGGCCTGCAGTGTAGGGCCTGCGCACAGTTAGCATGTTGGCAGTTAGCATGTTGTCCTGACAAGTGTAACCACTTGTAAGGCCTTACTTTCCCTTTTGCGTACACAGTGGGCACCCCTGTGGTAGGTCCCGGGTAGCCCCTGGGCGGGGTGCAGTGTAAGTAAAAGGCAGGACATATACTGAGGTGAGTGTTATGTCCTGACAGTGGAAAACGCTCCATTTCGTTTTTCACTGGTGAAAGGCCATTCTGCCCATAGGACAGAATGGGGGAGGCTGGGTATTGTGTTTGTTAGCCTAGTTTCCCATAAGTTTAAAATGGAGAGGTGAAGTTTAGTATGTATGAACTCACAGCGGCATAACACATCTTTCTATGAAAGTGGTTTTATCACTGTGTGTTCAGAAGCCACACTTTTAGAAAGTGGCTGAGTTGTGTGCTTTAAGCATTTTTGTGTGTCTCTGCTGAATGTGGATTGACTGTCTGGATCTGAGAGGGGAGAGGAGCCGGGGGAGGTCTTGACCCCGGGAGGGGTTGAGATGGCACCAGGCTGACCTGCAGCTGGAGTGCAGGCGAGGAAAAGCACCAGGAGGTGAAGAGGCCTGGGTTGCGGCTATAAAACAATTGACCCATCTCCTGCTGAGTGATTAAGGATCCAGACCCCCAGTATCAAAGGGAGAAAGGTGACACTGGGAGGGAGACACCCAGAACTGATTTAGGCAGGGGTCAGGGACCCCTGAGCACAACGAACTTCAAAGACGTTTAGGGGTATAACTAGGAGAGCTGAGACCCCTGAACGGGGGAATGGAATAGAAATGGATTGAGACTGAAAAGGCTTGGACCCATTTTGTGGTCAAGAGGAACCTCTGCTAAGGAAGGAACAACTGAAGAGACTGCTGGGGAAGGACCAACCCTTGCTTCGTGATCTGGGGCTGGTCTGCAGTTTGCTGTTTTAACCAAGGAAGAGGCTGTTGGGACTGTGCTTTGTGCGCTGGGTCCCCCTGCTTGAAGAAGACTGTGCTTTGTGCTGTGTCTTGTTACCCCCCAAGGGCCCGAGGTGAGCTGGCTCCCTGTTTGGAAACACAGGAACATAAACGTTTCCGGAGAAGTTTCAAGCAACGCGGTGGGCGCGTGTTGTGGCAGCTTGAGACCCTCGGAAGGTGTGCCCTGTGATCTTGGACACACGGAGGAGAAGTGAGACTCGGACGCGCTGGGTGCGTGTCGTGCTGCACAGGAGACGTGGGTGAAGAGTGCCTGGTCAACGTGTGCACCGAAGGTGAAGTGAGCCTCGGACGCGCTGGGTGCGTGTCGTGGTGCACTACAGGCGTTGGTGAAGAGCGCCTGGTCAGCGTGTGCATCGGAGGTGACGTGAGACTCGGACGCGCAGGGTGTGTGTCGTGGTGCACCGCAGGCGCTGGTGAAGAGCGCCTGGTCGGCGGGTGCATCGGAGGTGAAGTGAGTCTCGGACGCGCAGGGTGCGTGTCGTGGTGCACAGGAGGCGTTGGTGAGGAGCGCCTGGTCAACGTGTGCATCGGAAGTGGAGTGAGTCTCGGACGCGCAGGGTGCGTGTCGTGGTGCACCGGAGGTGCTGGTGAAGAGCACCTGGTCGTCGAGTGCACCGGAGGATAAGTGAGGCTCGGACACGGTGAGCGTGTCGGGGTGCAGCCGAAGGCGTTGGTGAAGAGCGCCTGGATATCGGGGCACCGGAGTTGGAGTAAGTCTCAGTGAAGCAGTGTGCGTGCTTTGGTGCAACCTGGGACTGTGGAGGTGATCGGCTGATCATCGTGTGCACCGGAAGAAAGTGAGTCTCTGCAACGTGGTGTGCCGGTCTTGGTGCCAACTGAGACCGCAGGAAGGAGTGCCTGGTGAGCGTGCACTCGGAGTCGACGTGAAGTCCCATCAGCGTTGTGTGTGTGGCTTCGTGCCAGAGGAGACCCGGAGGGTGCTGTGGTGAAGTGCACCCGGAGTAACGTAATCTCAGTGGTGTGGGGTACATGTGCCCTGGGGCCGCCTGAGACCTTCCTAACAGTCGCAGCCCGGACCGGCAGCCCGGAGGAGCTGAGCTGCCAGGCCGAGCCGCTGAGGCCCATTGAGAAAGTTCTACACGGAAGGCCCAGTTCGCTGAAGGAGGAGCCCCCAGGTAACGTGGATCACTGCCTGGGCGGGGCACTGGCTCGGAGGGACACTCTCTCGGCCTCTCAGTCCTTCTGGCGGCGTGAGCCTTTGCTTCGGCTCAGATTGGGGCCCGTACTGCGTTCAGGATTGGCAGTACTGGGGCCAGAGTTAGAAGCTGTACTTTATGTCATCGTTGATACATGTGGGGGGCAACTATTATCGAAGAGGCTGACTGTCGTAATACACATTGCCAATATTGCTGCTAACGAACTGCCGGACTGTCTTATGACGCCTGACATTATTTCTGCATAACGAAGTACACGATTGTAGCGCTACGCATTGCATTATTTCTCCCCTGCAAAGTACAGGATTGTTGCGGCCCGCATTGCATTATTTCTTCATTGCAAAGTACATGATTGTAGCTACGCATTGCATTATTCCTTAATTGCAAAGTACATGATTGTAGCGGTGCGCATTGCATTATTTCTTCATTGCAAAGTATGTGATTGGGGTGTGACGCATTGCATTATTCCTTCATTGTGCAGTACCTGATTGTAGCGGTACTCATTGAATTATTTCTCCCATTGCAGGTACCGGGGTGTATCGTTACGCATTGTTTTATTATTCCTTTGCCCAGCACAGGATTGTATTGTTACGCAGTGCACTATTGTTTGTCCATTGCAACGTGTGTGATTCTAGCATTACGACCAGCATAGCATTTTGAAAGCGGTGGTTGGGATTTGAACCTACCAACCAGCCGGAACGAATATTACCCTTTATTATATGTTGGCTTTTGTATTGTGTGGTCTGATTGTATATCTTTTTACATAAAGTTTATACTCGTTTTATCAAACTCGTGTGGAGTCCATTTGTGGTGTCACCAATGGGTTGCTGTGAGCGTGGTTGCACATACTGTACACTCGTGCCTTGGAGATAGGCCTGGCTGCTCGTGCCAAGCTACTAAGGGGGTGAGCAGGGGCTATCTCAAACGGTGTCCTTACTTGGCCCAACGTTGAGTGGGGAGTCCCGGGTCTCGCATTTGTGACAGTGGCGCGGGACGGGGACTCCAGCTTCCAACATTTGGCGGCAGAGCGGTGGGATACGATCCTAACGTAATTGAAAAGCGTGTGTGCAAAACCACTCACAGTAATTGGTGTACATCACAAATTGATCGCAGACCATGACGCAACAACATATTGTTTTGAATTGTTGGTTCTATTGTTGAGTAACCTTTAAACCACACATCATGTCTCAGGAGGGGAGCCAGATAGCCGGTGAGGCTGGGGCTGCAGAATTAGAGTTTAACATTGAGGTATTGTCTACCTACAAGGTTGATCAGTTGAGGAAATTCTGCAGAGCTTTGGGATGTCCCATGAAGGGTAGCGCCAAGAAGGAGGAGCTGCAAGTGGCCTTCAGGGCCTGGTGGGAAGCCAAAGAGGCTCAGAAGGCGGGTGATGGTGAGGTGGATGAGGATGACCCAGGGAATGGATTTGGTTCACAGGATTTGCCAGTGGAGGGACCAGTTGCAGGGGCTGGTAGTAGCCATTCAGAGAGGAGTTTTTCACCAGAGGAGTTGGAGGAAAACCAAAGGGTCAGACTGCATGAGTTGGAGGTGTTAAAACTTAAAACTCAAGCAGAGGAGAGCAAACTTAAAACTCAAGCAGAGGAGAGAAGGAACGCTCTCGCGTTGGAAGAGAAACGGATTCTCTTCGCTCATGAGTTAAGCATGAGGGAACTGGACATTAAGGGTAAACAAGCAGAGTCCAGTTCGAATGGTGGCAGCGCACCACCAGTGCCAGTAGGGAAGGTGTACATTCCCAAGGATTTAGTGCGAGATTACCAGAGGGGTGATGACATTTATGCGTGGTTCACGGCATATAAGATCGTACTAAGGATGAATGAGCTGCCTGAAAAGCATTGGGGGGCGGGCCTATGGAAATATTTGAGGCTTCGGGGAGGGACTTTCTATCACCTTTAGAGAGGGCGGGAACCCTGACCTATGCCAACATGAGGGAGGCTTTATGCCTCCGGTATGGGCTCACTCCTGAACAATACCGGCAGAAGTTCAGGACTTCCAAGAAACTAGAATCCTGTACTTGGGTAGAATGTGTGAATGAGTACACACGGGCACTGGATGGTTGGATGCTGGGCAGCAAGGTCAATGATTTTAAGGGCTTATGCAATTTAATCAGTTGGGAGCACTTGAGTAGTCTGTGTGTTCCAGAGCTGCGCCAGCATCTATTGGATAGTAAGCTGACTGATCCCAGTAAGCTTGCTGAGGAGGCGGACCGCTGGACTAGTACCCGGGTCCACAAGGGGATTGGGAGTACCACTGCCAAGAGTATGCAGGGTCCCCCGCCGAAGGTGGGGGAGGACAAGGGTAACCACAAGGAGTCCTCTAAAGGGCCCCAAGGTAGTTCCCCCAAGAAAGGGTCCCAGTCCCCCAAGGCCAAGAGGGCCTGGGCCTTCAAGGGCAAGAAGGAGCCCCGAGGTCGGCCAACGTGTTACTTCTGTAAAGAAGTGGGTCATATTTCCCCTAAATGCCCCAAAAAGTCATCTGCACCCACTGGTGCTCTAACACCTGGTTTAGTGAGTGTAGCGTTGGGGGAGGAATTGAGTCCTTGGAACGGGGAGGAGCAAGCAGTTATGGCCCTGGTCTCCTTAGGAAATCAAGAGATGGTCCAGGAAATCCCTCTGCCTGAGAACACTAAAAAGTACAGGCAGTGGGTGACCATCAATGGACGGAGGGTGGAGGCTCTGAGAGACACCGGAGCCAGTGTGACATCTATCAGGTGTCAGTGGGTGTCTGAAGAGCAAGTAATTCCTGATGTGCTTCACCCTGTAATGTCAGCAGACAATTCAGTGCGCCTCTGCAAGGTGGCGCTGGTTCCCTTTGAATGGGGAGGGGTCTCAGGTTCCTTGAAGGTTGTTGTAAGTCCGTCCATGCCTGTAGACTGTCTGCTAGGGAATGACCTGGAGAGTTCCCCTGGAAGGAGGTGGAGCGCCAGGCGCATTTGGAGATGTTGGGTCTACCTGAGTGGGCGTGTGTGACCACTCGGCCTATGGTAGCCAGTAAAGGTATTCAAGAGAACCTGGGGCCTGAAACAGTGGCCCAGGTGCCTGCCAGGAAGAGAAGAGGCAGGGGCGCGGGAAGCCGGCCCCACAGTTCCCACGGTCCAGGAGGAGGCACCCTTTGAGGGGGTGCCCTGGAGCCTACAGGGGAACAAGTGGCTGAACTGGGGGACCTACCCGGGCTGACCGAATGGCAGCAGGAAGGGGGCCTCCAGGGAGGAATTCTGTGAGGAACAGAAGAAGTGCCCTTCTCTTGTAGGTTTGCGGCAGCAGGCAGCAAACCAGGCAGCAGGTGATCAGTCGGGATCACACTTGATTTACTGGGAGAACGATCTCCGGTATAGTGAGCCAAAGGTGGCTGAGCCTGGGTCAGCCCGGGCGCTGGTGGTACCCCAGTGCTTCAGAGCCTTCCTATTGGGGTTGGCTCATGATGTACCTTTGGCGGGACATTTGGGGCAGGACAAGACCTTTGAGTGGCTTGTCACCCACTTCTACTGGCCCCAGATGCGCAAGAGTTCTGATACTCATTGCAGGTCCTGTCAGACTTGCCAGGCGAGTGGTAAGAGTGGAAGGAAGCGAAAGGCTCCCCTCCAACCTTTCCCTGTAGTCAGCACACCCTTTGAGAGGGTGGGCATTGACATTGTGGGGCCTCTGGATCCCAAGATGGCCATGGGCAACAGGTTCATCCTGGTCTTGGTGGACCATGCCACCCGGTACCCGGAAGCCATCCCTCTCCGGACGGTGACAGCCCCCGTGGTGGGCCGTGCACTGATGGGGATTTTCTCCCGTGTGGGTGGTGGTGGTGTCCGACAGGGGTACTAATTTCATATCGAGGTATATGAAATCTCTGTGGAAGGAGTGTGGTGTAACTTATAAGTTCACCACACCTTACCACCCCCAGGGGAATGGTCTGGTTGAGAGGTTTAACCGGACCTTGAAGGGCATGATTATGGGTCTGGAGGAACCCATGAGGCGTAAGTGGGACATCCTCTTGCCATGCCTGCTGTTTGCATATAGGGAGGAGCCACAGAAGTCCTTGGGGTTCAGTCCCTTTGAGCTCCTGTATGGGCACCCGGTCAGAGGACCCTTGAGTTTGGTGAAGGAGGGCTGGGAGAAGGCTCCTAGTAAACCCCCCACAGGATGTATACAGCTACATGCTGGCCTTCAGGAACCAAACTAGGCGTTTCAGGCAGCTCGCTCAGGCGAACCTGGAAGCCAGCCAGGAGGATATGAAACGGTGGTACGACCTGAATGCCACTCTGGTCGAGTTTCAACCTGGGCAGAAAGTGTGGGTGATGGCACCAGTGGAGCCTTGTGCGCTCCAGGACAAGTGGACTGGGCCTTATGAGGTGGTGGAGTGCAGGAGCGAAGTGACCTACCTGGTGGACTTACGGTCTCCTAGGAATCCTTTAAGGGTTCTCCATGTGAACCGCCTCAAACCACACTTTGAGAGGTCTGAGGTGACCATGCTCTTTGCTACAGATGACGGGGCGGAAGAGGAGAGTGAACCTCTTCCTGACCTCCTGTCAGCCAAGGAGAAGGATGGGTCAGTGGATGGGGTGTACCTCTCGCCTACCCTGACCCCGGAACAGCGGAGGGACTGTAGCCAGGTATTGGGTCAGTTCGCCTCCCTGTTCTCCCTGACCCCAGGAGTCACCCATTGGTGCATCCATGATGTGGACACTGGAGACAGTCTGCCTGTAAAACAAAAATTTTACAGGGTAGCTGATAAGGTCAGGGCCAGCATCAAGGAGGAGGTTTCCAAGATGCTGGCGCTAGGGGTGATTGAGCCATCCAGCAGCCCTTGGGCCAGCCCAGTGGTCCTTGTGCCAAAAGCTGCTGCGCCGGGTGCCACTCCCGAACTTCGGTTCTGTGTGGATTACCGTGGACTCAATGCGGTCACTAAGACTGACGCGCACCCCATCCCCAGAGCTGATGAACTCGTGGATCGGCTGGGAGCTGCCCGGTACCTCAGTACATTTGATTTGACATCTGGGTACTGGCAGATTGCCTTGACCGAGGGGGCCAAGGAGAAGTCAGCGTTCTCCACGCCAGAGGGGCACTACCAGTTACGGGTTATGCCCTTTGGGTTGAAGAACGCCCCTGCCACCTTCCAGAGACTGGTTAACCAGGTGCTGAGTGGGCTGGAGGAATTCAGCGCCGCTTACCTGGACGACATTGTAGTGTTCAGCTCCGGTTGGGAGGAACATTTGCAACATCTCTGTGAAGTATTGAAGGCCTTGCAGAGGGCAGGCCTAACTATCAAGGCAAGTAAGTGCCAGATAGGGCAGGCTTCCGTGGTGTACTTGGGACACCTGGTGGGGAGCGGCCAGGTGGCGCCCCTACAGGCAAAGATTGATACCATCCTGGCTTGGGAACCCCCCAAGACCCAGACAGGAGTGAGGGCCTTTCTAGGACTCACTGGGTATTACAGACGGTTCGAGAAGGGGTATGGCATTCTCGTTGCCCCCTTGACAGAACTGACGTCCAAGAAACAGCCCAAGAAGGTGGTCTGGACTGATGCCTGCCAGACCGCCTTTGATGCCCTGAAGACTGCCAGGTGCACCGCACCCGTGTTACGGGCGCCGGATTTCTCCAGAGAGTTTATAGTGCAGACAGACGCTTCAGATCATGGGGTGGGAGCAGTACTCTCCCAATTGAACAACGAGGGCTTGGACCAACCCGTAGCTTTCATTTTCTAAGATCTTAGAAAAACACGTGAATCAACAGCTTACTGGTTTTGTGGAATCCAATAATATCTTACACGGGTCCCAATCAGGCTTTAGAGCCGGTTACTCCACAGAGTCTACTCTTTTAGGAGTTACCAAAACAATACGCCTGCTTTTGGATAAAGGGGAAACGGTGGCACTCATTCTATTAGATCTGAGTGCCGCATTTGACACGGTATCTCATCCTACCCTTCTAAAAACTCTCCAGTTCCTGGGAATTGTTGGATCACCTTTGGAGTGGATCAAAAACTTCCTCACAAACAGGACTTTTCAAGTCTTCTCTCCATCGGCTTGCTCCAAGACCTATGCATCTCCTTATGGAGTGCCTCAGGGATCGATACTTAGTCCTATGCTATTCAATCTTTACGTCAGCCCGTTAGCTACCATTGCTGAAGAGGCTGGGTTGTCAATCTTCTCTTATGCGGATGACACCCAGCTTCTCTTTTCACTATCCGCCAATGATAAATCTAGTGTTTCATCCCTACAGCTAGGGCTGCATAAAATCGCCAACTGGATGCACACTAATTGGTTAAAGCTAAATGGAGGAAAGACGGAGGTTTTGATCATGGGGAAGGATAAAGATCTTTGGGGCCCACATCACTGGCCGCCTGAAATGGGGGAATTTCCAAAACCGGTACAAACTGTACGTAATTTGGGTATAGTGATTGACGATCAGCTGACTATGAAACAGCAAGTAGCGAAGACCACTTCTATTTGCTTTACTATTCTCAAATGGCTCCGTAAGATATTATGGATGATGCCTGAATCTACTCAAAGAACAGTCATCCAGGCCCTAATCATGTCGAGGCTTGATTATGGTAACGTCCTTTATCTAGGAGCAAATAGGGAGTTAGTACGCAAGCTGCAGGTGGTGCAGAATTCTGCGGCCAGGCTACTTCGTCAGGTACCAAAAACATCCTCCATCACAGGCTCTTTGCGTGATCTCCATTGGCTCAGGATTGAGCAACGGACGAAATTTAAGGCCTTATGCTATATGCATAAGATTAAGCTAGGCATAGCACCCCATTACCTATGCTCCCTAGCCCAGACATATCTTCCGCCCCGTCTACTTCGCTCTGCATCCCAAGCCAACTTCATAGTTCCTAGATTCAAACTTTCACGTATGGGCGGACGCTCCTTCTCGTACCTGGCCCCTATGTTGTGGAACTCATTACCTTCCCCACTTCGCCACGCAACTAGCCATAAAAGCTTCCGCAAAGATTTGAAGACATGGCTTTTTAACCAGTAAAGAGCTTGTCCGATTTGTCTGCAATCTGTCCTGTGCACCGGGAAACCTCCGGATAGCTGTTACGCCTTATAAATTTAATTTAATAATAATAATTAGCAGAAGGCTACTTCCCAGGGAACAGAGGTGGAGTACAATTGAAAGGGAGGCTTTTGCTGTGGTCTGGGCGCTGAAGAAGCTGAGGCCCTACTTGTTTGGGACCCACTTCTTGGTTCAGACCGACCACCGGCCCCTCAGATGGTTGATGCAGATGAGGGGTGAGAACCCAAAGCTGTTGAGGTGGTCCATCTCCCTACAGGGGATGGACTTCACGGTGGAACACCGTCCGGAAACAGAACACGCCAATGCTGATGGTCTGTCCAGATTTTTCCGCCTTAGTGATGAGAACTCCCATGACGGTGGGTAGTTCCCCCCACTTTTCGGCTGGAGGGGACGCGTGTTAAACCTGGCCTATCTTGACGTGATTACCCCTGACTTTTTGCCTCTACCTCTTTGCTTTTAGATGCTTTGGGTACTTTGCCACTGCTGATCAGTGTCAAAGTACAAGTGTTCCCTGTGTAAAGTGTAATGGTAATTGGTTGGCCATGATTGGTATGCTGCTTTACTAGTAAAGTCCCTAGTGATGTGCACTGTGTGTGCCAGGGCTAGTATTGCAAAGGTACGCGGAGAAGGGAACTCAGGCCTGCAGTGTAGGGCCTGCGTGCAGTTTGCTAAGTTAGCATGTTGTCCTGACAAGTGTAACCAATTGTCAGGCCTTACTTTCCCTTTGCGTACACAGTGGGCACCCCTGTGGTAGGTCCCGGGCAGCCCCTGGGCAGGGTGCAGTGTAAGTAAAAGGCAGGACATATACTGAGGTGGGTGTTATGTCCTGACAGTGGAAAACGCTCCATTTCGTTTTTCACTGGTGAAAGGCCATTCTGCCCATAGGACAGAATGGGGGAGGCTGGGTATTGTGTTTGTTAGCCTAGTTTCCCATAAGTTTAAAATGGAGAGGTGAAGTTTAGTATGTATGAACTCACAGCGGCATAGCACATCTTTCTATGAAAGTGGTTTTATCACTGTGTGTTCAGAAGCCACACTTTTAGAAAGTGGCTGAGTTTTGTGCTTTAAGCATTTTTGTGTGTCTCTGCTGAATGTGGATTGACTGTCTGGATCTGAGAGGGGAGAGGAGCCGGGGGAGGTCTTGACCCCGGGAGGGGTTGAGATGGCACCAGGCTGACCTGCAGCTGGACAGCAGGCGAGGAAAAGCACCGGGAGGTGAAGAGGCCTGGGTTGCGGCTATAAAACAATTGACCCATCTCCTGCTGAGTGATTAAGGATCCAGACCCCCAGTATCAAAGGGAGAAAGGTGACACTGGGAGGGAGACACCCAGAACTGATTTAGGCAGGGTCAGGGACCCCTGAGCACAACGAACTTCAAAGACGTTTAGGGGTATAACTAGGAGAGCTGAGACCCCTGAACGGGGGAATGGAATAGAAATGGATTGAGACTGAAAAGGCTTGGACCCATTTCGTGGTCAAGAGGAACCTCTGCTAAGGAAGGAACAACTGAAGAGACTGCTGGGGAAGGACCAACCCTTGCTTCGTGATCTGGGGCTGGTCTGCAGTTTGCTGTTTTAACCAAGGAAGAGGCTGTTGGGACTGTGCTTTGTGCGCTGGGTCCCCCTGCTTGAAGAAGACTGTGCTTTGTGCTGTGTCTTGTTACCCCCCAAGGGCCCGAGGTGAGCTGGCTCCCTGTTTGGAAACACAGGAACATAAAAGTTTCGGGAGAAGTTTCAAGCAACGCGGTGGGCGCGTGTTGTGGCAGATTGAGACCCTCGGAAGGTGTGCCTGTGATCTTGGACACACGGAGGAGAAGTGAGACTCGGACACGCTGGGTGCGTGTCGTGGTGCACAGGAGACGTGGGTGAAGAGCGCCTGGTCAACGTGTGCATTGGAGGTGACGTGAGACTCGGACGTGCAGGGTGCGTGTCGTGGTGCACCGCAGGCGCTGGTGAAGAGCGCCTGGTCCGCGGGTGCATCGGAGGTGAAGTGAGTCTCGGACGTGCTAGGTGCGTGTCGTGGTGCACAGCAGGCATCTCGGACGCGCTAGGTGCGTGTCGTGATGCACAGCAGGCGTTGGTGAAGAGCGCCTGGACAACGTGTGCATTGGAGGTGACGTGAGACTCGGACGTGCAGGGTGCGTGTCGTGGTGCACCGCAGGCGCTGGTGAAGAGCGCCTGGTCCGCGGGTGCATCGGAGGTGAAGTGAGTCTCGGACGCGCAGGGTGCGCATCGTGGTGCACAGGAGGCGTTGGTGAGGAGCGCCTGGTCAACGTGTGCATCGGAAGTGGAGTGAGTCTCGGACGCGCAGGGTGCGTGTCGTGGTGCACTGGAGGCGCTGGTGAAGAGCACCTGGTCGTCGAGTGCACCGGAGGAGAAGTGAGGCTCAGACACGGTGAGCGTATTGGGTGCGGCCGAAGGCGTTGGTGAAGAGCGCCTGGATATCGGGGCACCGGAGTTGGAGTAAGTCTCAGTGAAGCAGTGTGTGCTTTGGTGCAACCTGGGACTGTGGAGGTGATCGGCTGATCAATGTGTGCACCGGAAGAAAGTGAGTCTCTGCAACGTGGTGTGCGGGTCTTGGTGCCAAGTGAGACCGCAGGAAGGAGTGCCTGGTGAGCGTGCACTCGGAGTCGACGTGAAGTCTCAGCGTTGTGTGTGTGGCTTCGTGCCAGAGGAGACCCGGAGGGTGCTGTGGTGAAGGGCACCCGGAGTAACGTAATCTCAGGGGCGTGGGGTACGTGTGCACTGTGGCCGCCTGAGACCTTCCTAACAGTCGCGGCCCGGACCGGCAGCCCGGAGGAGCTGAGCTGCCAGGCCGAGCCGGTGAGACCCATTGAGAAAGTTCTACACGGAAGGCCCCGTTCGCTGAAGGAGGAGAGGAGAGTGGGGTCGCGCCCCCAGGTAACGTGGACCACTGCCTGGGCGGGGCGCAGGCTCGGAGGGACACTCTCTCGGCCTCTCAGTCCTTCTGGCGGCGTGAGCCTTTGCTTCGGCTCAGATTGGGGCCCGTACTGCGTTCAGGAGTGGCAGTACTGGGGCCAGAGTGAGAAGCTGTACTTTATGTCATCGTTGATACGTGTGGGGGGCAACTGTTATCGAAGAGGCTGACTGTCGTAATACACATTGCCAATATTGCTGCTAACGAAATGCCGGACTGTCTTATGATGCCTGACATTATTTCTGCATAACGAAGTACACGATTGTAGCGCTACGCATTGCATTATTTCTCCCTTGCAAAGTACAGTATTGTAGCGGCCCGCATTGCATTATTTCTTCATTGCAAAGTACATGATTGTAGCTACGCATTGCATTATTCCTTAATTGCAAAGTACATGATTGTAGCAGTGTGTATTGCATTATTTCTTCATTGCAAAGTACGTAATTGGGGTGTGACGCATTGCATTATTCCTTCATTGCGCAGTACCTGATTGTAGCGGTACGCATTGAATTATTCCTCCCATTGCAGGTACCGGGGTGTATCGTTACGCATTGTATTATTATTCCTTTGCCCAGCACAGGATTGTATCGTTACGCAGTGCACTATTGTTTGTCCATTGCAACGTGTGTGATTCTAGCATTACGACCAGCATAGCATTTTGAAAGCGGTGGTTGGGATTTGAACCTACCAACCAGCCGGAACGAATATTACCCTTTATTATATGTTGGCTTTTGTATCGTATGGTCTGATCGTATATCTTTTTACATAAAGTTTATACTCGTTTTATCAAACTCGTGTGGAGTCCATTTGTGGTGTCACCAGTGGGTTGCTGTGAGCGTGGTTGCACATACTGTACACTCGTGCCTTGGAGATAGGCCTGGCTGCTCGTGCCAAGCTACTAAGGGGGTGAGCAGGGCTATCTCAAACGGTGTCCTTACTTGGCCTAACGTTGAGTGGGGAGTCCCGGGTCTCGCATTTGTGACAGTGGCGCGGGACGGGGACTCCGGCTTCCAACAGTATCACTAATTGACAAGTGTCTCCTTAGAGGTGAGGGATAGTGCTGATAGTGCTGACAGATTATCCCTGCCTGAGGAGCCTTTGCCTGTTCTTTTAATGGGGTGTCCTTAGGACTCGTAACCACTGCTGAACTCAGTTCCCCACTTGCACACCTGTGCCTGAAGGGAGCTGGGCAGCGGAGACCTCAGGCTCATTCACCAAGGAGAGGCAGGTGGAAGCTGTCTTTGACTGTGCTGCTGATCAGATGCTGTGTGGTCGCCTTCAACTGTGTGTGTAGTCGCCAGCAGGTGCTTTAAAAAGCACAAAAGGAGAAATGTTTTGGCCCCTTGCTGCTGCATCAAAGGGTCTGATACTGGCACCTCACACTGCTCTATATGTCCCACCGTGGGCAACAACAGATTTACTTATTGCCCTCGTGTGCCTCAGGTGGGACAGGGCTGCTGCCAAAGTGATGGTTTTCATTGTGGGCTATGCAAAGTGGTGGCAGGCCCCCCAAATGTTCCTCACGGATGCTAAAAAAAGGTAGAATAACCTAAGACTCCCAGCACCCAGCAGGTCTGACCCAGGGAGATGTTTTCCTATGTTCTGAGGAGCTGACTGTGAAGGGGGCCCTTCGAGTGCAAGGAAACATTACATTTCTGGGTTCTATTAGGTTGTTAGGCAACAATATTGAATGGTAGAAAACAAGACTTAAACAACATGTTTACTGTTTTGTATTGTTGACTATAGAAGGAATGCATAGTCCCACAGGAAAGGCTGTTTTATAGTCAAAGTCACAATAAAAGTATGACAGAGGAGTAACTTATAAACCAATTATTTGTAATCCTTAAACTATTTCGAAAGCTTTTAAAGTTCAGAAATGTATTTACTGAACAAACCACATGAATATATCTTCAGTTACTTGTGAAAAGGGGACAAAAATAGCTATTTTTAGGTCGAAGTCTACCAGACAGCGCAGCTGTCTTACTAAAGAGATCTTGGGGACATTCAGAAAGCTGACCTAGGAATGCATTTCGCCTGCTGCTTACCGTTGACTTTGTGGTTTGTAACTCACATTTTCTGGCTTTCTATTTGCTGGCTTTATTTGCTTTAGACTGTCCAGCTCGAGTTTGTCCCCCACTTTCCTAAACACTTGTTTACTGTATTCTCCCACAAACTCGTTTTCTGTCAACAGGCCTTTCAGCTCTTATTCTTATCTTGTCACATTTGCTGTGCATTCAAAGACAGAAGTCAAATGTCAAGCTCTCTATTCGGAGCAAATTTGATGTTTACTACTTTCCTCTGACTTCAAAGCGAGAGAATTCATGTGACAATCCTGCTGAGTATCCATGTAAGAGGAGAGGATGTTTTTTTTCTAGCACACAACAACAAAAATGAACAATGCTGATGTTTCAGAATATATCAGAATTAGTACAAATAAAGCACAATTTTTTTGTAATTCTGAAGTGTGGTGGAAATAAATATTTGAATAGATCAAAACATATCAATACACTATGTGACGACATTTGCACACATTATCGTGTGTGTGCAGTAAAACCACAAATGTGTTGTCTGTAATGGCAGTGTGCTACCACACCATGCATACTCCACACTATGCCACTCCACTCCACTCTATGCCCTTTCACTCGATGCCACAACATTCTATTCTACGACACTCCACTCTATGACATGCCACTCTACACTACGACATGCCACTCGACTCCACGTCACTCCAATCTATGCCAATCACTCCACGACACAACATGCCACTCAACTCTACGCCCCTCCACTGCACACCACTTACCCCACTCCACTATACCCTACTCCAATCGACCCCCTCCACTCCAGTCTATCCCACTAATAATGTATTAAAAGGTGTAACTAGAGTCCAGTGGCGGTTCCTCCGTTAAGGCGGAGGAGCGTCGCCCCACTGCCAAAAAGCATCAAAAGAAAGTAAAAAATAAAATGATAATAACGGAATGTTATTATCATTTTATTTTGTCATCCTGCTGCGGCAGCTTGCATGAGGGGGTGGGGCGGGGCTGCAGAGCAGGGGAGGAGTGGTAGAACACTCCTGTGCGCAATGACTGTCTGGTCGGCCCTCTCGGGCCGCCCAAAACAGTCATGCGCACTTCCCTTTTCTCCACGTAGGCTGCTTTACAGCCTGCATGGAGAACATGCCCACCCCTCCAGCCCCTGGCTAAGCGCTGTGCCACGGCGCTCAGACCAATCACAACGCTTCATTGCAGCGTTGTGATTGGCTTAGGGCTGGGAGCCTGGCTGCCTGGTTCCTGTTCCGACCTGGAGTCAAACACAGGCGAGCAGGAGAGAAGACGCGGGACCCGGCAAGTGTTTTTTGTCATATTTTTTTAATGCAGTCAGTGCCCCCCCCCCCCACCTGCGAGCTGTGCCGACCGCCCCTGCTAGAGTCACCAGTGCAAATGGATCAGATAGCAAAACCAACACTTTTGGTGTCACACCCCCAAAACGTTTATTGGATAACTTTTATCATAAGTTCCAAAATAGGATGAAGGTTGTTATCAATTGTTGACTTTATTTAAACAAATGACAGACGAGGTCAAAAATCAAAGGCTAATGGGCAGTCCAAATAGGAACATGTGGCATAGCTGCGTGCTAATGCACAACACTTGACGTCAAGAACGCTGCCAGGGAACCAACACCAGGAAAGGGGCGTTCAATTGGGCAGTCCAGGCACCTCAGAGTCCTTAGGGTGGGATGGGTTTTGTTTTGGTGGGGCTGGTTTGGGCTTGGGGAGGATTAGTTTTGGTTGAGGCAGGGTGCGGTAGGTGGGTGGGAGTGATGGCCTTGGGATTAGGTGTTGTGGGTTGTGGCATGGGAGAGGGCAAATCAGGATTGGGAGGGCTGGGTACGATCTTCTTTGGGATCTTGTATCCCTTTAGTGAACTAATTGGAATAGTGAGGGTGGAAACAGTTTTAATTTTTTTGGTGGCAGATGAACTGGGGTAGGTAGGGGAAGAGGATCTTTTGGGTGGGTGCGTGGACCAGACTCAGGATCTTTTTTTTTTGCTTCTTGGTTTTGGAGGGAGGGGCTTTTGGGGTACCAGAGGGGCCAGCTTTGGTGTGTGTAGATGTGGAAAGCTACGGTAGGGGAGGGAATCCAAGTTTTTTGGGTTTGAACTCTAGGGAAGAGGAATAGCAGGGGTTTTAGTTTTGGATGTAAAGGGATGTGAGGAATGAGATGTGGATGTGTGTGCAGTGCGTGTATGTTCCTGGGTGTGTGATGTATGTTTTGTGGTGCGACATGGCTTGTGTTTGGAAGTGTATGAAGTCTGTGTGGCTGGTGTTGTGTCTGTCTGGCTGATGGTGGTTGTGTCTGTGGCTGGTGTTGTGGCTGTGGCCTCTGTGTGTGTTGTTGTCACTGAGTCTGTGGCTAGTGTTGTGGGTTGGGTGTGTGTGTGGCTGATGGTGGCAGTGTCTGTGGCCGGTATAGTGGCTGTGGCCTCTGTGTGTGTTGTCACTGAGTCTGTGGCTGGTGTTGTGGGTGGGGTGTCTGTATGGCTGATGGTGGTTGTGTCTGTGGCCCCTGTCTGTGTTGTTGTCACTGAGTCTGTGGCTGGTGTTGTGGCTGTGGCATCCATGTGTGTTGTTGTCACTGAGTCTGTGGCTAGTGTTGTGGGTTGGGTGTGTGTGTGGCTGATGGTGGCAGTGTCTGTGGCCGGTGTTGTGGCTGTGGCCTCTGTGTGTTTTGTCACTGAGTCTATGGCTGGTGTTGTGGGTATAGTGTCTGTCTGGCTGATGGTGGTTGTGTCTGTGGCTGGTGTTGTGGCTTTTGTCTCTGTGTGTGTAGTCGTGGAAGTGGCGGTGACTGCATGGTGAGCGGGTATGCTGGTCTTACTCAACTTCTGTTTGTCCTTGCGTGTGCGGGGTGTTAGTGTTGATGTGCTTGCATGCCGTTTGTGTGTACTTTGGGCAGGTTGGGGGATAGGGATAGTGTTTGGGGAAGGGGCAGAAGGTGGGAGGAAATGGGAATGTTGGAAGGCTGCCGTGAGTGTGGAAGCCAGAGCCTGAAATGATCTCTGTAAGCCAGACATGTCAGCGTGAATTCCCTCCAGGTACGACATTATCAGGTTTTGCTGGCACGTTTGCACCTAGAGAGCATTCAGCACTGCTGTTTGACCCACCGAGACCTGTCTCAGGAGGTCTACAGCCTCCACACTCAGGGCAGCAGGGGAGACAGAGGCAGGGGGTGAGTTGCCTGGGGTGAAGGAAACTCTTCCCAACTTATGGGAGCAGGTCTGACAGCTGGTTGGGGAGCAGCAGGGAGGATGGAGATGGTAGAGGGGTGGTGGATACAGATGTAGCAGGCTGATGTCCAGGCAAGTCCACCACCACCGGGGAATATCCACTGGATCCAGACGAAGATGTTGATGAGTCATCCTGTAGCTCCTCTGTGACACTCCCACCATCCTCTGGCCCACTGGGTCCCACGGTGTCACTTGATAGTGTGGGACCACTGTGGCCAGCTGCGTCCCCATCTGTCTTGCCCCTGTCTCTTTCACTGCTCTGGGTTGATGCTTAAACAAGAAGAGGAAATTGTAAGTAGGAACAGCCTGACCACACTTCTCAAACATTTCATTACACAAGAATTCACACAATAGCTGGTAAAGAAGATTGTCAAGCTATTTTTAATTTGCCCCCACAGTAACATAAGGACATAGATAAATGGAGATTAAGCTGTACACAGACCCAAATAAATGTGTCATCACCACTGTCACCTCCATCTACATGTGTCATCACAGCCATTTCCCTGCCACATTTGTGATACAAATGTTGTCCTCAAGCTGTAGGCCTAGGTCCTTATCTCATACCAATGGTAAGAAATCTCATCTAATGTGATGCAGCTATTGAAACCTACACTTCACATTGTTATGAGGGCCTGCAATCAGCTTCAGCTCAGGTTTCAGTGACACACTCCATGTACAACAGATGTGGCCCTGCTACAGAGAAGTGGCTGTATCTTCAGAGTAACTAAATGAACATCACTGTGAAATGCACATTATACATGGTTAGCACTTCACATGTGACACTTTAAATCAGATTCCAAGCCGGATGACGCCATTGATAGATTCCCCAGAGTAGGCAACGGAAGGGCAAAATGCAACACATAAGATCATAATATAGACCTGCCATGAGCATTTGTTGTTTTTAGGCAGGGTAAATGTCCATTTTGCTTTAGTCAGTATTAGAACATACCCTGTCCATGTTGACAGATGTGTGCCTATGAACGTAACAACATTGATAAACGTCCAAATGACATCTGAAAGTTTGTAATTCATGAGGGTTGTTTGATGTTGACTCCACAAAGCAGGATAACTCGTGTCGAATTGGGGAGTCTATTCACTTGATAAGTAATGGACAGCTAACACATATAGCTATGTAGCAGTGAATGGTGATACAAACATGAGCACAACATGTAAGCATACCGCTCCCTGAGGTACAGCATCAGCCACATATTGGCCATACACAGATGCACATGTGCATACATCCTGACTGCATACGCTTTACAATGTTCTGCAATGGATCATAGTTCAAAATTTTCAAAAGCATGTGTGTCAGTTCTTCCACATAAGACCTGGGTAATGATGGAAGTCAATGTTGATGTGTGACTCACAAGTACATGTCTGCATGCTACAGTACGTGCTGACACATATTCTGTATGCCCTTCATTTATTCACATTGTCATGTACACATTGATAAACACATGATAAAATGTTTAAAATTGTCAGGATGGCGTGGACATCCTCTCCACCATGTATGGAGCAGTGGTACATATTTCAGTGCAACTTAGGACTTCACACATTCCAGCATGTTAGCAACAACATATAGGCATACATATACTTTTTTGGCCACATCTTGGTACCCAGGATTGGCCCCTTACCAAGATGATTTTGTACTCAATGTCTGCATACACAGTGTATTGCTATCACATGCCATAAGTGAGGGGTCCACATTCAAAAGACATACAGTAGTGTGATAGCAAGACTCCAGACACAAGGCTGATAAGTGAGCTGTCTGGGATCATTGTTAAGAATTCCTAAGAAAGATGATGTAGTAATTGTCTGAAAATAGCCAGACAGACATGTCAGACTTCCGCATGCTAAATCATGGTCACACGTATAGTGTCTTAAAATTACTACACGGTTCTACATCCACACATATACAAGCAGATATGTCTTCCTTGAGTGGAACATGAGTATACTTCCACCTAAAATGTTATATAGCTGCCTGTAAGTGAAAAACAAAATAGTCATTTAAGACATCATACTGAGGAAAATACTCACCCCCTCCTAGCTGCTGTTGGGCTCGCCACTGCCCATCAAGGTTGGGGTATTCTACTGCCAGTATGCGGGCCATTAGGGGGGGTCAGGGTTTGACGAGTGCCCCTTCTGCCAGGGGAGGACAGGCCCAGCTTGACCTTAGCGATTTTTCTAGTCCATCTTCTAAGGTCCTCCCACCTCTTCTTGCAGTGACCTTCCGAACAATGGCTTTCCACATCTTCACCTTAAGATGGGCCTTGACCTGTATGTTGCAAAAGATGTAGATACTGAGTGAACATGCCACTTATAAAGTCATCAGCTATGGTGACACGGAGCTACTACACAGCTACCACACAACATTGGATACATGACATCTTTGAATTTCACATGCTGAAATACTGACAACACATTACTTTAAACTATATAACTCCTTCTGTGTACTACCATCAATCTCAAGAATGTCTAAACGCACCACACCACAGCCCTGACATCACATACCCTTGGCCATCCACACATGTGTCATGCAAGTTAAATTTGATGAATGTCATACACTAATGTGACCTCCAGGACGCTACACATGTATAGCTCCTAGGCACAGACACCTGTACAGTGTACATACATGATTTCCTACACATGTGGGCAAAAGATCAAAATCAACATTTCACTTAGTAGATGCCACTTCTTGGATTGCATGAACACAATAGGCCTGCCATGCACCTAAATATAAAAGTAAGTATATGGATCAATGGATATGAAGCTTCCTGAAGTGAGCCACTGATGATCTCTGCATGTGTCTATGTGTACATTGTTCAGAACAAGGGTTACTCTGTATGCCATATGTGGCAAGGTTTTATTTGGCACAACATCGACATGGCTTTGGAAATGCAGCACAATTGCACAATCTGACACCGGTGGAGATGCTGTTCTAAACTGCAAATCAGAATAGCCAAACTCTCAGATGTAAAGGTAGTGTTTACATGTACATTTTCCTGTATGTTTGTAGGTACAACCCATAGTCATTTTAAATCTGAAGCATGTTGGAGTTAAAGGCCTGTGCTAAAGCAATTACAAACACTGAGCCCATTTCACTCATCACCAGTAGTCTCAGATGTGTTTAGCAACATTCGCCATACCCATTGTACTTTCACTAGGTGCACTGATGCAAATTACTGCTCCTGTGACACTATTTCTGCCCACATCTGCAGATCTTCAGGTCCACAGGGGAGATCTGTGTACATCTATGACTTTGGGGGATATACAGTGATCAAGCCAGGACCATGGTGGATGGCATTTGCATATCATTGATTTTGTCTGATTTATATATGATGTGCACACAATACCATCACATGCCCACGGATCCCATTAACAACCATAGCTCACCTGCACATCATATATGTGAATGTAGCATACTGTGTCGCAGTGAGGGTGTGTGTGAGGTCTTGCCACCTGACAGATGACAAGTATGCTTATGCCTTGTGTGCTGAGCACTTGGTGGTAATGCCTAATAAGATCAAAATACCAATGCACTCCACTCACAGGACACATCATCAAGTTTTCACATGAGACAACATAACTTGCCATAACTGCCATCACATGATGTGGCAATTCAGTATTCTCACACAATTGGTCTATAAATGCATAGCTATGTGCAGACAACTGATGTCTGAGCCTGTAGTGTAAGACCATCACCTTTAATCTGTCCCAACAAGATTTAGCTGTGCCACATATGCCATGACTGTCACATTCCCATGTTGTGACCAACACCTAATATATGTCACAATCATATTCACCATGTACATTTGAACCACAATGTGTGGCATGTTATAGTCAAAGTCTTTGTATAAATAAGGTTGTGCTGTACTCACCTGCTCCTCTGGTGTGCCATAGAACTGGTGGCAGGGGAAGAACCCCTTCTACCAGTTTTTCCAGCTCCTCTGGAGTGAAGGGAGGGGCCCTCTGCCCTGTACACCGTGACATGTTGGCTCACAGAGATGGCAAACAGCAGCTACAAGTGTGGATGGTTACTTAGCAGCAGTGTCTTGAGCCAAGTGGGAAATGTTAGCACCAGCAACCTTTATATACAAAACACAGGCGGTCTTTAATGTAGACGGCCAGGGACATTGGGCCATAGCAGTCCCATTTTACAACTTGATCCAATGGCTGTGACCGCATTGTTCGGACACGCGTACTACACGGTTCAAATCGGCCGGCGGACGACAAATGGGCATATCCTATTAGTATACAGAGGCATCACCTTAGGCGGTCCGCGATGTCGGACAAAGCATTACATCTGAACACGGCGGTCGCATTTTACAATTTGATTCAATGGCTGTGACCACATTGTTCGGACACGCCTATCACATGGTTCAAATCAGCAGAGGTTGCATGTCCCGGTATTGAAACTTGCCATCTTCATTGTCAGTGTAGACATAATCACATCCATTTACTCTATTCCAAACTGAAATTGATAGCTTTGTATGTATGTAGTGAGTGGCACAGGTGGTAAATGTTGAAATTATTGATGTAATGCATCACAGTCACTTACATCTAACTTACAGGATCCATCCATGAAAGTAATCTATAGTTCATGATGTGAAGAGCAGTGTACGTATTAACTTGTGATTCATTGAGAATTCCCATCCTTTGTGTGTGTGTGTCTCTTGGTGAACGTAAACATGGACATTGTGAGGTTTATCCATGTATCTCCATTCCACATAGGTTCTGTGGCAGAGGTAGGAGACAACAGCCTGCAGTATATCAACCTTTCCCAGACCTCTAAACTATGCAAGAAAGAGATGTAATCATAAAGCTCCGTCTTGATACTCAGACAATAGAGGATCTATGTGCACAGTTGGAAACTGATTTACTTGCTCATAGAAACTATCCCATGGCTCTTACACCAATGGTGAAAGTAATGGCAGCACTACATTTTTTTGCTACAGGTTCCTTTCAATACACTGTGGCCACATCGGGAGGAATGTTACAACATATGTTTAGTCGCGTACTACGTGATCTTCTTGCAGCCAAGTTGAAACACATGGACAGATATATCCAGTTCCCAAGGTGTCAAGATTTGGCCAATGTGAAGGGAGACTTTTATGGATTGTCTCAGTGTCCACATGCGATTAGATCAATAGCTGGCACACATGTCGGCTTGGTGGCACCACAAGTCAATGAACAGGTGTATCGGAACAGGAAGTACACCCATTCCATCAACGTGCAAGTGGTTTGTTTAGCAGATTTATACATATCAAATTTCTGTGCAAGATTCCTCGGTTCTGCCCATGACTACTTTGTATTGCGTAACAGCACCATCCCCCAAATGATGTCATGACTACTACCGGAGAGGGCCTGGCTTGTTGGTGAGTATGACATGTCCAACATTTGTGGGTGTGACTGATGCCATGTTGCATGATGAAATAAAGTGTAACACATTTATTGCACTCCTGTCTGTCTTCCATCTAGGAGACTAAGCATGTCCCAACCGCCCATGGTTAGTGACACCACTAAGGAATCGAATACCACTGGGGAAGTCAGCTTAAATGATGCCCACGGAAGAACAAGGCGAGCAGTGGAGCGGATATTTGGGCTCCTGAAGGCAAGGTTCAGATGTCTGGACAGGACTGGGCGGCCTTCCTTTACTCACCTGGGAAGGTGTGTCAGATCACAGTTGCATGCTGTATGCTCCACAACCTTGCACTTTGATGCAACATCCCTCTTATAGAAGAGGAGTCCAGTAGGTGCCACCAGGTGAGGAACCAGAAATGCCTAATGAAGCTGATAATAGTGAAGAGGGAGGAGTTGACATGCGTCAATGGGTCATCAACTGCTTCTTTTCATGAGTGTAAGTATGATGTGTGTTTGAATTTCTTAGCCTGTTACAGTGACAGCAGTTGTGGTGATGTGAGGAAATTCTTGCTGGATAGATGTTTGGTAAGTACAGCTGTTGAACACTCAAGTAAACATAATGTTTGTGGAGCTTGCTCTTGACAACTGTTAGCTTGAAAATTGGTAATGGATGTATCAGATTTTTGGCAAGCTACTGTGTACTGGATAATTGCACTGCGTTTGGTTAACAAGGTATGGATCAATCACGTATCTCTATGTATTGCTCTGTCATAGGTACCTTCACTATGTCATCCTCTATTTAGGCATTTCTGAGTTGTGACATCTGCAAGTATGTGATGCTGTTACAAAGTACAAAGTAGACATGGACTATTCCTAGAGATGTTTGGCACATACTTAGGAATAAGAACTCTGAATTCAAGCCTGATTGCACTCTGATAGGATGGGAGTTTAATGAATTCATGGGCTTGTTCACAGTTATGTGTTGATTATATTGCCATATGTGTGTCATTCTGTGCTCCTAACGATTGTGGTAGTAGGACCAGAACATGCCTTTCTCTCTTCACACTAGCCAAGTCCTCTATGGGTATGGACTGGATGTAGCTGAAGATGCCTATAATCATCATAAGCCACGGTGCATGTGGTACACCACTGATAACCTTTGTGAGACATATTACCAGAGGAAGAAACCCAGCTTATGATTGGACCTGTGCTGTTCGACCTGCATTTCTAATGGTTGTTCTTTTATTTGTCCTCTCTGATGTTGTATTCCAAGTGTGAGGGAATCCCTATGTCCCCAGCTGCAGACATAACCTAACTGAAATGTGGCGAAATGTGTTAGCATTGTGAGATGTATCACCCCCTTCATTTTGTCCAGTACTCAACATGAGCATTGTTGTCCCTGCCACTTATCATTTCACAGTGTTTTAGTACTGGATCTGTAACGGACATGATGCACAAGCCGTTCTCTCAAGCCGTCTCAAAGCTTTATGGACCATTGTAACCAGAAACCTACTTCTGCACAAATGCCTGTATAGCTAAATACATCGTCAAGCTTCCGATTCATTTATACTGTAGCTGAATATCAGAACACTCTAACAACTGCACCAGAAATGCAAAAGTAATCTCTTTATTTTTATCCTCTTGTGACAATGCTGTATCTATGTCATACATGCTGCTACTTTTAGTAATAATATTCACAGCATCCTGACTAGACAACCCCAGCACTGGAGCCTGCAGCAACCACTCTTTATGCCCTTGAAACACATCTTACATTCACATGAATGTGCTCTGTCTGTAAGTACTTGTAAAGGTACAATGGCTCTATTATTCTTTTTTAGGTTTTACTCAATCCCCATCAAAAACATGGTCCAGATACTCAATGCTCTTCATTTGGATCGTGGAATTTTATTTTTTTAATCTTCAAACTGTTTTCTGATATGTTTTATATAGCCCATGTTAACTGTAAACTGTGTTCACATACATCACACTCTTACACTAAAATATGACCTGTGGCCAATGAATGCTACTAAATAGATTGTGTATGAATCTCTGGAGGACTTTGATCACTGGAACCACCTCAAGCAACATCTGACACAACCTGCAAGGGCACTCCAGAGTGATAAATGTAGGGTGCCTCCTGGAATCATGATGCATCCTAGTGTGGTTATAGGTAGTGTGGAAGTTTGGCAGAGATCACTGTTAGCATGAGCTGAAGCCATTTTGTTTTTGGCAGCCATTTTAGTTGACCATGTGCTCGCCATGTGCTCCTTCCGTCTTCGCTGTTGCCTACCCTTGTGGTTTACTAGAATATCTATAGTTAGCTCCTGTAACACTGCACATGCTCAGAAAAGTCTGTAGCTGCTCATGCACCTGTCTTAGTCTGTAAATGTCAGGCTGCTCTAACTGATGTCAGCAACTTCATTCTCCTCCTACTTTGTTGACTGAGCATTTTCTGTATGTCCATACATGTGAATAGCTATCCTTGTGTGTGCTTGTACCGCCTCCTTTTGAGCTCTTGAGTGGGTATAAAAGACCCACAGTTTCTGTGCTCCTTGTGCTACCTCATACACTGCCTGAGGGTTTTGTATAGATGTAGTTCCACTCATGAGGTTTAATAAACTGTTGTTTTGATATTCCAGCTTCTGTGCCAATCTCTATTTATTGGTCTGAGGACTAGTGCGCAAAGAAGGGCGAACCCCTAGCACCGGTAGGCCTTGGTGAGGTCTTCTTCTACAGTAGGAAGCATACCTTGAGAAGTAAATACTTTGCCTTCTCAGACGAGTATGACCATTTCTTCTATCATAGGACATTGAAATATATTCACAGCCACAATTGCCATAAGTCCACTCAGGATCCCTCAAACCATTAGGAATGTTTCTTACCTTATGCATTATTGGCACTTCGCCTTCCATCAAATTGATTGAGGGTACAAAGCATTCTAAGCATATTAATTCTCATTAAAAACTTTGGAATTTCACACCACTTCCAATCTTCCTCCAAACCACAGTATCACCCTGCACGATCTGGGGTTCACTATTCAAATCAAGTTTATTCAGAAACCTTTTCTGGTGGAGCCGATCTAGTGACTTCATCCGCTTTCTCCTTGAAATAAATCCTCAGAATCAGAATCATGTGCCTGAGTAACTCCTTCAATCCAGTCTTGCCACAAGATTTCCTTTACGGCCCTGTATACAAAACCCTATAAAGTTAAGCCTGCCTAGTGAAGTCAAAGAAAATCAAAGCAGCACAGTGGCTTTTTTTCACCATTGCTAGAAGGGTCACAGGACAGGAGGTGAAACGCAGAGGTACAGAGGGTCATTGTTTTATATACCAAAACTGGAAATATGTTCAGTTTCGGCACCATTTTTGACCAGGACACATAACTACGAACTTAGGGGGTTATTTAGCGTTTGGCAGGCACCTTTTTGGCAGAGTACTCTGTCTTCCAAAGGTATGGTCTGCCTGCTTTATTTTAGAGGCAGGTGAACTGCAGTGTTACTGCCAGCGGCACTCCTCTGGCTCCGCTGGCAGAAACCATACACCGATTGGCCAACGGACTTAGGACCATCAGTTAAGGACATCAGACTGTCTGCCCTATTTAGAGCGGATGGCCAGGGAAAGCCTGGCGGTCCTGCACAGAAAAAAAAAGGAAAAATTACTCACACCCCAGGGAGAAAATCCTCAGTATCAAGGTCATTAGCATTTTGTTTTACAACAACCTCTTGTGCCAACAATTCAGTGGCTTCAATTGGCTGAATCAACAACAGAAACAATGGTTCCAGTGGAATAGTACAAGTATCTATAATGATAAATGTATGCTCAATCACAATAAGAAAGGGTTAGACGGATGTCAAAAGAAGAAGAGACCATATACACCTTTGTTTCTATTTACAATAGTTGTTTTATATATAGAATGGTTATGCAAATATATACAAAAAATAAAAACAGTAGTGCATAGTGTCCCCAGTGTAAATGGAACCTTAAAACATTAGTGACATATTCATGACATATATACTAGGTTTCCACAATTTTGTAAAGTCGACCATCTATTAGTAAATAATGAAAACAGCTTCTGTATACAATCGTCAGAGCTGGTTAAATGGTTCGCTTTAACTATCTGTCACCGACGTTTCGACACTTTGTGCAATGTAGGGTCTCTTCAGGATCTAAAGGTGTAGAGATCTATGATTAAAGAAAATAAATATAATCAAAAAAGGGGGCCATGTAGTAGGTAACAGTCCGAGAATTGGAGTGTCTGGGGTCAAGTAATACCTGAGAGAATTGTTGCGCAGCCATGTGAAGAGTGTACACCCCCGGCACGTGAAAAAGAAATTAGAGGGGAATACTCACACGGGACCCAGCCGGGTGCTTCACATGTGAGAAGGAAATTGTAAAGGTAAAGGAATATATTAGAAGGGAGAATGGTACACAAGACAGGTATAATACGGGCTGATGACAAAATGGCTAATAAGAGCTTACCCCAGTGTGAGGGTCGGAGGGGAAGAGAGGTGGGCTGACAACCAAGGATGAGCACTGCGCGATAAGTGCGGAAATACGGTGTGCAGGATGTCAAGGGAACTCGGCCTCCAAGTGGTCCGAGTGGATCTCTGTAAGTAATGAGGTATACATAACCAACCAATGATGTGCGTAAAGGCCTGTAAAAACCAACTTGTCACGAGGGTGTAAAGGGATAATGTCTTACCGTGAACAATAAGGCCTGCTCGGGAGGTGCGGCAGCTCCGACCCGTGCACTTTAATTGATGTCAAGGACTCAATGAATCAGTCGTTATTGGCGTGAGTTTCTAAAAGGCAAGTATGGGAATAATATACCTGTCTTGTGTACCATTCTCCCTTCTAATATATTCCTTTACCTTTACAATTTCCTTCTCACATGTGAAGCACCCGGCTGGGTCCCGTGTGAGTATTCCCCTCTAATTTATTTTTCACGTGCCAGTGGTGTACACTCTTCACATGGCTGCGCGACCATTCTCTCAGGTATTACTTGACCCCAGACACTCCAATTCTCGGACTGTTACCTACTACTTGGCCCCCTTTTTTGATTATATTTCTTTTCTTTTTTTTGATAACCAATTTTATTGATTTTTGTAAGAAGTATTCACAATAAGACAAAAGACCAACAGCAGGTGCAGATCTCAGCACACATGAGAGACATAGTGTCCATACGGCATTATACATGACTTTGAGGAACAAGAAGAAGCAGCGTAACACCCATCACAACTCGCAAGTGATCAAAGAGTGCATCAGCCCTCAATCACCCCCACCCATTTGCCCCACACCTTGCGATACTTCTTCGGGCATCCTCTGGCCTCGTACAGGGGTCGCTCCTGTGCCGCGCACCAGTCCACCCCCCTGCGCCACCTTGATATGGCGGGGGCAGTGACGTTCAGCCAGTGCGCCGCAATGTCTCTCTTGGCCACCATCAGGGCTGTATTCAGAAAAAGTTTGTCGGCTCTAGAGCCGTCTAGACCTTCAGTGATTCCCAAGAGTACATTTGTTGGGTTCAGAGGCACTTCCCAGCCCAGGACTTCATTAAGTTCCCCTATCACTAATTCCCAGAAGCGTGTGATCGCAGGGCAGCCATACCATATGAAAGATGTCGGCCTGTGGATGATTACAGCGTGGACAGGATGCCCCGGGGCGAAGCCCAGCACGGTGGAGGCGCAGCGGTGTAAGATAAGCGGTGTGTATGTAGTATATTTAGACCAGGCGAAGCCGCGCTGAGGCTGTGACTGTTCTGGGGGCCATTAGCGCATCTCTCCAGTCGTCGTCATCTAAAGACCCAAGCCATCCCTCCCACCTGTCCCTGAGCCGTGACAGCGTATTGGGGGTATTGTTCGTGAGGGAGCGGTAGATACGGAAAATCCCTCCCTTCCCCAGATTGCCAGTCATAACCTGGGCTTCAGGCGGGCTGTATTCGGGTATCGACGTACCTACTGGGACATGTGAGTGGAGAGCGTGGCGCAGCTGCAGACAGCGGTAAAACTGTGAGGGATGGAGGGAATAAAGGTGTTGAAGGTCCTGAAAGGTGCGCATGTTGTCCTTCTTCCAGACATCCCCCAGCTGCGAGATCCCAATTAGGTCCCACGATCTAAAGCCAGAGAGGCCGGCGACCTCCCGGAGTTGGACGCCCTGCCAAAGTGGGGTGTATTGAGTCAATTTGCCCGACCAGTGGGTGTGGCGCAGAGAGGCCCGCCAGGCCAGGAGTACCCCACGTGTGACCTCGGGTAGGGTTCTGGGGACAGCGGTCCCGTATAGCATCCCCTGAATGACGGGCAGACCCAGGGTGTGTAGTTCCAATCTATATGCCGGGTCCGACCAGCCCCCGTTGAACCAGTCATGCAGGGTGAGGAGCCGAGTGGCTAAATAATAGAGGTACAGATTCGTCATCCCCAGACTGCCGTCAAAGGGTGGGATCCGGCACTGCGTGAGGGTCAGACGGGGTCTCTGACCCCCCCATAGGAACTTGAGGGCCAGGCTGTCCATTTCCCGAAACCACGTGCGCGAGAAGGGGAGAGGTGTGTTTTGAAGCACGTAAAGGAACCTTGGTAAAATCATCATTTTGAAGAGGGCTATTCTGCCCATTGGGTTTAGCGGCAGTGCCTGCCATCGGAGGAGGTCAGCCCGAGCTATATTTCTTTTCTTTAATCATAGATGTCCCTACTCCTTTAGGTCCTGAAGAGACCCTACATTGCACAAAGGGTCGAAACGTCGTCGACAGGTAGTTAAAGCGAACCATTTAACCAGCTCTGACGATTGTATACAGAAGCTGTTTTCATTATTTACTAATAGATGGTCGACTTTACAAAATTGTGGAAACCTAGTATATATGTCACGAATATGTCACTAATGTTTTAAGGTTCCATTTACACTGGGGACACTATGCACTACTGTTTTTTATTTTTTCTATATATTTGCATAACCATTCTATATATAAAACAACTATTGTAAATAGAAGCAAAGGTGTATGTGGTCTCTTCTTCTTTTGACATCCGTCTAACCCTTTCTTATTGCGATTGAGCATACATTTATCATTATAGATACTTGTACTATTCCGCGGGAACCATTGTTTCTGTTGTTGATTAATTACCCTGGTTCCTTGTGAGTAGGGTGTCCCTTGTTCTTGTTCTTATCAATTGGCTGAATAGCATTGGCCCTCGTGTTATACTAACTCCTTCTCTACTGCTTCTCTAATACGTATAGGTATGTTGCGTACTTTACTAACCACAGGACTAGCTTCCTCTTTCCACTTAATCTTATGGATGTAATTATTAAGGCATCCTATTTCATCTTTAAAAAGTTCTGAAACCCTTCGTTGAAATCAAATTTCATTTCAGCAATTAATTGATCTTTATTGGGGAATTAGCTTTGGGATCCAGCATTATCTCTAATCACGTCTGTTGTGCCCATCCTTGGATATTGCCCCCTTCACAGAGACATACACCTTACTCATTGGAAGCTTTCCTTGAAATGCAGTGCAAGGTAAAACATATCCTTTAATTTTAATGGATTTACACTCATAAACTTCAGGCTTTCTATCCACCCTTTTCAAATTGAATTTACTTTTAAACTTGTCTACATATGTTGACCATGATGTAATGGACAACTTCGAAACTGAATCAAATAGCTTTTCAGTATCTTCTCCACCAAAGTTCCTTGAGAGGACTACTTTCATTGCTCTTAATTTCTAAGAATGTGATCATACTTCTTTAACTACTCTACCTCACTACTCAACCTCACTTCTTCTAATACACTTCACAAAATGCCCATTTTTCCACTATGATAATAGATTTGTTTGAATGTGGGACAAATGTATTCACTAAATAACCCCTCGGGTTACATCTGTGAAAGGTCCTTCCACTTTGCTATATTTGCTTCCTTTACTATTCCACACCTAATTAATTTTATTATTAACTGTCTGTACCTTTTCCAAGCTGTAGTGACCTCTTGATGAGTGCCATGACACTTATTTTTTTTTTTACAAATTAAGTACTGCCTACAATATTTCCACATAGTATTTGCTCTCTGTGGTAGACTGTCAGATTCATTTGATAAGCTTGGATTTTGTTTTTGTCCTTTCCTACTTTCTACTTTTCACCAACGAAATAACTCTTTCATGTTGATTTTTTCGGATGACTCTTCCTGATCCCGCCTATTCTGATGACAGTGCATATGTTTATGAGCAGTTTATTTGTAGAAGGGGAGTTCAGTTCTCAACTTTTCGTTTCTGTAGCCCACGGTGAAAACTCTAATTCGGCATTATATTGAAATAATGACCATACACTGCAGTACGCATTGGAAACATGCAATAAATAGATTATTTACCTTGTGTGACTGGAGAAACCAACCCAACACACGTTGCTCACTTGTACTTATTCTGCTACACAAACTACATGTCTTTGAAACATTACTTCTCACTCAGCATACACTACTGCTGTTCATGCGTGTTTCAATGTAAGTGCTCTTCCCCAGGATTTGCTGCATGTCTTTGACGTTCTCTTGCTCGACATGTCACACTCTCTTTCAGCACATGCTTTTGTACCTCACGTGCCAGCTGAGCTGCACACGCTGCTTGTCCTTCTTTGACACCCTCCGCTGTTACATGCTCCCTTACTATTTTGAAAATATGCTTGTGTTATCTCTTCTTAATGAAACCTTGCTCACTTCATACCAATAGTACTCAGTGAAATCTAAATGTTTAGCCTGCCTAAAAATGCTTGAATGAGTTTAAGAGTCTGTTTCCAAAGCTACTGTCAATAAAGCTAGTGGTATTGGTACTGAATGATTGATCTGTGTTGAGGGTGGTGTCCTCCACTCATTGCAGCTTGTGAAGATGCACAACAGTTTTTTGAGCACATAAGATATGGTTTATTTACACAGTGAGCCATCAACGTCCAATCTCCTCCATAAATAACTGCAACTGTCTCTGCTCTGCCCATCAGGCCCTGGCAACCATCCCATGGATTCGAAGGACCACCGCTGGAGGAAGATCCTTCTCCTACCTCACTGCAAGGACCTGGAACTCCCTTCCTCTGCATCTCAGGCAATCACCATCTCTGCCCCAGTTCAGGAAGGACCTGAAGACCTGGCTCTTCAACTGAACAGCAGCCCCCGCCCCACCCCACAGCACCTTGAGACCCTTACCGGTGAGTAGTCGTGCTCTACAAAACCCTGATAGATTGATTGATTGATTGACATCATCAGAACTTAACATCTATGCTATTCGTAGCTCAATCACATGGGAGACTGGGACAGTTGAGAAATATTTTGTACCACACCATATACAGTCTTAAAATCTGACTGGGGTATCTTTTTCTGATAGATCACTTTGTATCATGGTTGACTGCTCAGATACTGAGGTTTTACAGCTGTAGGTATCATACTTTCACAGCACAAATAGATGCATTGCTACAAGATTGGTCATGAGGTTTGGCTTATCCTGAAATGGTTGCACAAAACACCTGATTCAAACAATTGCAAGTTTAACATCATGCATCGTATGTATCTAGCACCAAATACACTGCACAGAATGTTTAGAGATACCCCGAATGCGTATCCTAGCTGTAAAGTGGCCACCACAGATCTTTTTTTAATATATTTTATTGTTTTCCAAAATAACACAAGAAAGAAACATACACGCATTAATCCCACAGCACACCCGCAATTATGTTTCAGTATGTTTAGCAAACCAGCCACAACCCGCCCGACACTTAGCATCATAACAGGTGTTCCAGGACATAGTCTGGGCATTGACCACCCAGCTATTTCACTAAGACCATCACCTGCTAAGGCGAGAGCCTCTATCCTGGGGCACCTTCAAAGCTATCCGCCAGGCTGTGGTATGCTCTCCAGTGTCCCCATACCTTCTCAAATTTCTTAGGTCATCCCCGTCTTTTGTACACCACTCTCTCCACCTCCATTCAATGATTCATCCCCTCCTGCGACATGGCCCCAGTGGGCATGACAGTTCTCCCCAGCACCTGGCCAGGTCTTGCTTGGCTACGACAAAACCCAACATACAAAACAGCAATTGCTTCCTATTAATATCCACGTCGTTGGGTATGCCCAGGATAATCAGTTGTAGTGAAGTAGGAATGGCAGCTTTAATACCGATTCCAGCTCACCAACTATCCCTTCCCTATAGTCCGACACCTTCTTGCAGCCCCAGAGCCTATGAAGGAATGTGCCCTCAACCGTATGACAGCGGAGGCACATCAGGGGGCTCACTCTCCCCATTTTGCAGAGTCAGCATCTGTTGTAGTATAACCTGTGGAGAACTTTGGACTGTATTAAATGCAGCCTGGATCTAATGGCTACTTTTCGGGGAGCATCAGCACTGCCTCCCAGTCCACATCCTCCAGGGCCCCAACGTCCCATTCCCATTTTGCTCGCAGTCTCCCCAGATGGTCCGGAGCCTTATTTAGTAAGGTGCGGTAAAGGCGGGAGATCGCCTTGTGGACCAGCGCTTCCCCCAACACCCATGTCTCCAGCGGGGAGGACACAAGGAGGTCCAAACCCAGTACATGGTCTCCCCTGAAAGCATGTGTAAGTTGAAAGTATTTAAACCGTTGGGTCTCAGCGAGAGCATATTCCTCCTGCAGGGCTGCGAAAGACTTAACCTCCCCACCCTCCATTACATCTCCCAGGGTCTCGATCCCAATGTGTTTTCATTGGCTAAATCCGACTAGCCTCCCAGTCTCTTGCAACACCGTATCCCTACAAAGTGGAGTGGCTAGGGTAATCTTACACTTCCAACCCATGGCACTGGTGGCATCATCCCAGGTCTTCAACGTGGTGCTAGTCGGTTCGGGCAGGTGCAGCCGATCCCTCTTCCCATAGACATAGTGGAGACACCATCCACCTCCCTATAGCCATACTGTCAATCCAGTATGCTGGTTCACTATGTGGGCAATGACCCTATTCATTGAAGAAGTAAAGCTGCGCTGCCCTATGATAAGCCCTAATGTCCAGGAGTACCAGTCCCCCATCATACACAGATCTGTATAGTGTCCTCAGAGCTATCCTTGTATGAAGTGACTAGTCAATACTGTCGAAATAAGGGTCAGAAATCAAGTACGGTGTGTTCTGCAAAATGTATAGCAGCTTGGGCAGAATGATCATTTTGTAAAGGGCTGCCCTGCCCATGATCATCAGAGGGAGAGGGTGCCAGCGCTCCACATCCATGTGGAACTCCGTCCCGACCCGCTGGATGTTCCGCTCCAGAAACCGCATGAGGTCCAATATCTAGATTTCTAAAGCTAGCCATTGCAACTCAGAGACCCCACGCTGTGGGATCCAGGTCTTCCCAGCAACCCAACTGAAAAACAATAGATTTATCACAGTTAACATGGAACCCCAAATATGTTTCGAAAGGGCGAAGCACAGACAACAGTGCCAGGGTGACCACTCCGGATCAGTCAAGTACACCAGGGCATCATCCACATCCAGCGAGATCTTCTCTGGTTTCCCCAAAACTGGGGGGAACCCCAGACTCTCCGCCCTGCTGCCCACCCAGCATGCCAGCGGCTCCATGAAGAGGGTGAACCGGAGAGGCGACAGCGGATAGCCCTGCCTTGTTCCCCTCCCAAACGCAAACGGCTCAGAGACCACGCCATTGACCTTTACTGTCGCCGTCGGTGCCACCCATCTTCAGAACTTGGGGCCAAAGTCATGGTGTTTCAGGGTCTCAAACAAGTAACACCAGTCAATAGAGTTGAACGCTTTTTCAGAATTTGATGGTATTGCCCATGGAGCAGGATCCACTTTGTATTTGTTTAGCCATAAAAACAGTTTGCGAAGGTTGAGCCTCATTAACCGCCACAGCATGAAGCCAGTTTGGTCGGCATGGACCACATCACCTATCACTCCCATCAGTCTGGACATGAGGATCTTTGCCAGTATCTTGCTTTCTGTATTAAGTAGGGAGATGGGTCGATATGAAGAACAAAGAGCAGGAGGCTTGCCCTTTTTCTGGTTGACCACGATATTGGCATGATTGAGATCCGGGGGCAGGGCCCCCTCCTCATTCGCTGCCTTGAATAAATTCAGGAGGTGGGGGTAAAGCGGGGCTGCAAAGCGTTTATAGAGTTCTGCAGGGAGGCTATTGATGCCTGGCGTTTTTCCCAGAGTGCATCACCTGGACTGCGTCATTAAATTCTGCGATTGTCAAGTCAGCCGACAAGTCCAGGCCGGGGAGAAGCATCTCCGGCAAACATTCTGTGACCTCATGTGCCACAATGTCGCACCAGCCTGTATAACCCCTTATAATAAGCAGCAAAAGCATGGGCAATCTCTAGGTCGTAGCAAACCAAGTCCCCCTAATCAGTCGATATCTCAGCCACCCAACATGCCTCCTCTCTCCTACTCAGCCACGCAAGGAGGCAGCCGGCTTTGTCGCCCGTATCATAAAGGCGATTTTGAATCCCTAGGTAGTGTTGTTGTGCCTTCTGTGTCACATGGTAGTGGTATCGGGTCTTCATCATTCTGCAAGAGCAATTGGTAGGGTTCTTCTCCTGTGGTCTGCCATGCCAACTCCAGCTGCAAGAGACGCCACTCCAGGAGCAGCATCTCCTGATCTCTACGATGTTTCTTTCTTACTATTATATTCTGGGTCTTGTCTCAGAACACCGCCCTACAGGCCTCTGACAAAGTCATCGGGCAGGACACTCTTACCATGGTCTCATCAAAATACCGTTGGGAGGCAACTCTAAGGCACTCCACCACCTCTATATATAACCCAAGAGTCAAGTCTCCAGGAATAAGGAATTTGTTGCATGGCAGGACCCCCCAGTGTGACCAGGATGGGGGAGGGATCAGATATACCCCTTGCCAGGTTTTCTGCTCCCATCACACCGTGAAACTCTGGTTGCAGGAGGAACACATAGTCCTGTCTCTACAGAGAACCATATGCCCCGGAGAAAAAGGAGTACTGTCTCTCATTGGGGTGCAAGTTCGGCCTGGCATCACTAAGTCCCAATGCATGGGCAAAACGCTGCAGTCCCGTAGGAGGAGCAGGAAGTGTCTGTTGGGGTGAGTGTCTGTCCAGGTACCTGTCCATGACGCCTTTAAAGTTCCCCCCACCATGTGGATGTCGCTATGTGCATTTATGAGAATAGGACCCAACGACTCCAGCGTTCTCTTTTGCAATCTCATAGGTACGTATACGCTCACGACCAGCACCTCACATCTGCACCATTTCCCCTTGACTACCACAAAGCAGCCCTCTGGGTCGACCCAGGATTTAGTCCCCTGAATGGAGGGATTTTTAGATGCTAGGATAGTCACACCTCTAGAACCTTTTGGGTAGCCGTCGTTTGGCAGCACCGTGTATTTACACCTCTGCAGGCACTTACAAGTATTCCCAAATAGATGGATCTCCTGCAGGAGAACCAGGTCAGGGGAGTGATGACTGAGATATTGGGTGACAACCTCTCTCTTCATTTTGCAGCTCAGCCCATTCACATTCCATGAGAGGACTGCAAGGGGGACAACCTGTGACGCCATCCATAAAACTAGTAGGCTAGGGCAGTCCGTGCCCCCCCGCCTGGCGCTCGCCGGGAGCAACTGTCGGGTCCGAAACTATCAGTGCAGCATTAGAGCATGTAGTGAACCTAGAAACCCCAGCTGAACCCCCACCCCATGTTCCCTTGACATGGGCATAGATCTGCCCACCTCTCCAACTTGGGAAATGTCTGTGGCCCACCCCTTCATTTGATGGCCCAACACACTCTCTTCACCCATGACTAAAAGCAAGCACACCCCCCCAATCCCACCACACTTGCTCCTATCTCGTACACCTCATGCAGAATACCACAGTAGGGCGCTGCTCAATCTTTGGTGCCTGAAGCTTCTCCACGACGTCGCAGCCCAGGAACCGGCACAGGCTCCCCAATGTCAATGTCAAAAGAGCAGTTCACCGAGGACCACCCCCCGAGCACGGAGCCCCCATCGTCTCTCCAGGGTCACCCGGCCCTGGCATCCCCGCCACGTCCGGCACCTGGGTGTCATGTCTCTCCACTTGGGTCCCCTCCAGCACCCTCATCTGGGTAGCCATCCGCCTCACCCTGGTCCACTGGGTGGGCGCTCCTCCACCCAATCCGAGGCCTGTTCCAGACAGTCACAGAAGAGGTTCTTACCTTGGAAAAGCACTTTAAGTTTAGCCAGGTAAAGCAACTTGTACTTAATGTTCAAGGCCCTCAGTTTTTGCTTCACAGACTCGAAAGTCTTCCGCTGCTGCTGAACAACTTTTGCAAAATCCATAAAAATAAGGATTTGCATGAAGTCGTACATGACCTCACCAAGGTCTCTGATGGCCCAAAGCACCAGGTCTCTGTCCCTATAGTTCCGAAACTGCGCTATCAATGGGCGCAGGGCAGCCCCGGACTATAGCTTTCACACCAGGACCCTGTGTGCCCTTTTGATGAGAAAGCAGTGGGCTATTTGGTCTACCAGGAGGAAGGGACACAACCAATCCTCCAAGAACCGCTCCGGTCTCGGACCCTCTGCTCCCTCTGGGAACCCCAGATTCACACGTTATTACGCCTGTTGTGCCCCTCGGCGTCCTCCACACGAACCGCCATTTCCCCAGAACAGACCCAGAGTTTCTGAACAGTCTGGGTCAGGCCCTGCACCGTCCCTTCCAGTGTCATGAGCTACGTTTCAGCCTCGGTCACTCATCCCGCAGATTTCTTCAAGTCTTGCCGAAGCCGGGCCACGTCGGTTCCCACCGCCCTAATCTGGGTCTCCAAAGCATGGTGCGAGGAGTCAGTTGCCCACAAGATAGCATCCATTCCCGGATGGGGGATGCTTCGGTCAAACTCCACCGCCGTCGCTGCGGGCCTGGCGATGACATCTCCCTAGCCAGTGGCACCAAAGAATTGGCGAACTTGTCTAGTTTCCCGTTTGGACTGAGGCTTCTCATTCATCATGCTGACGGAAGCCATGGCTACCTCGGGGAAACAGCATACTGAGAGCGGCCTGCTGAGCCTCAATACCCCTGCAAGAGTGGGCAGCACATGCCGCCTTGTTCCAGCCTCCAGAAACCGACCCCCAGGCCACTGGCGGCCGGAAGCTGAGGAGAGTCCCCCCTCCACGGCAGGTTCGGCTTATCCCCAACACACTTGTCACAGTCACCACGTTGGGAGGATGCACATCCCTCAGCAACGATTCGGGTGCTGGGCGTGCAGGACCATGGGAAGGCCAACAGGAGGCCCGCCAGATACCACCGACGCGGGGAGGGCAGCACGAGCAGTCACAGTCTTTATAGTGCCGGGGGCCACAAGCACACACTGCTACCCTCCATAAAACCACTCAAGCGACAGGTGCAACCGCACAAGAGCAGGAGGATTCTCCCCCATGTCCATCGCTACTCAGTTGTGGGTGACCGCGAGGTCCAGGGCCAGCCGCACTGCCGCAGCCTGGTGAATCCGTACCATCTCCCCTGCCTGAGGACCCTGGCTTCCAGTTCCCTTGGGCCCCCACATCTCCAAGGGAAGGGGGAGGGGGGCTACTGTTGCTAGGAGCTGTCCCAGGCACCCAGGCCACTTTCCCAGGTGCCCATCTCGATCTGGGCCCAGCTCCTCAGCGTCTGAGCCTCGCGGCCTCCATTTTATGCCCTTGCGAGCCTCCCGGGACTCACCCAATTCTGTCTGTAGAGGCCACACCGCAGGTCTCCAGCACCTCCTCAGCCATTGCCGATGGGGAGCAAAGGCGGACTGGAGCCAGGTTCCTGTGTGTGTGATGGGGCAAGGTCCTTTGAAATATAATCAGTACAGGGTACAGCTCCTTCCCAGTCATCCTACCAGGAAGGACCTCTTCCAGCTATGCCCAGCCCCATTGTTCATTGTACGGGCCCAATACACATCCTTGATGGGGAACTATTAATAGACTCGGGCCACTGGAAGCCCATTGAAAGGTCCCAGAAAGCTTGGGCAGGAAAATAACAACTTTCTAAAAGTGGTATTTTCAAAATGATAATCTAAAATCCGACATTACCATTACAGAGGAATTTAAAATACAATTAATTAATTTGAGTGTAAACATCATTTTTCTATCTGCTCCCAATCTGAAGTTAGCACTTAATAGGTGTAATAAGGTAACCCAGTGTTAGCCTATGGGATAGATAAGTCTAACAAAAGTGAAAAACATATTTTAGCAGTTTTTCACTGTCAGGACGTGTAAAACAAAAATACACATGTTCTACTTTTTAAACACCATGCAACCTGCCCTATGAGCAGTTATGGTTTACCTTAGGGGGTGATTTATAAGTACTAACAAGGAAGGTTTAGGCCTGGCAAAGGGTTTATTTTGCTGTTAGCTAGTTCACCAAAAGGTGAACTAGACCCAGAAGAACAACTGTGTGCTCTAGGGCTTCGATATCAAACAATCCCTATTTACATTTAACAATATACAAGACCTTCTAGAAAAAGTATTGATAATTCTGTTATAAACAGTTTATTAAAAACAAGTTGATTTCAAGCTTTCAATACAGATACAAATGTTGCTCCACACCTCTAGATGAAAGTTGCTGAAGTATCATTATTAGAAATTGAAGATTGACATTTTTGGTGTTGTAACCCAACGCATTTAGGGTGTAACACCCTTTGTCAGGGGTAACTATGAATCAAGAAAAAAGGTTTGGAATAAACATCATGGAGGCCAGGTAAAAAGCACTATACAGTAAAAACAACAATAAATGCAGAAGAGGAAGAGGCAAAGAAAGAAAGAAAAGAGTCAGTGCAAAAGGAGATACAAGGAATCTCACTCCGTGACTGCAGTCCACTTCATGGTGCCACCGCAGACCAAACTGGAAACTAAAGTGCATATCTTAAATGCCACTAATGAACCACACGGTAAGCCTCACTTTGTCAGGCCAATGAGTTGCAACACTCACACCTTACATAAATACGTAGTAATACTGAACTGAAAGTAAGTCATAAGCATAAATGCAAGCAGCTGACTGATGTACAAACAGATGCCTGGTGCTCAGTAGAACTACATTACTCAGCATACATCATAATAGAGCTGAGTGAATGGCAGAAATTATACTTACTTGCAACACAGGTACTAGATTTAAAAACAAATCCTTCCAAAGTAAACAAAGCGCAATACTTCAAAGGAGGAGGGCACATGCTGCCTCACATCCCAGCACAGTTCACCACATTGCATTCTGGTGAATGCAGGAA
The DNA here is from genome assembly GCA_963921515.1 of Calotriton arnoldi. NCBI lineage: Eukaryota > Metazoa > Chordata > Amphibia > Caudata > Salamandridae > Calotriton > Calotriton arnoldi. Next base: position 932,959 of record CAWUFW010007533.1, read on the forward strand.
TGCAGTACTCTTACTTCAAAGTTGCTCTAGTTTTGACCTTAGTTGGTACAGTTTGTGCTGTTATCTCTAGACATGTGTTTCTGGGTTTAGTCCTTCATCAGTAGAGAGCAGAAGTCGTGAGAGAGCAGAAAAAAGTCATCTGGGGTTGTTGAAATGCTGCCAAAGTCTTCACAGGTCACAGTATCACTCCACAGGCACACAGGTGCATCCCAGGTGAGCTCGTCAGCTTTTTGGTTCAAGGTAACCTTTTAAATGCAAGGGCGGAAGAAGCACACAGTCTCTCATCCCAGCACAGTTCACTCGATTGCATTCTGGTAAATGTAGTATGCTTGCATCAAAGTTGCTGTAGTTTTTCACCAAAGTTGGTGAAGGTAGCGTTGTTATCTCTAGACATGTGTTTCTGGGTTTAGCCCTTCATCAGTAGAGAGCAGAAGTAGTAGAGAGCAGAGAATGATGCCTCAGCAACTGTCATCTACAAGTGTGGAGCAACATTTGTATCTGCATTGAAAGCTTGAAATCTACTTGTTTTGAATAAACTGTGTATAACAGAATTATCAATACTTTTTCTAAAAGTTCTTGTATAGTGTTAAAATGTAAATAAGGATTGTTTGATATCGAAGAACTAGGGCTCACAGTTGTGCGTTGTGGGTCTAGTTTACCATTTGGTGAACGAGCTGACAGCAATTTTTCACACAAGTACAGGCAGGACTAGCTCCAGAACTGCACAATTGTCTGAATTGTTTATCATTTGGATTATTTTGTCAAATCACGGTTGAGTGCATTATAACAATCATTCCGAAGGGTTTATTTTGTTAGGTCGAAATGGCAGGTTAAAACTGCACTACAGGCTGCAGTGGCAGGCCTGAGACACGTTTTAAAATGCTACTTTAGTGGTGGTACAATGAGTGATGCTGCACACTAGTAGCATTTAAATTACAGGCCCTGGGTTCACATATTACTATTTACTAGAGACTTACAAGTAAATTAAATGTGCCAATTAGCGAGTCCAATGCTACCATGTTTCAAGGCGAGAGCACAAACACTTTAGCACTAGTTAGCAGGTGTAAAAAGCACAGTCCTAATGCTACCAAAAACGAGTTTAGCAAAATCAGGGAGTGAAGGCAAAATGTTTTGGGAATACCACAACAAGGATGTCAGGTCTAACAGCCTGGTTTGCATGCTGGGGCTCTTGCCAAGATTGGCCAGACAAAAGACGATGTGCAAATTTGCTGACTTAGCCATAGTGCTGGCAAAGAGGCAAATAGCAATTTGGTTTAAGAAGGGTTTGTATGCAGACTTGCGCAGGTGGGTGGCGGCGGAAATCGCAGCTCTGGCTATGCTGGCCTCTAACGCTAAACCCAGGCAATGGTGTGATGAATGAGAAGTGTATTTGCTCAACATTCAAAACAAGGATGATACCAGACCTCCGTAAATCCCCCCGACAGGTTGCCCCACATGCAATGAAAGTGGGACATCCTTATGGTAATAAGGATTGGTATAGACTGATGTGGATGTGGCACTACACTGGTGTCTTTCACATTTGAGGGGAGTGGATGGCTGCTCCGAGGTAAATGTCTCATTGAGAAAGTATACTCACAGAGGTTGAGTATGTTCTGGAGGCCTTCCAGCTTCTTCGACAGGCCATAGAGAAATATCTGTGAACCTATTGCTTAAGAAATACGTTTGTTGCTGAGCAATGAAATCGCTGCTGAGCAATTGCTTTCTAGAACCATTTTTCTGCATGACATACTATATAACAAATATGTATGTGGGTTTTGGTGTCTTCAGTTGTATTGTTGCTTTTGCATAACTAAAAAACAATAAAAATACATGCAATAAAAAGATGGGTCATAGGCTTTATTATAAACCCTTTCTCCCTTGGAAGAATATCTCAATTACTACATCTTAAAGATCGCTCCACTCTGGCAGGCACAAGCCTCATTCCCAGCACAACTAAAGGTCTTAAATACTGTCCCACCTGCTCTTGTTAAGGGATCCGTACACTAATACTCACCCACCCATGTAAGATCGCAAGCAAGTAATAATAATTAGGAGAAGTTCGAGTATTGTTGAGAAGCTCCAAAGCTTTTGGTCTCAGCTTGCATGCACCTCGTGGAAGCTTAGGGTCCAAGAAAAAAAAAATATTGAAAACCAGGCTCAGCTGCCTGGGTTAGCGGTGTATTGCTCGGTATCTCCTTCCCACTTCAGCTGCCTTTGTAGAAGTTGTATGTTTTCTCACTCATTAGTCAAGGAAAATCTTACTGGTTAATCGACATGGCGCGATCCATTTTTTAAAGGCAATAAACAAGTAGGGTCTCATTAAGTAGGGGATCAAGCTTTGGTTATATATCTCCTTATAACATTTTGAGTCTTTTGACCCAGTCTGCTGAGATATTGACTACTGTGGGATGTAAAAAGGTGCTTGATTTTTTTTTTTGACCATGCCTGATAATCCAAATATTTGCCTCAAAACTTTCTTTGCTAAAGGTATGTTCCTCAACCTCATTTCCCTTTGCAACAGCTCTTGGCAGTGCACTGTATATTACAAGTAGAGGGTTTCCTTCTTTTAGGTTCATTTTACAATCCATATATTTATTAAAACAATGGCATCACATGTAGATTTTCCTGATTGCCATACTCTGCTGGACCTGTGCATTGTGCTCTGTCGCAATATGTACGAGGTGCATGTGTTGAACCTGCATTCAATGTTATCCTCCCAGTTGCTGATTTTTCTCATGAAGCCACATTGCCCAGTTTTCTCACTCATGCTGGTTTGTTGGGAGAGGTGGGTTAAGGGCTAAGGAGGAATAAACATGTCCCCAGCTTTGGGTGCTACGGTACCTAATACTTTTTGGTCCAGGGATGTTTGGTTTATTTGTTACAGATCACACTTTAGAACTCATCTAGAACACATCCTCCAAGGTGCCAACTGGTGAACTAGTGCAGAAGATGGTTTTACTAGCTGGTGTTCATGCTGCAATGCTTGTGCATATGCTTTATAGCAGAAAAATAGAGCCACTGATCTCATTATAAAATGTGGATTTATCAAGCTAAATTGACAGAATTAGCTGATTTTATTAAATGCAGAAGCAAATAGTACCCTTCTGTGTGTATAAAATCTAAGATATGGATTTTCTTTCAGCAGGAGGAACGTCGGCAGCAGTATGACTTCTCTGAATCAGTCCTGGGGCATGGTCTTCTTCCTTATGAACTGGGACTGCTGCTCTTCATTACAGGCATCTCCTTGTTGGAACATGAGCAGAAAAGATGTTTTGTAAACTGAAATTGGAGGTTCATGGTATCTGCCGACAGGCATTTGTTCACAATTTGAACGTTTCATTGATTCATGTTTTCCCATAAAATCAATCATGGTAGGTGCAGTTTCTCTTGCAATGATCAAAGCATGATAAGAGGAAACCTCATAGTCATCTTGTTGTCCTTAATAAAAGCTGGACATTCGTTCACTTTAACCATCAAAATACTCATAATGCATTAGATGTACTTTTCACTTTACACATATTTACAATTTGGGGCCCAAACTGAGATTTGTCCAGAATGGCAAAATTTTGGCCAAGTACCAAAACTATTATTAGATCCCAAGTCTCCAACATGGAGGGTACAAAAAGAAGCCACTAGACCAGTTGGCAGGTGGTGGTAGTTGTGGTTTGAGAACGGGGGTGCGTTGGTGGCAAAAACTAATTGCAAGACCTGAATTCAGATGAGAACATGAAAGCAGTATAGTCACTAAGAGCAAAGAATGAGTGTGGATATACACAAAGAGGGGTAAACTGGTGGGTGCAGCACGCTCTTTTTTCCATCTTGTAGCCACGTTAGCACAGAGTCCTCCGGGTGTAGGCCCTATCAATCTCTCACCAAGATCAGGATAGCAGCTTCGGGTATCACTCGGCCCTCAATCTCTCACGAGTCTGAGGTTGCAGTATGGGGCTACGTTAGGCCATCCCGTGGCACTGGGCTCTTCACGAGGAGCGACAGAAGCCTGCAGCTGTATGTGGCAATACAAGGGAGGTGTGAGGCTGCATTCACTCTTCCCACTGCAGCGAGATCTCACCGGTGGCAGACAGGAGCTCCCTAGCAACATGCTGCAGTCCTCTTCAGGTGCCGTGTCATCCAGCTGCACAGCTCATAGCTTGCAGGGTTACAGCAGGAGTGGAGGCTTCTGACGGTGGCCCTCTTCCGGGCATTGACTGTAGATCACAGCTTGCTCCAGTCCTCCAGTTAGTACTGGGTGATTCTCCTTGGGTGCGCCGGCCACTCACTCAACCACAAATGATGGTTGTTCGGTGCAGCAGGTACCAGGTGCTATCATCAGCACACAGTGCTTTGAGGTGACATCCTCGAATCTTAACAACGCACCCCCCAGGGTACCTCTATCGCAGGGACCTCCAACCTCCAACCTCCAAGATTACAGTAGTGACCACCTTATGCAAGATTACTAGTTGTGATCATCTAAGTGCATCAGTCAGGGTCGCCAGCAGGAATTTATACAAGTGTTTGTCAATTTGGAATTCCTCTCCAAGGGTAATACAGAAAAGCCATAGCTCCAATGCCCCTGACTCCAGGGTACTAATATTAACAATAAGCCTCTCCAATGCGACATGATTTATCATTCAAATATCTGTTTAGACTATTTTGGACATTCAGACATTTTTCTCCAAACCTCACCTTATGAGTTCTGAAGATGCACTTATTTTTGTCCCGAATACACACTCTCAATTTTGTTATACATATATCAATTAAACAAAGCAAACGCTTCTAGTTAAGTAGGCAGGGCTGCACACAAGAGAGCTACTTACAGGTAAATGGCAGGCTACTGGTGTCGACCAGACACAGTGTCACTTGGCAGTGTTGCGGTGGGCCACCAGCAGGAGCTCATCCCAGCTTCAGTTGTGCCCACCACACAGGCTCAACACTCCAGGGGCCTGGTGGCTCTGACGGGGATATCACGACGATTGCACTGCCTGACCCTAACGTACTGCTATACCTTCGGTGCTCTTGCTTCTCAAATCTCTGTCGGACTGATGCAACGCTATGGTCAATTAAAGCAATCCCGTCCATGATCTGCTCTTCCTGAAGAGTTGGAACTTTCTTCCCTTGCTCACAGCAGCATATGTTGGTACTCAAGACAGTAATTCCTCCTTCAAATCGGACTCCAGGAGATGTTGGGGTGATGGCTGTCAGTGCAACATCAACCTTTGACTGCTTTGTTGTCCCAGAGTACTCTGTGGAGTACCCCCTACTTGGTAGAAGAGACCATAACAAAGAACAATAAAGGGTCTTGAGCTCCCATCTTTATGCCGCATTCACAGATAGAGGATGTGTATTCCAGGTCTGCTCCTTGGAACCGTTTTGGGGCGATTCCCCTTTCACATATCCTGGTCAGGCCACTTTCCAAGCTTGGTCTCCTCTCTCTGCATATATGCTCTGCCCATCATGACAGTCTCATGGTGGAGCACCCATAAAAAAAGTCCACAGAGGTGAGAGCAGGCTACACCCATTTATTTACGTCTTTCTTCACAGAGATCAAGAAGAGAGACAAGAATCTGTGCCCCTTCAAAGGACTCCTTTCCCTATCAGGAGTTACTGCAGGCCTCTCACCCTGTAACCCCTGGCATCCATCAAATGACAGGTGCAATCAGAGTAATTTTTAACATGAAGGGCCCAGGCACTTCTTAGGAAAGCCTGTCTCCTCTTTCCTCATCTTAATGTCTGGTGCTCCCCTTTCCACCTGGGAGATGCCAGCAATACATATATGCTGTCTGGAGAAAAGAAACCTCTTCCCTATCTTGTACTCTGGTCTAGGCTGTGGGCTTCCAAAATGGAACTCACAGGCCTACAAAACTCCTGCAAGGCAAACTACTGTTTCTAGCATACACACACACACAACATGCTGCATGGCACAACACTGCTCGTAGCATGCAGGCACAACACAAGGGATGTCGCGTTTAGGATTGCTTGTTTATCGTGAGAAATGGAACTTTAGATGATTGGGCCAGTCGGCTCACATTCATATATCACCAGTAAAAAGCCAGTCATTGTAATTCACTAACACCGTATGCTGCCACCACCGCGTTCCAGTTACATTTTATTTTATTTGTACACCAGTAGTGGTCTTTTGTAAGGCGCATGGCAAATGCAGCAGTGTTTGCAAACGCAGACCTGTCACGTTAAAGTGGCCTTTCTTTGCCTCACTATTCAGGTCTCATTGGTCAATTGTACACATTGACCCAAAAGTGATGATGCCGTAAACAGTAGCTGGCCACACTTGAACTGTGCACAGTTGTGAGGTCAGACCACATACAGTCACTGTGTACACATTTTATTGCTCCCCTGGTAGCAATGTGCTACAGCTGTTCCAAATCCATAAATGAGTCACATCAGCTCTCTGGGTTGCTTTCATGCGACATGGCTTTGGACGAAGGGATGATGTTCTCACGAGAAGTGTCACTGGAAATGAGCAACGCTGGCTAATTTGTATGTGGGAGTCAATTAGGCCAGCAAAAGGACACGGTGTACCAGCTGGGGAGGGTGAATCCTACGAGCGCCATAGCTCTTCTAGTCCGATCCTATGCTCCATTGCGCACGCCCTTCCAAATAATGTAAATTACGCCAGGCTAAACCCAAGCGGTAAAACAGGCGCTACACATCGGCAGTGCACTCAAATAATAAAAGGTGTTTTCAAAGGCTCTGACTTCGACGGGCGTTTGTTCCGGATTATTAGCGCCCACTTCCTGTTCGCGTGCTGAAGCTTCTCCCTGTACCCCCACGTAAGTGAGGTCGCGCGAGTCGCGACGCTCCGCATGCTTGCGCTGCTCTGCGTTAATTATGGCGGGGGTGGAGGCAAGCATTCCTCCACGCCTCTGTCTGCCTCCGTGCACCTCAGCGCTGATCTGAAGTGGCGTGCTGTACGCATCTCGCCGCCCATGCTGTTTTACCTGTTAGGTGCCTTTTCCGAAATCAAGGAGAGAAGGACTGCTGTCAATGTTATTTTAAATGAACGATTTCCTTACACCGAGTTGCAGGCGATATCCAGTGAGTGATGTCTCAATGCATCTCACAACCCAAGATGGCATCATTAGACAAGCATTCGAGATTGGTGATTGTTAGAAATGCAGGAGTGGGAAGATACATTTATTTTTTCCTCTGCACTCGATGGACCCTTACAAAATACTGTTTTGCGCTGCTTCTGAAATTTGGCTCAATTAATCTATAATACATTATTGCATGTGTGTTCCTCTTCAAGGCATGTTATCGTTAAGCAGTAAAACACTCTAAGGGGCAGATTTACGTTCCCTGGCGCATCCCTGCAAATCAGCAGGGATGCGCCAGGGAAGATGCGTGACGCAAGTTTACCCTTGCGCCACGCATCATGGCGCAAGGATAAACAGATGCGTGACGCATCTGTCAGCGGAAGGGTGGCGCAGCATTGGAGTCGTGTCGCAAGTGCGACGTAACTCCAGTACTGCTCAGGGGTGCCCTATACCTAACATGCTGCGTCATCCTTACGCCTGCTTGAAGCAGGCGTAAGGATTTGATGCAACAGGGACGTAAAAGTGACTCCGTGAAATCTTGTAGATTTCACTGCGTCACTTTTACGGGGATTCCTTGCGCAGGAACGCCCCCTCGCGCCGCACGCCCACATGAAACCTGACGCAGGTTTCATGTGGCGCAGAGCTTTACAACGTGACGCATCTCCTAGATGCGTCACGTTGTAAATCCCCCGCAGCATGGCGCATGATTTGCGCCGCCGCTGCGTCACAAAAGTGATGCAACGGCGGCGCAAAAGTGGCGTAAGGGGCTTGTAAATCTGCCCCTAAGTATTTACATCGTCAGTTCTGTGTGCAATTAGAATCACCCGGTCGAGACTGGTTCTCATTTTATCAACCATGAAAGTTTTAAAATGGTGAAATGCTGATCAGCATTCACTGAGAAATGTCACTCAGACAAGCCTCAAGCATGTCTTTTAATCGTTCTCAGTTAAGTGTGCCAAGCAGAATGGCCATCGGTCCTACAAGTGATGACATTTTGAGGTGGGTACATAAAACACCCAGCCTCACAATTTATAAACAAAGGTTAAAGCTGGAGAAATGGTCCTCCATCAGACATGTAAAGAAATTATCTCAAACACATTTATAGTATATGTCTCTCAAAAATGTGTCAGATATACGGTTCCTTATAATGCATTTGAAAAATGTCTCTCAGTCAAATGATTATGTAATGGTTTGCATATGTGCTCGCAACATACGCCTTGAATAGTGTGCATTAGAAATGCCTTATAATATGAAAACGTCACTCAACAATGGATATAAAATGTAGCTCGTAAATAATGTTTTCAAGGGGCGACTGTCAATCATGCGTCGGAGGAGAGCTTCTCGATTGCGTGTTTGAGGAACTGTTCTCAACTATTTGCGAGAGATTTGCAGAGTTTGTTGATACCTTCCTACAGACATATGTGACCAATCTCCCATCGTATATAAGAGATACGAAACATGTGTTGAACATTCTAATGACCTAGCTTGGGAACCTAGCATGAGATTTGTGACCATGGACTCTCTGTATACGAATATCTTACATGACCATGGAATCCTAGCACTCAAACATTTCCTATACAGACGCCCAGGGGAGTTGCTGGAGCATTCTGAGATGCTCATTGAAATGTCACTTTTGATCCCCAAACATAATACCTTCCTTTTTAATAACGAGTGGTACCTGCAGACCTGCGGGACTTCGATGGGTTCCAGATTTGCTCCGTCGTTTGCCTGTCTCTTTATGGGATGGTTTGAGGCGGAGCACATCTGGAGCCCCTCGGGAGCCAGATGGCAGGAGTATATCCTATATTATGGACGTTATATAGATGACTGCCTATTGATATGGACAGGTAGTGATGAGGACCTTAAAAGGTTTTTTGAACATATGAATAATAACATACATAACATGACATTTACTATGACAGAGGATACAGACAAAATCATATTCCTAGATGTAGAATTGTTCCAGGAGGAAGGGAAAATACATAGCAGAATGTATAGGAAAACTACTGCGTGCAATTCGCTTATGCACGCTATGAGCTCCCACCCAAAGAGTCAAATTAATGCCACCCCATATGGAGAAATGTTGAGGGCCCGTAGAAATTGCAGAAGAGACATACACTTTTCTTGTAATTTGGAGGATATTGAGAACAGGTTCCTTGTTAGAGGATATTCCAAGGAAATAATCCATAAGGCCAAGAACAGAATAACACAAGTACGGAGGTCAGATACCCTGAAAAGCGGAAGGAAGGTTGAGGACAATGTAACATCTGTGAGACTGGTAACTGACTACCACCCTTGGTCACATAAACTGTATGGTATACTCAAACGTCACTGGCCCTTGCTTACTGCTGACAAGTCCTTGGAACACTATGTTCATAGATCACCGAGCATCACATACAGAAGAGGCAGGTCAATTCGAAATATTGATCAGCCCCAGTTATCCATCGCCACAACACACTAATGCAACCTGGCTGACACAACTGAATGTCGGCTCTTTTATTTGCGGATGTTGTAGTATGTGTAGGTTGGCTAAAAGAGGAGTCAAGGATTTTGAATATAATGGATCACGCAAATTTAAGATTCATGATCACATAGACTGTCTGTCGAAGTTCGTAGTATATGTGATACAGTGTAAATGCAATAAAATCTATGTTGGCAGCACCATCCGCCCACTTAAAGATCGAATAGCGGAACATTTCCGTGTATTAAAAAATTTGGACATCAGATATCCTATAGGAAGCCATGCAAGTGAATGTACGGAACAGAAAAAATCACTTGGCTTCCAATTTCACGGCATAGAGGTTGTAAAAACTGACCCTAGGGGAGGCAATAGGGAGCTCAAATTGAGGCAATGCAAGGCCCGCTGGATCATGATGCTACGGGCAGTGGAATTGGGGATTAATGCGTTACATTACTTTCTACATGTATGATGTATCACATGTATTGATGTTTTGTCCATACCTCAACCATGTAATGATGAATTGCCATATGACTTTCAACAAATTCTGTAAATACTCGCTGATTTGTGCACGACTCTGGAATTCTGGACCTTCTGATCTCTCCCTCCGCCCTTTTTTCCCTCTCTCTCTGTTTCCCTTCTCTTTCCTTTTCTTTTTCTTTTTTTCTTTTTTATTATGATTTTTCTTTCCCTTTTTGCTCTCTGACCTTGACTGGTAGGTCGCTCCCCCACCACACAGCTCCGTCTGTGTGCCCGGCTGCTGCCCCTGATTGTGCTAGTTTTTTTCCTTTCTATGCCCCCTTGCTGCCCCTGATTGTGCTCGTTTTTCCTTTCTGTGCCCCCTTGCTGCCCCTGATTGTGCTCGTTTTTCCTTTCTGTGCCCCCTTGCTGCCCCTGATTGTGCTCGTTTTTCCTTTCTGTGCCTCCTTGCTGCCCCTGATTGTGCTCGCTTTTTCCTTTCTGTGCCCCCTTGCTGCCCCTGATTGTGCTCGTTTTTTTCCTTTCTGTGCCCCCTTGCTGCCCCTGATTGTGCTCGTTTTCCCTTCTGTGCCTGTTTCCCGCCGCTGCGCCTGCGGCCCCGCCCCCTCACTGCCCATTCGCTGCCCCATTCCCTGCTCCTCCCTCCCACCTCCCCATTTATGGCGGCCGCTGCGTGGTGAAGAGAGCGACCCTGACCTTGACTGGTAGGTCGCTCCCCCACCACACAGCTCCGTCTGTGTGCCCTGCTGCTGCCCCTGATTGTGCTCGTTTTTCCTTTCTGTGCCCCCTTGCTGCCCCTGATTGTGCTCGTTTTCCTTTCTGTGCCCCCTTGCTGCCCCTGATTGTGCTCGTTTTTCCTTTCTGTGCCCCCTTGCTGCCCCTGATTGTGCTCGTTTTTTTCCTTTCTGTGCCCCCTTGCTGCCCCTGATTGTGCTCGTTTTTTTCCTTTCTGTGCCCCCTTGCTGCCCCTGATTGTGCTCGTTTTTCCTTTCTGTGCCCCCTTGCTGCCCCTGATTGTGCTCGTTTTTCCTTTCTGTGCCCCTTGCTGCCCCTGATTGTGCTCGTTTTCCTTTCTGTGCCCCCTTGCTGCCCCTGATTGTGCTCGTTTTCCTTTCTGTGCCCCCTTGCTGCCCCTGATTGTGCTCGTTTTTTCCTTTCTGTGCCCCCTTGCTGCCCCTGATTGTGCTCGTTTTTTTCCTTTCTGTGCCCCCTTGCTGCCCCTGATTGTGCTCGTTTTTCCCTTTCTGTGCCCCCTTGCTGCCCCTGATTGTGCTCGTTTTTTTTTCCTTTCTGTGCCCCCTTGATGCCCCTGATTGTGCTCGTTTTTTTTTCCTTTCTGTGCCCCCTTGATGCCCTGATTGTGCTCGTTTTCCCTTCTGTGCCTGTTTCCCGCCGCTGCGCACCTGCGGCCCCGCCCCCTCACTGCCCATTTGCTGCCCCATTCCCTGCTCCTCCCTCCCACCTCCCCATTTATGGCGGCCGCTGTGCGGCCGCGCATCGGACGTGCGCAGCGGACGTGCGCAGCGGGCGCGCCGCTGGCGCGTCAAAGGCGCGCCTAAGGCAAGCCCGCCTGTGCCCGTCCGCGCCGTGACCGCGCCCAGCGCCAGACCCCCTGGTCCGGGCATCCCCCGCGCCCGCCACATCAACAGACGCCGATACGACGCCAGCACCCTCCACGCACTCAACCCCGGAAAAGATCACGCCTGCTACCAGGCCACCCCGAAGCGCACCCAAGGGCCCTTCACCTGCCGGAACTGCAGCTTCGCCAGCACCCACCCCGCCAAACCACCGCCCAGGAAAGAACCCAACTACCTCAGATGCATCCTCCTCAACACCCGCTCCGCCCGCAAACACGCCATCGAACTCTGGGACCTTCTCGACTCAACCTCCCCAGACGTCGCATTCCTGACGGAGACCTGGCTGAATCCCGCTTCAGCCCCCGACATCGCCATTGCCATCCCGGACGGATACAAGATCACCCGCAGGGACCGCACCAACGGAGTCGGAGGAGGCATCGCCATCGTCCACAGGAACACCCTCAGAGTCTCAACCAACACCGACGACACCCTCAGCACCGCCCGAACACATGCACTTCCAGATCCACACCGATCCCAACACCACCCTCAGAGGAACCCTCATCTACAGACCCCCCGGACCCTGACCACAGTTCAGCGATTCCATCGCTGACTTCGTCAGCACACACGCCATCGCCTCCATGGACTACATCCTCCTCGGGACCTGAACTTCCACCTCGAGAACAACAAGGACACCAACTCCACCACCCTGATCGACAACCTCGCCACCCTCGGACTCAGACAGCTCGTGACTACACCCACCCACGCCGCCGGCCACACGCTAGACTCCATCTTTTCCGCAAGCCCACACGTCTCCTTCAACCACACCTCCGAACCCCACTGGACTGACCACCACTGCATCCACTTCACCTACAGGAAGCCCACCACGCACCACCGCACCGAACAAATGCCTCGCCGCTGCTGGAGCAGAGTCACGGAAGACCAGCTAACCACAACCCTCGCCCTGAGCCCACCCGCCGAACCCTCCGACCCCGACACCGCCGCCCGCAACCTCAGACAGTGGATCGACGACTGCGCCAACACCCTCGCCCCGCTCAAGAATCCGCCCAACAGCCACACCAGCAAGAAAGCCACCTGGTTCACCGAAGACCTCCAGGCCTCCAAACGAACATGCCGAAAACTGGAGAAGATCTGGCTCCACGAACGGACAGCGGACAGCTACGCCGCCCACAAGAGCGCCACCCGCAGTCACCATCACCTCATCAGATCCGCCAAAAGGGCCTCACTCAAAGACCGCCTAGACAACAACGCACACAACAGCAAAGAGCTCTTCAACATCGTGAAGGAACTCTCCAACCCCAGCTCCAACACCAACGACATCCAGCCATCGCGAGACCTGTGCGACTCACTGGCCACCTTCTTCCACCGCAAAATCGCCGACATCCACGACAGCTTCAACACCACGACCGCCCCGGCAACCACCGAGACCACTGCCCCCACAACCACCAACCGCCTGCTCTCCTGGACCAACATCAACGACGAGGACACCAGCGAGATCATGAACACCATCCACTCCGGTTCACCGCTAGACCCGTGCCCTCACCACATCTTCAACAAAGCCAGTACAGCCATCGCGCCCCATCTCCGGAAAATAATCAACATCTCCTTCGAGACAGCAACCTTCCCGGAAAGCTGGAAGCACGCCGAGATCACCGCCTTACTCAAGAAACCCAAGGCAGACCCCAAGGACCTCAAGAACTTCCGACCCATCTCTCTGCTCCCGTTCCCCGCGAAGGTCACCGAGAAAATCGTCAACAAACAACTGACCCGCTACCTCGAGGAGAACAACATCCTGGACCCTTCACAGTCCGGCTTCCGCAGCAACCACAGCACCGAGACCGCCCTCATCGCCGCCACCGATGACATCAGGACCCTGCTAGACAATGGAGAAACAGCAGCCCTCATCCTCCTGGACCTATCAGCCGCCTCGACACGGTCTGCCACCACACACTACGAACACGCCTTCACGACGCCGGGATCCAAGAGAAGGCCCTGGACTGGACCACATCCTTCCTTTCCGGCAGAACACAAAGCGTCCGCCTCGCCCCTTCCGATCCAAGGCCACCAAGATCATCTGCGGCGTACCCCAAGGCTCCTCCCTCAGCCCAACGCTGTTCAACATCTACATGGCACCCCTCGCCCACGTCGCCCGACAGCACAACCTCAACATCATCTCCTACGCCGACGACACACAGCTGATCCTCTCCCTCACCAAAGACCCTCACACCGCCAAAGCCCACCTCCACGAAGGAATGAAGGCCGTCGCCGAATGGATGAGGACCAGCCGCCTGAAGCTGAACTCGGACAAGACGGAGGTCCTCATCCTTGGTTCCAACCCTTCAGCCTGGGACGACTCCTGGTGGCCAACATCACTGGGAACAGCCCCGCCACCCACCGACCACGTACGCAACCTAGGGGTCATCCTCGACCCCACCCTCTCCATGACTAAGCAGGTCAACGCCGTTTCCTCATCCTGCTTCAACATCCTCCGAATGCTCCGCAGGATCTTCAAGTGGATCCCCACCGAAACAAGAAAAACAGTCACCCAGGCCCTCGTCACCAGCAGGCTGGACTACGGAAACGCCCTCTACGCAGGAACGACGGCTAAGCTCCTGAGACGGCTGCAACGCATCCAGAACGCCTCTGCACGTCTTATCCTCGACATCCCCCGACGCTGCCACATCACACCCCACCTGAGAGACCTGCACTGGCTCCCTGTCAACAAGAGGATAACCTTCAAGCTCCTCACCCACGCACACAAAGCACTCCACAACTCCGGACCAGCCTACCTCAACAGACGACTCAGCTTCTACACCCCCACCCGCCAGCTCCGCTCGACCAGCCTCGCCCTCGCCACAGTCCCCCGCATCCGGAAAACGACCGCCGGCGGCAGATCCTTCTCCCACCTCGCCGCCAAGACCTGGAACACCCTCCCCACCAACCTCCGACAGACCCAAGACCTACTGGCCTTCAGAAGACTCCTCAAGACCTGGCTCTTCGATCAGTAGCAGCACCACCCCCCTCTTCCCCCAGCGCCTTGAGACCCTCGCGGGTATGTAGTGCGCTTTATAAGTGACATGATTGATTGATTGATTATAGAATTTGAGACCATATATGATGTAATGGGAGATGACATTTAGTTTTTCTCCCATGGAAATCAAACACGTTTTTAATTTAGATTCGCTAGAATTGGTTTGTCACATTACTCACATTATCCCTGCTGGGAATGTTACCCCAGCATGCTTTCTGACTATTTACTGTATGCTGCCTACTTGGAATTGACTGTTTGCAGTGATACTGATCATAGGTATTGAAACCTCAGAAGGTGTCTTGACTGGGCCCATATACACGCAAATAATTTCTGACTGCTATTTTAATAATTGATATTTTAATTAGATGATATTCCTTTTATTAAATTACCTGCCTTTGTTACTACACTACAATATGGTGGATCGTTTTCTTGTATTCCGGCATGGTTTTACATAGGCACTACAAGATGGTGGCTATTTACACCGCCACTTGGGTTTCCGGTTTACACTTTCCGCCTCTGACATCTCAATACACGCTTTCCCGCTAACTACTTATAACGGTACAGTTGGTCGGAACAATTGCTGCGAGCCAGAGATTAGAATTGGAGTACTCTCCAACGAATCGGTAAGAACGTTCTCCTTTCTGGCTACAATCTGTTTTCGTGACTGTGTGTCTAAGACCATAGGGCGGGTGCATATTAGATATGGCACTCTAGCTCGCCTCATATTATGGAGTCGGGTTGCCTTCATTTGTATTTTTCCTCCTATTGGGGCGCATCCGATCGTACATTTCCCTGTATACTTAGGGAATACAATTTGTACATTTTTGGTGAGATAGACCTCGTGGTCATGTATGTATTTTTACACAGATTATGGGTACTTGATAATGCGAGATAACCCTGACATTTTAGAAATTCATGGTAGTATGACTTAAATATATTGTTATTGGGCGAGTGATATATTGTTTTTAGTTCGAAACAACGATACTAACTGATTGTGTTGTTTATATCAGATTGTGGCTCAGACTAATGCATGCCACCTTATTTTTAGATACACATCTTCACCTTACACCCTACGTTTGAATACGAGCGGATTAAGGTAAATCGGCCATATACTCCACGTGTCCGTGGAATCTTCACAATGTTAAGGGAGAATGTTTTACCCTTTAATCTAGTATTTGCAAATGCTTACTCCGCGTACACCCTTTAGGTTAAACTACACAACTGTGCTTTTATGTACACGCACCGCGTATCGATTTGTGTGCTCTGTGTATCATGGGGGTTTCCAACTTAAAGATTCCAATCGGAAAATAATATTTTTTGCACTGGTTGCCATTATGACCCAATTATGTCTTATTTTTAAAGACTGTTAATGATGTATTCTGGGCCTGCATTTTTGATTGTGCCCCTTTTAGATAAACCATGCTTGTGATTGCGTGGTATTGAAGCCATTTTGTGACACGAACTCTCCTACCTTTCAGACTTGCGTTAAATAGAATTTCTTGTATGTCGGCCTGACAGTGGTGGACTTGTCTTTAAGCTTACAATTGGTGAGTGATGTGCTTGTGTTTTGGCACAACCATTTTCACTCGGGTTGGTCTCTGTACTTTTCAAACACTTTCATGTAACTTATGTGCACCATTTGAACTCTTCTTTTTTGGGTGTTCTCTTTTGAAACACACAACTTCTCTTCTGCTCCCTTGAACTGAGTTTACACTTTTCTTAGATATCCCGCTATGTTACCTTGGCGGTATGGTTTCAGTTCATTTCAGGGATTTCGTATCTTCCCTGTTTACTCCTCTAGTAATTTTTGATTTATTGGATGGTGTTTTCTCACATGGTGTATTATTCTGGTGGTCTTCTCTCTTCTTATTTTCACTTTTTTTCTCTTTTCTATGATTGTTCTGCTAGTTAGAAATCCTTTTGGATAAATAGCATAGGACGATTTCTGAGTGTACAAAACCCTTTTTATTGTTATTGTAGCCCTGAGGAAGTCAGCGGGTGATTAACCCAAGACGAAACACGTGTTGGCTACATCAGCTACATCAACATGATGACATGAATCATCTATGAAACACTTGTGTCTTCTGAATATGATGACATCTTGAAAATAAAGAAGAACATTGATTATGGACTAATGGACCTATTTTTTGATTAATTGAACTCACTACTTGCTCGGGAGCGGGACTTAAGACTTGCAATTTGCATCCATGGCTGTGAGGATAGATTCTCAACTAAGTATGCGAGGATTGTTTTCATTATTGCTTATGGTGTATGATGCTACGCAGTGTAAGAGCGGCCTTTCATTCATTTGTGTGAGGGATGCCTCATTTGAGTGAGAGGAATTCCTCTTAGTTATGTGTGTCGGTAATGATTATCAAAAATCTATATCAGGGATGATCCTCAACCATGTTTTTGGGGAATATTTTCAATATATTTGCCACTGATGAAACTCAGGAGCTTAAGTGCTGCCTTTTATTTATGAATGTGTTATTTTAGTGTATGCAGAATTTCTTTGATTTTCATGTAACAGGAAATCCTTTTAGTCGTGCATGACACAAATGTCTCTCAATCGTGTATATGGAATGTTGAAATAATGATGCTCTAGACTTCTAGTGCCACCTTCCATCTCCATGGAATAGGTTTGGGAAAGTCCACTACCTGTTCATTCATTGATCTATGACAGAGGAGCTGTGGAAGTACACTACAAGTTCTCAACCTGTCAAGATTAAAAACCTTCATGTTGCGCACACAGGCACACATTGCCACAAAGGTGGATAGATGAATGCAGGATTGTGTAGTCCAATGTATGGGTGGATCCATGAATGTAGATGGGTACCTGCCTAGGTCCCTGCTTGGAAAAATGTAGCTAAGTGGATGGAATCCTCCTATCTCAAACTTAATGGAGAAACGTCTGAGCTTATGCTGTTGGGTAATCCACCCATTTCTGACTTTGGATTAGTATGGCCAAGCTGTCTCGGCCCCGCCCCTGCCCCAAAAAAACAGATTAAAAGTCTGGGCATGTGGCTGGACCGGTCGCTTAAATTTGACCATCAGGCGATGAAACTGGCTGCTTCTTGTTACGGCATTCTAAGAATGCTCCGCAAAGTTCTTCCTCTCCTGCCTTTTTCGGCAAGGAGACTCATGGTCCAGGCCCTGATCCTCTCCCGTCTTGACTACGGAAACGCTCTGTATTTAGGAGCCTCGCGGGCAACCATAACTAAACTGCAAATTACCCAGAATTGTGCTCCTTAAGATCCCTAATAGCCATCTGCCAAGCCTGCACTGAAGACCCTACATTGGCTGGCCATCATGGAAAGAATAAAATTCAAGTCCTTACGTATTGCCCACAAGTCCTTCTGGAAGAAAGGGCCTTCAAATATTCAGACCATTATCTCCCCCTATGGTCCAAGCAGATGCCTTCGATCGACCAACATTCACCTAGCCTCAGTCCCCAGAGTTAAAAGGGTGAGAAGTGGCGGTCGTTCCTTGTTATAACACTGCCAAATTGTGGAACGCCCTTCCTCTCTATCTACGCTCAGAGTCTAATCTTCTGGCCTTCTGTAAGCTTCTGAAAACCTGGCTTTTCCAAAATCCCACCTATTAATTTGCTGTTGACAGTCTGTTGTCTTTGCCATCGCTGGGATGCCTGCAGGTAGCTACGCGCTCTATAAATATTTCTAATAATACTAATACATGAATGAATGCACGGATGGGTGCGAACACGTAAATGCACAGTGATGGATGGAGTGATGAATGAATGAAAAATAAAAAACATCTATTTGGTGCTTATGATGTTGAAAATTGCACTTGTTTTCCTTCAAGGAGGGAAACAACGTGTCCCCCATTTTGACATGTTCCTGTAGTTGGTTTTTAAAAAGGAGTTCTGAAGTTGAGGCAAACAGTTTTCTAGGCTATACTCTAAATGTGTGTGCAAATAAAGCATGTTTTTTTATATTAATCCTTGGTTGTGCACTTGCGGCGGTGAAACCATTCAATAAATAGTTTTAATGTGATGAAAGACAGATAATAATTGTGAATGAAGGAATGCCTTTATTGAGTGAAAAATAGTTCTCAGGGGGCAAAAAAGTATACATCACTCTTCCTTTTGCCACCCATACTGTGAAATGTGCCCGCTATGTTATGTTGTCTTTATCCGCATATGAAAAACGTCCTTCTACTGTTAGTACAGTACAGTAATGTTTTTCTTAATCTGGGTATCACTTTCTGGGATTTCCATGGAACAGCTGTGTACTGTTGTGAGGCTGTGTTTGACTGTGTATGGTTAGTAGAAATCTGTTAACTAGCTAGTTTACGAATGGTTTCTGTTGCTTACTGTGAAAATAGAGCAAGTTTGATCCTGCTAAGGATGGTTGTCTTTAGCTCAGCCTATGCAAATTGTGTTTTAGGTAGTGTTGCTTGCCAGGTAAATAGCTATAATCAGGGCTATTAGAATAATGTGATTCTGCTGCTACAGCTTGTTCTTATAATTATAGATTTGCCGCATTTGCAACATAATCGATCATATTGTGCATAATCTGCCCTAGTTAATAAAAAATGTGTCTCTAGCTCAAATGGATCAAAAGTTACTAAAAAGGTACCAACATGTTCGTGCGTAGTGGAAGGCCATTCAGAAAGGTTAACTGTTCATCTTTCATTTGCTTATTTCTGTATTTGAATGTTAAACTGGTACTAATGAGGTGGAATCTTTGCCCAGGCAGTATTATCATGTGTAAAAATGACAAAATAATGAAGAAATACTATAAAGAATGTACCACATTCTGCTGCATGATTTGCCTTATCTTGCTGCATAATTTAGTCAACCCTGCAGCATAATTTGGTGCTCCCCGGCCGTGTAATTTCAGTGGCCCTGGCTAAAATGTGGTGTTATACGCATGATGATGTGCTACGTGTAAACTATGACGACAAAGGAATTAATATTTCTATGCCATGCCATACTGCCTTTTAACTAGTTCAGTCCTTGCAACAACAGGAAACGTCTGCCACCCAACATTGCATGTTTGAAAAGAGTACCATTGTGATGACAAAAGGAAAACAAGCATTGGCAAAGACTCTCTCCTTTGGGAACTATTATCTTTGCCTATGGCTTTAGCCATGTGGCACAGCATCCCCAATACTGTGCCCATGGCTAAAGAATAAAAAGAAAGCTTATGAAGCACCAGCCATGTCATTTTGCAGTCATACGCATCACACATGTGTGTGCCTACGAAATTACATAACTGCTTTTTTTTTCTTTTTAGTTAAGGACATGAGTAGGATCAGCAACTAACAAAAAAAGAGCACAAGAGTTCTTTTTTAAAGCAGGTGCGGCAGAACCAACAGGGAGGGAGAAAGCACACATGCAAGAGAGAAGAATACCGAGTGCAATGAGGGGGGAGAGAAGCGCAAAAACAGGAGACATGCTCTCTCGTAGACTATTTAAACAAAAAGAAAAAAAAGGTAGCACCAGAAAAAGAGCAGTGGTAGGCAGTGCTGACCTTTGCTCAGATAGCAACCTGGGTGAATCCAAGTTTGGCGCCTCCATCCTACCTACTGTGTGTCGAAAATTTGGGACGAGTAGGAGGAAGAAGAAGGGGGCAAGATTAAGGAGTGCTATGAAAAGAAAAAAAATCACAAAATGCAGACACGGGTGCCATCAGCATTCAGAAACAGTATTTGAAAACACCTTTCTTTGGGCTCGGGTCAGAAGAGACTACTTCAGGCAGCTCCTGCACCTCTCTAGAGGTCGGTGCACTGGGCATAGTCCAGCTCGCTCATCCTAAAGAGTAGCCTTGGTGGAAGGACATAGAAATACATCCATGCAGCAGTGGTGGGACACATACAAGAAGAGGAAGGCTAATACAGATGATGAATAAGAAGCAAGCAAACGAGTGACCATTAAGCAAACCTGTCGTAAGCAATAGGCGGGCCCTACATCCATTGTAGATAACAATATGTCTTGCAACAGACAGCGCATTCTGTGAATCAGAGTCAGGAGAGACATAAAAAAGCTCTAATTCCAACTTGAAATATGCTCGGTGGGAGTTTTAATGTTGACAAAGAAGTAAAAATTATAATAAATTGTGCCAGTTCCGTGTACAAATGCACAGCTCTCAGAAAAGTGAATGATTTGCTTGTTTATATTTGGTCGCAGGCCGGGAAGGCAAAGACGGACCATTGGGGGCCCGTGAGGAAAGCCTACCGGGGCCAGCAGGAGTAGAAGGAAAACCCTGCGAAACTGCACACTTGCAGTTGGTCGCGCGTGCTTGAAATCACCCAATGCGATAGCAGGGGCATGGAGGCTAAAGCGGTCATAAGCGAGGGCACGAGGACCCTCTTCTCAATTGAGCCCACCCACTCACACCAGCGGGCATCGTAGCTGCAAGTGAATTGGGAGAAGGGGCAGTGGAGACAGCACACAAAGACAGCAACAAAACAATATTAGCTCAGCAGAAAGACCCGCTCAAACAGTGTCCTTGGGATGCCTCACGACAGGGGCACTGGGAGCAGGAGATTGGTCAGCAAGGGTCAGGTCCAGGCGGACACAGCGCTTGCAGCCCGGGCTGGACCTGACGGCCACCCACACAGATCTCAGTAGCAAGGGAAACCTAGAAGCCGCGAACACTAGACACCTGCTAAGGGGCCATCGCGCAGATCTACGCCAAGATGTGCTGTCAAAGCGATTAGTTGGAGACAAGGACTGATGAAATATTAACCAATTATGCTTTATGATTACAAATGACCATTGAAAGTGTTTTATGATGAGCCATGTGTTATGCAAGATGTGAATAAACTCTGGCCTTTTTGCACCAAAAGTGGTTCCCCAGCGTACTTGAAGGGAAAAGGGTGCTCAGGTTGGCCGGGAGAGACAAGGGTCACTCGCACGTCTGGGAGGGGTTTATAGCCGGTGTATAAGCATGGCAGTGTCTGCCCGGGAATGCCTGCCTCTACCCCTTGTCTATCAGGGGATACACCTCTCCCCTGGCTGGCTAGGTGTTGTCCTTCTCTCCCCCCCCCCGGGATGTCTCTCTCTCTATTGTCTCCCTGGGGTCTCCATGGGCACGACCCTCTCGCGCTGCTCTCCGCATCAGGCCGTGCGGCAGGGTCCGTGATGGCAGCGCTGCGTGCGATGGGGTGGGTGACGCCGAACGTCACTCCTCGGCGGCCCTGTGCGTGCACTGTGACAGCCGCCTGCCTCCTCCTCTCACTGCCTTTCATGGACCGACGGGGGTGGCTCCAGAGCGGATGTTGTGGCGTAGCCTTTATAAAACTCCCCGCGCGAGTACCAGCAGCGGCTGGAGCGAGGCGTGCGCAGGCGGTGGAAGGAGTACCGCGACGCTGCTGCTCTGCGGATACCTGGAGTTATTCAGCGCTCGGCGAGGGATTCCTGGGACTTCGCCTTGGTGGTTCGTTGCTGGCCATCACTCTGGTCTATGCCTGGTCCTGTCTAGGTTTGCCCTTGCATCAGCTCTTTTCTCTTCTTCCACATGCGTCTGCCGAACATGTCCAGCAACTTTCTTCTCGCCCCGATCGCCGAGTCGGCGGATTACTTCATCAGCACCAGAGACATTAAGCTCACAGTTCTGGGAGGCAACAGCGTGGGAAAGACCGGTGAGTGAGCCGTGGAGGCGAGGGCCGCCGGCGGTCTGCAGCCCCTGGTGTGTCCGCGAAGGCGGCGGGGCTACACAGGGTTATCCTTTCTCCCACCACACTTGTTCGCATGCAAGCTCATAACTCTCGTATTAAAGAGGTCTGTGTTAGGCATGCATGGTAGTCTACGTTTTCGCTTTCTCCCCCCAAAATGTCCATCCTTTCAGTCATTGGCGATTAATTTATCTCTCTTTCCATTGCATTGTCTTCCTTCTATTGATTCTCCAGTGTTGGCGAGTGTAAAACTCGCGCCCAGGCAGCTCTTTACGTGTGTTTCTATAACATCTGTATCGTATTTTTGTTAGCCCCATAAAAGTTTTCGTCACTTCCAAATGACCTCTTTTGTGAATTACAAACTTTTAACAAAGCTGGCGTTTGAGGCATTACTTGGCACCTTTCCCTGCGCACTTGGGAGACAAAAACGCAACCCCACAAAAGGAGGTCAAAAGCAAATGAAGAAATCTTCCACTTGGGAGTTTTCAATTATAGTCAGGCCTGCCAACAAAAATTCGATGTACTGCAGCAAACATGTATTTGCTTAATAGAGAGAGAGCTTTTCTGACATTGTTTACATTAGTTCCACTCCAGTCAGGTGACCGAGACCCTCTCTGCTCCTTGTGTTCCATACGTGTATTGTCACCTCCGTACATGTGTGTGTACCACGTTAGGGCCTCCTCACAACCAGGTCTGAACTGACCATTCTGTCAGTGAGCGGCTGTAGGCTACGTGGCTGCTTTGGAGCAAGGTGGGCTGCCGTGACCCACCCATGAAAGACTTTATCACCCCATCTAGTGGCTCCCCTTTGCAGTGTGGGGCGGGTTTGACCATTTTGCCAGGGCTGTTTGCGGTTTCATGTCCAACCGTGCTCACAACCTGAAAACTATATGGCACTTGCATTTAAGTAGCTCCGACAGATCCACTTTTGTTTCTTAAGAGCCATGTTCCCTGTCCCCAGGGCTTTAAGTGGGATGAAAAACCTGGGGGTTCTCTCAAAGAGGTGTGGCCGATGTAATTAAGGGAGTGGCTTTAAAACACGTAAGATAAAAATATGTGTATAGCATAGTGTGCTGCCCGACTGGTATTTTGCTGCTTCTGTGATTGCATCCAGATATATCAGATACAACAAGTAACATTATACCTGCAACAAGCCAGGACTATTGGCTTTGCCAATGGGTGTTGCAAAAAAAAAATAAGCAACAACTATAGATTCGTTGTATATAATATTGAAAATGCTTCAGTTCTGAAATGATTACACTGAAAGAACTATAAGGAGTCTCTTTGAAGGTACATCAAAGGCTTTGAGCAGTGGTACTGCTGTAGAGTTAAGATTTGTTTCACCCTGGAGGTGAGGAAAAAAATGGAGAGCCTGATAGGGACCCGTCTCAGGACCTGCTTTTAAGAACTGCCGGTGCTGAGCACCAGCATGACCCGACCCACTTCAAGCACTGCCTGTCCCCACTGAAAGGCTGCAGAGGACAGCCTGAATCTAGCTACAGAGAGTAATGAGACTGTTTAAGGTGTTTATACTAAAACCTTCTTTCCAGAAGAGGTGTTGGGAGCTGTGAAACAAACTACTATGTCGATCATCGATTAGGACTTCGCAACTCCCCAGGCCTAAGATAAGCCCCACAAAAAGTGCGCTCTCTCGTCCCTATCACCTTCAAATTGTATACATCCTGAATACCCCCCCCCCCACACCCCATGTAACTTAACATTGAACCCTATCTCTCACTGAGTAGAGTACTCTTCTGACCGCTAGCTAAATTGCCTTTCTTTAAGCAGTTGCAGTCAAAAGTTGACTGCATGGGCATTTGGGTGGGCTTTAAGGGGGACGAGTGCCTGTTTTGAGCACTCTGCACCCTTAGCTTTGATTGTGCCAGTGAAGGACTTGCATGTGTACCATCACTGATTGTCTTGTGTACATATATATATATATATAGTGTCATTCATTCGCAACCACTCAAACTGTAGAGTTTAGTTAAAAGCCAGTCTCAATAGTTCAGCTTTCATTGGTTTCCTCGACCGTCTGTGATAGGGTGGATCTCAGATCTTTGGTCCTACTGTGTAGTACTTGACTGGATCTGCTTCCTGTTGTAACCCAGAGTCTTCTTTCTCCACAGCCATGATCGTGCGCTTCCTGACCAGGCGGTTCATTGGGGATTATGAGCCCAATACAGGTGAGCTATTCATTTGTGCTCTCTTGTAGTGGGCAGATGCTGTGTAGTGAGTTCCTCTTAAAGCAAACGATCAACTCTTGTGGGCTTGTTTCCGCAGGTAACCTGTACTCCAGGCTCGTTCACGTGGAGGGGGAGCAGCTCTCTCTGCAGATCCAGGACACGCCAGGCTGTGCTCAGGTAAAGGAACCCTATCAGCAAATACACCAAGGGAGGGGCTGTAAATAGTATTTCTGTGGCTCTAAGGGGCCTTTGTGCAAAATGTTTCATGTAGAAACTGTTCCACATTCCTCACGTCGTCATCATCAGTCTGTAAAATAGGCTAGAGGGTGTTTGCAGCAAAACATTCTTTGAACCTGCAGGCCTCAGATAGCCTATCGTCCTTCTAATGTTGATAAAACACGGACGCTGGAATTATACCTATCAAGCTACAAGAGGCGGTTAAGATTGTGTTGGGCTGTACAAGTGGTGAATGTTATGATTATTACAGTAACTGGCTGGCAGCTCGATTCGGAATCCTAACTGTTGGTGTCACAGGAAAAGGAGGACCTTTCTTGCTACAGGTGTTTTTTTTAAAAGACTAGCTCTAAAGATGCCTAGTGGTAGTAGCCTATATTAGGATTTAGGAACATGAGCACAAACTTTCCACTTTACTCTTCCAGTACAAGCATACTAAACCGAATGTGTAAAAAATGTGAAAAATGCACCTTTCCTAATAAAGTAAAATAACATTCTGAAATCTGGTTGAAAGGTTGGGAAAAGGGGTGTGCGTGGGTGATGCTGTGAATTCGCATTTTTTTCTTTTTTAGAACCGTTTCAAAGTTCTGTGTAAACTTTTCGAATGTTGCAAAGTATGACAGTTTGCTACATTTGTGTGACAATTTGGTCTTTTTCAAAATTTATGTCGCAAAAAAAAACTTTGAGAGAAAAAGTTTGCATACATTTGCTACTGTGCAATGAAAATCTCTGCAAAAGATAAACTTGCAGAGAGAAGTCAACATAGATTTTCTGTCTTGGCTAGAATCAATTTAACTGATTATTATCTTGTATTGCACAGAAAAATTTGTGTGCTTCAAGGGGAAGAAAAACAGGAAGCGTTGCTAACTTTGCAAAAGCCAGAAAAACACGTACTTGGCAATACCTCACCCATGAAAATAAATATTTGTGCGCTTCTAGTATTGGTGGTTTAAACAAGAATCACAGTGCATAAAGGCTCAACTGTGAGGATAAGTTGTGCTCAATGATAAAATCCACCTAAGACAGCGGTGTAGCAATGGTGACATGCGCCTTAATGCAAGCATGTAACATGGGCTCTCTTTAACCATAATGAGTAGTAAAAACATTCCTATTTGGGATTCAGGGGGGCCTTTATACTCATGGACCCCGGTGTCACTGCATCTGCTGCACCATTGAAAGCTATGCCCCTGACTCAAAGATTAGGAACGTAGGGCTTTGATAGGGCATTTATGCTCTATTAAACATACCAATATATATCATATAACTATCATGTTGCACAGGGATCCTTCCTTTCATTCAAAAAGTACCACTTAAAAAAGCAATACTTGTTTGTATTACTGGACAGGGCCTTTAGAAAGTAAAGTGAAAGACTTATAGAGGAGGATGAGCGAGCAACATGTCTGCATTTATAGGCAACAATGCTTATGTTCGCAATAAAGAAGTCGGTTGCTTATATTCTGACCATTTTATAGTTGGTTGACGCCCAGTACATTGGTCGAGCTTCGTTCTAAACTGAGAACTACAATTAATGACTGCTTGCTTTGCAGTTTTTTAGGAGTTCGAAGCCCAATGTGTAGCAAGGCACCGATTTCAAGAATTGTTGTGTAGAAAACGTGTGATTAGCTGTTATGCAGAGCTAGCTAGAGATTTGAAACAATGGCACACTTTATCCTAGGATGATTGTGTTGTTTTGTGTTTTTTCTTGTATCTGTTCTAGAAAGGCCTGTTGGTATCCAGTCCTCTGTGTTTTAATTGCCGTATTTTTTCACAGGCGCAAGAGGACTTCACGCAAGACGGGGACTTGATTTCAAGGTGTGTGCAGTGGGCTGACGGCTTTCTTCTCGTTTACTCTATCACAGACTATAGCAGCTACCAATCCATTCGGCCTCTCTACCAGCACATCCGGAAGATGCACCCTGATGCAAAGTGCCCAGTTATTATAGTCGCCAATAAAGGGGACCTTGTCCACGCGCGTCAGGTGCAGACGGAGGAAGGCCTGCAGCTGGCGCAAGA
Source organism: Calotriton arnoldi (assembly GCA_963921515.1). Lineage (NCBI taxonomy): Eukaryota > Metazoa > Chordata > Amphibia > Caudata > Salamandridae > Calotriton > Calotriton arnoldi. The sequence continues at coordinate 959,643 of CAWUFW010007533.1, forward strand.
CCTGGGCACCTTGTTTCTGGAAATTTCAACCAGTGAAAACTGTCAGGATGTCAGTGATGTTTTTCAGCATCTGTGTAAAGAGGTCAGTAAGCTACAAAATGGCGGCAACGGGGAGAAGAGGAGGACATCTGTCATATCGCGACCAAAGTCTCCCAACATGCAGGACCTCAAACGACGCTTCAAACAGGCCTTGTCATCTAAAGTGAAATCATCCTCTTGATTGAGTGACTCTGCACCTGGAGACATAGACATATTTATATTTTTATACACTGAACTTGGATTTTATTTTTGTATGGGCAGTTATTTTTCTTGTGTTAGAAGAATGATAAAATATGCACAATTTGCTTTTGAGCCAAATTCCAAATGCTACAGCATGGGACAGCTGGTTTACATTTTCCAAATGTACCTGCCCACCAAATGTTTTCGGATTTTTCAACTGCTTTGGCAGAGGATCACACAATATAATCCCAGCATGTGGAGAAGATGTAATAAAATATTCTACATGGGAAAGTTGTGGATTTTGATTGACCTAGTGAGTTTGTGGCAGGGGAAATTCTAGAGGGAAGGCGGGGATGAGGCAGGGAGCTTTTGCATTTGCTTGTGTGGTGATTCTAAGCTCAGAATGTTTACGCTGTTTACCAAACTGCATTACATAACTAAAAACAAACCATACCTGAAATGACTGTTCTGTGTTGGTATCTCATTAACATATTTTGACTTTAAGGGAACACTGCATCATTTAATTGTGTAAGTCGTATATGTTTGGGAATCATGAGCAAATTGTAAGAAACAAATGTGTGGGGTGTGAGGGGGTTTGCTGGCATGAACTCAGCAAATTGTCTCACTTGATATGAGAGATAAAAATATTTTTCCAGGGTGGGGGGGGGGGGGGGGACATGAGCCGGTGCTCATAATAACATCCTTTGACAGGTGACAGTAAAATGGCAAAGAGGTGGAGAGTATATGGCCCTCATTTAGAAATCGTTGGGCCATTCACGCTAATACCACTATTTCAGTATTTGCAGTCCCTCAACCGGTAATCGCGACAGCAAATTTAATATTAAATGGGGAGTGACATGCAATGGTGCTTCCACATGTTTATCCGCATTTAAAGGTACCGGAGCTTACAGGAACGGATTTCCCATGCAGAGATGTGGTATCTTGATGTGATAACACCACTTCTATCTAAATACAAAAATCCTGTTAAATTGCATGAAAGTAGATGGAAAATCACTATACTTTTTCCTGAGGTTGCCTGTAAAGCTATGGATATTGCTCAGGTTAGAACTGCCCTGTAATGGGGGTAGAACCTTCTCTGCCCTGGCCACACACTACTGGATCAGTTTACTGCTTAGATTAGTCAATTAACATTTGAGCTTCTAAAGGGCCCTGAAGATATGGCTGGTCATACAGTACTGTTCTTGCCTGGTACCCCAAGCACAACCACCTATATCTTGATCTTTCCCTAGTCTGCTCCATCAGCTTCTGTATTGCTCTTCTAGATGAAATAACATCATCATAACATGCATCACTGTACTGCAGGCAGCAGCGAGTACGCTCACAAGAACTGCCAATGCAGATTAACAGCAAAAATAATGACTTTGGGTGGATGCTGCTTGGAATCGGCAGATTACGGGATATACTACAGCATGGATTCACAAGGGAGAATCTGTGTGTGAAAACACACATAAGCTGCAGTGGAGGAAGTTTCGACTAAAGATGTGATAATGTTATAAAGGCCTTGGAATTTGGAAGTGTGAGCCAAGTCAGGAGAAAGCTATGTCTCTCTGTGAAGCATTTACTTAGTAGAAGCAGGCCATAGTTAAAGGTAGCACTCTAAAGATTGTTTGAGGAGATTCCAGTGCTTTACTTGATGATCAGCTAATGGATGAAGGCAATGGGATGGGTGTGATCTGAATCTATTTTAAGGGACCTTTAGCATCATTCTAGACTGAAGAGTTGTTCAACTCTCCTGTGGTGGAAGCTGTGGTTGCAATTTGATAGATCTGCCTGAATAATAGACATTAGAGTTTTGGAATATATGGCGTGCCACAGACAATGTGTCTCAATTCCCTGCTCATCTTTGCTTTGACAAAAAATGCTGCAGAGTTGGCAGTATTTATTTGAAGGTTTTATATAGCGCGAACAAGACCCTTGCGGGTATCAGAGCGCTTTACATGTCATATGTTGGAAACAAGAATAAGCATAGAAAAATAAGCATAGAAAAATACAATTGTAGGTGATTCAGATATAAGGTGATCAATAATACAAAACTAGCAATTAAAATACGGTGCTCAGTAATACAGACTAGTAATTAACATATAGTAAAAAGTAAGTAATTCACGTGAATTTAGCCATGAGAATCGCTTTCACTTCTTTTTTGAAGGCGGCAGTGGATGGGTTCATTCTTGTTTCTGGGAGCCATTCCAGAGAAGGACCGGTTGTAAGTTTTTTTCTTGGCAAATCGTTGTGGTTTCAGTAAAAGATTCTTGGAGCTTCTGGAGGCTCTATTACCAGCAGAGAGTACCAGTTTCTGAGCTAGATAGCTCGGGGAATTGTGGTGTAAGGCCTTGTGCGTCATACATGCGATTTTCAGGTGAATTCTAGCTTCAAACGGTAGCCAGTTGAGGGCTCTAAGGTCTGGAGATATGTGAGAGGTTCTCTTTGAACCTGTGATGAGTCTCGCAGCTGAACTGATAGCGGCTCTTAGCGGGGCTGTCGACGACCTGGGGAGGCCGCATAGGGTTACCGCCCCATATTCCACTCTTGGAATTACTAGGGCTTGAACTGCTTGTTTGAAGTCGTTTGCTGGCAGGAAGGGTTTCAGTTTTCGCAGTGTGTTTAAGTGGAAATTTGCTCCTTTTGTGGAGGCGCTAATATGCTTCTGCATCTTTAGGTTTCTGTCCAGTGTCACACCTAGCGATTTCGCTGATTCGACACTGAGAGGTTGCCCTTGGAGTGCTGTTAGGTGCTTCATCCATTCCAGGATGGTGGATGATTTGTTGGGGGGGCGATTAGGAGGAACTCCGTTTTGAGGGCGTTTAGTTTCAAATGGTTTTCGGCCAACCATGTTTGAGTTTTTTGTAGCGTTGTGTTGAGAGATTTGATGTCCTCAAGTGAATGGATCTTGATGTAGAGTTGGATGTTGTCTGCATACATATGGAAATGGATCTCGGAGAGACTGAGAAGTTCGGTGAGTGGTTCCATGAAAAGGTTGAAAAGTGTGGGTGAAAGGGAAGAGCCTTGCAGTACTCCTAACGTGACTGGCACGGGGTTGGACAAGGTTTGATTGACCTTGAATCTTTGAGATCTATTTTGGAGGAAAGAGGTAAACCAGGTAAGCACAGATCCAGATATTCCCATTCTGTGTTTTAGGAGTTCTAGCAAGTTGTCGTGTTTGACGGTGTCAAATGCCGATGACAGGTCGAGTAAGATTAGTAAACAGGCTTCGTTTTGGTCAAGGATTTTTAGTGCGTCGTCAATTATGTGTGTCATGGCTGATTCAGTACTGTGACCTGCTCGGAAGCCTGATTGGTATTGGTTAAGCAGGTTGAATTGATCGATGTGGTTGCTAAGCTGAGTGTGAACACATTTTTCCAAGAGCTTGGCTAGAGTGGGGATGTTGGATATCGGGCGATAATTATTTAGGTCCGAAGGGTCAGCTGTTCGTTTCTTTAGAATAGGGGATACCTGCCCTGTTTTCAGGATATCTGGGATGATACCTTGAAGGAGGGAGGTATTTATAATCTTGGTCCAGAGAGGTAGTAACAGTGGAATGAAGTCTTTTAAATAGTTAGCGGGAAGTGGGTCTATGAAGTGGTTGGAGGGATTCAGGGCGGTTAGCGTCTTTAGTATAGTATCTTCACTATAAGTGTTGAAGCAGGACCAGGTTGCGTTGTTTTTAAGGTTGAATTTTGTGGAGCATTTGACTGAGGCACCTGTCAGGGGCGGTGCGGAGTTCTTTTGCATGACCGTAAGGGATAAAAGATCATTGAGTAAGTCAATTTTTATGGATTCCGTTTTTGTAGTGAAAAAGGAGCCAAATTCCTCACAATTGGGTAGGGTGTCAGGGATAGCCATGGGGTGGATGGGTGCACTCTTGGTTTGGGCTTTGATTAGATCGAATAGTTTTTTGGGGCGGTTCTTGGCTTGATCTAGTTGATTCCTGAAGAGGTCGGTTTTAGATCTTCTGATCTTTCTGAAGTAGGAGTTTCTGGTGATTCTTAGTAGTTTGAGGTGGTCAGCTGACGGTGCGGATCTCCATCGTCGTTCAATCACTCTAAGTGAGCGTCTGTCTTCATTTAGCCTACCATCGTACCAGGGTTTTGAGTCTTTTGTGTTGGTTCTTTTCCATTGTAGAGGGGCTATTTTGTCTAGTAGGCTGTTCATGGAGTGGAAGTAGTGGTTGGTCAGACCTTGTACATCGGCTAGGTCTTCCGGGGGACATAGGATGTTTGGAATAGAGGATGCTAGTAGGTCGGAGCCGACGTTTTTCAGATTTCTCTTCCATATCTTTGTTCTCAAGGGTTGTGTCGGAGGCCTTTTAACTGATACCATGACTTGGAATGTAATGATGTGATGGTCAGACCAATCACAGGGGAAGATCGAGTCGAGCTGAATGGAGTCAACTTTGGAGATGACTAGGTCGAGGGTTGTGCCTTTGTCATGTGTGGGGCTGTTACAGATTTGGTTAAGATTAAGGTCTGATAGGAAGGCTTTGAGGCTGTTGACCCCTGGGTCCTTCAGGTCGTCCCAGTGGAGGTTGAAGTCACCCAGGAATATTTGCATATTGTGTTGGCCGTCGTTTGTAGCAAGAATATCCATGAGGTGTTCTATGAATGTGATGTTATCACCTGGAGGGTGGTAGAATGTGTGTAATGAACATATTTGTTTGATATTACTAGAGATGTTTAAGCAAAGGTATTCACAGGAGGATGGTGCGGGGGGCATTGGAGTTGATCACTGTTAGATTGCTCTGATGTATGCAAGCGATCCCACCACCCGGCCTATCAATTCTGTCAAGTCTGGTGATGTCATAGTTAGGGGTACTAGTATGTCCAGGATGGGTGTAGATGATTCATTTAGCCTTGTTTCCGTCAGGATTAGGATGTCTGGTTCGTTTGTGAGTAGAAGGTCAGCTATATCAGCTGCGTGTCTAGATGCGGACCTGCAATTTAGGAATAAACATTTTAGCCGCGTCTTGTTGGGTAATATGGTGGGTTCAGATGTGAGAGGGATTCATGTGAGGTTGCTTTCAACTATGCCTTTGTAATTGAGTCTTGTATCTCTGTTTGTGTTGATAGGGATAGACTGGATTAAGGAATCTATATGTAAGTTATCTGGGCGCCCAGAGTTATGTGGGAGGTAGGATAGTTCGTAAGAGCGGAGTAAGGTGCCTAATTCTTTAGATGATAAGGAATTTTTCATCCTGCTTGGGCGGGATAAGGCATTGGGGTAAGGCACTGTACTCCATTTTGGGGGCTCCTGATTTTGGGAGCTTTCGTGTAGATATTGGGTGCAAATAGAATTTTTGATGTGTGGGTATGTTCTGGAATCATCATGTTTAGGGCGCACGAGCTTGGGTTGCTGTAGAATCAGATCGTGTAGAGTTTGGATGTCAGCTTTGACTTGTTGCAGAGATAATAATATCTCGTCTAGTCTGGGGTCTGTAGTGAGAGTTGCCATAATTGATGGATGGGCTGTGGGAGAAGGAGGAGTAGTTGTGCCTTGTGTGAAGTTTGAGGGGGAGTCATATTCGGGCTCCCTGTATTGAGATCTTTCTGTGAGTAAGTCGATGGAGAAGGGGAGTGTAGAGGTTGGGTGTGGAGGGGTCTGGGTGAGGGTTATGTAAGGGACTGTGGTGGTATGGGTGGGGGTAGAGGGGACAGTTGGGACTTCGGGCTGATGGGAGGAAGGGGTTATATGTCTGGTTGGGACCGTGTGGCTAGTATTGTTGTTGGGGGAGGAGTAAGAATAGGCGAGATGAGTGGCGCCTTGAGGATGAGTGATGGATTGGCTAAGAGGTGTGAGTGGGGCGCTGGGAGTATTGGTGCGGGGAGAAGGTGGGGGTGGTAGGGCGGGGTGGGGGGAGATAGTGTGTGTGGTGGTGGTGTTAGGGTGCGAAAAGGGCTTCAGGTGGTATGTGTTGTTAGCCCGGGTGTCGGTTAGGTCTGGGGTGGGTGTCTGTGCAGAGAGGGACAGCTGGGTATCCTGACTTAAATGGGAATCAGATTGGGAGTTGGTAAGTAAGCTGTGGTTGGCTGGTGAGGGGGGGTATGTTCTTACAACTTTTTCCTTGATGAGTGGAAAGATGTTATCTAGTAGGTTTAGGTTGCGGTCCGATGATTGCATGAGGATGATCCCATTATGATAGATAGAAATTGTAGCTGCTGCTTTGTAGAATGGTGAAGGAAGGATAGATAGTGTGAGTCCGTGCGCTGTTTTCCTCATGTTGGTGACCTTAAAAAGAGCGAGAAAGGCTTTCCTCCATTGAGCTCTTCTTTTAGAATAGAAGATGATGTCATTAGTAATATGTCCTTTGTTCATTGAGTAGTATGGATCAGAGATTGGGGTTTCAGGGTGAGATTTTAGGAAGTTGTGTTTAAATCCTTTAGCTCCTTTTTTTGTAAGGTTGGGGGGGTAGTTGATGGAATAGGTGTGGTTGCCCGTGCGCTCCATAGTTAGGGATAAAGCTCGTAAGAAGGGGACGATCGGGGTGGTGTGCATGCAATGGAATGTACTTTGGGGGGCTAGGTCTGATGTGCGGAACTCTCACCTATCCAATGTTGGGTTGGGAGATGAGGCTGTTGACTGTTGACTCCCATTGCGGATGTATCAGTCCAAGATGGCCGCCCCGTTTTACTGTCTAGACCTGTACTTGTAATGTGGTCCTCTTTCTATTTCCATTAAGTGTCCTCTAGGGGTGAGGTCCTTTTTCTCTGTTTATCTAAATAGTGGAGATTGGTCCTTTTTTTATTTCCAGGTAGTTAATACTCTGGGGAAGTCCTATGTTTCTTTCCATTCAAACCATGATTATAGTCCATTAACCTTGTTTATAACTAATGCGGCCATTTTGTGTATTTTGTAGAGGCAGCTGAGGTAAGCAAAGTATAGCTGGTAGAAGGCAATTTGAAGATCTGCCTTAAATTGTGTAACACTGAGGAAATGCAAGCACGAGTCATACCTAGAAATTGGTGTCAGAAAGATATCACCAGGCCTCTCTAGGCAGCCAGTTTCACTACCTAGTGCAACACCAAGAAAAACTATTAAGTCTTGGCATGAACATCGATTCACCAAAATGCCAGGGGTAGTGAAAGTGACATCACACACCCTTTGACCTTGATGACATCACAGGAAGTGTCATCATATGACCTTTGATCCTACATGTCCCCAGGAAGTGATATCACATGACCTTAACCCTGAAGACATCCGAAAAATTTACACAGTTGAAGTTTAGTAATAACTGCATGATTAGTGTAACACGACAGACACATGACTATTTTAGAAACCACCTATATTAGGGTGCTTACATGATCTTGGAAAGTGGTGGAATGTAATTCTTACCCTGAATTGTAGTGAGCCAGGCCTCTTCTAGGTGTGCTCAGGGGTGGGTTCTCCCACCAAGGACATTTTTGGAATAATGGGGCAAATAGTGTATTAAAAAGCACGACTTTCACATAAATTTGCTAAAACCCCCCAGACCTTTTAAGGTGCACCAAGCCAATGAAACCTGACACCCACGAGGAGTTCACCCCATTGCTTTGAATTTACTGTGGATGCCCCATTATGTCAAAAATCACCTTCATTGTGCCATGGCCAGCATTTTGTTAAGGGTGTTCCACTTATGCAAAGAATTACCTACATTATCCTTGTGTTAGAATTTTGCAATTAATGTAATCACATACATTGGGTTACCCTTATCTCAAATTATCTTTAGTACATCAGGGCCAGTATTTTGCCCTAGGAACCCCTCTCCCATATGCCGTGGTTTTCCTCCCTTATGCCAAGAAGTATCCCCAATGAGCTAGCATCAGCATTTTGCCATGGGTGCCCATTATGCCAAGAATTACTTCCAACATGCCAATACCAGTATTTTTCACAGGTGCCTGTCATTGTAGTATACCAGCAACAGCATTTTTCCATGGTTGCCTCTATAAACAAAGAACACCACATTCTCACTCACACTCACATTCAATCGCTCACACTGATATACTCACACTCTATTATTTATTGTCCCTTGCACTAATTTATTCTCACTATCTTGCATTCACTCTTACTCACTCATTCATTCTTCTCTGACTCAATCATACTTATCATACTCACTTGCACTAACTATAATTTTCACTACCGCTCACTTATTCTCAAACACTCTCACTCATTCTCTCTCCTTCATTCACACTCACTCTAACTCTCTCATACTTTCTGACTCCAGCACACTCACTTTTATCGTCACTCATTCTGACGCAGTCAAACTCACTCAACTCAATCTTACTTATTTTCACTCACTACCTGTCACTGACTCTCCCTCACTACCTGCAACTGACTCTCACTCACTTCCACTCACACACACATGCTCACTCATACAGACACAGGCTCACAAACTTACTCTCTCTTGCACACTCACACTCTCAGCCACAGTATTTTAAAAACATTTTTTTACTTACATCTGCCACTGATGAAGGTTTTGTTCTAGAGCTCCTGGTACTTCATTTGTTTGATTGCACTAATAGTTAATAATGATCTATTATTCACTATTAGTGTAATAAAAAAAAGGGCAAAAATGAAGATGGAACTTGACGCTCAAAATGGGTGAGCTACCACTGCCTTTTTGCCTTTGATATTGCTATATCTGAGGCCAGGGGGTCGCAAAAGCTGGGCCAGGGGCCGCAAGGGGCAAGCCAGAGGTCGACCCCTGGTGACCCCTAAATGACGTCCATGGCTTTTGTGAGCCGTATGTTTTGTTCAAATAATGTTTTGTTGCTGCTATGAATGTTTTCTTATTTATCAAGGCCATTGAGGCCTGATCTGAGCTAACATTCTTGCCATCAACCCTCCCCACACCCCACTAACTCGTCTAATGGTGGGTGGTCACTTTTCAGTCACTTTTATGGTGTTTATGTGTTGCATTCTTGCCCCACTCTCAAGCCGATTGATAGCCTATAATGGTATGACGAGGCTCAAGGCTTCTTTGAAACTTATGCCCTGGGAAAAGGATGAGCACACACACACACACACACAGTGCTTTAAATGGGCAGGTACTGTCCGGTACTGAGTACCTGCACTTTCATTTGAAGGGGATAGTACCTGCACTTCTCAGCACTGCTTCAATACATTACAATGGATGAGTACCGGTACTTCTCAGGAGTAAACAGGTGCTCTAAATAGAGTGCCTGCACGTCTATATTTCCCTTTAAAGCACTGCACGCGCGCGTGCCCGCACACACACACATTTATGTGCAAAAAAGGAAGCACACTTTGGGTAGTTCCCAAGGTTAAGGTGGAGAGCAGCTTCTATTGGAGCACCCTACAGCTCCATAGACACTCTATTGTAAAGGGGAGGGAGGCACGTGGCCCCTTGTGGCTCAGAGAGAGGGCCACGCGCTTCCCTCTAATTTACAAATACCTTTTGGCCACACAGGATGGGGGTCCCTGGGGCCACTATTAACTCAGGAAGGGGGACATGTGCCCCCTCCACCTATTTTTAAAAAAGCCCCCTGGGGTGGGATCCCGGGGCCCTCAGTAGCTCGGGGAGAGGGGGGGGTGCATTGCTCCCTCACCGTAATAAAAAAAAGGCCCTGGGGATGGAGTCCCCGGGGCCCTTACTGGCTCATGGAGGGGGCTCCATGCCACCCTCCCTTTAATAAAAAAACAAAGGCCCCAGGAGATAGGGTCCCCGGGGCCAGAAATGGCTTAGTGAGGAGGGCCGCGTGTCCCCTCCCCTCAGAAAAGTTAAAGGCTTCGGGGGTGCAGTCCCAGGGCCCGAAGTGGCTCGTGGAGGGTGGTGCGGGTCCCCTCCATTAAAAAATGAAATGCCTGGGGGGATGGGGTCTTCAGGCATGAAGTGGCTTGGGGAGAGGGGCTGAAGGCTGTGTGCGGTTGGCTGCAGGCTCTGCGGCCAACACTGCTGTGCTCGGTCAAAGGGGATGGCTCTACATATGGTAATTAAATATTACTTTACATAAAAAAACTAGAAATTCACAAAAAAAAAGGTTAAAGTGACGTTATAATTAGGTGAAAATTTCAGTGACAATGTAACATTTTAAACTACAAAAAACCCCACTAAAATTCACCAGTTATAGTTTTTTCTAGTAATTAAACTCGTGCCCTAAGGTAACTATAACTCACATACCGGTCATGCACAGCTAATTACTCCTCATATTACATTACTCATGACATATTCTATAACAGCACTTCAACATTTGAAATGACATAATTGATGACAACATGTGCATGGAGGGGGTGCAAGTTATATTTACCTTAGGGCACGAGTTATAGTTACTAGAGATAACTATCTAATTTGTGAATTTCTGTGCTTTTTTAACTTTAAAGCTTTATGTTGTCACTTACATTTTCAGCCACTTCGGGACCTGGGACCTCATCCCCCAGAGCCTTTGATTATACTGAGTCGAGGGTGCGTGCGGCCTCCCTCCCCAAGCCACTTTGGGCCCTGGGGTCCCTATCCCCAGGGGCCTTTGTTTTGTATTAAATGGAGGCGGGCGTGAAGCCCCCCACCCTGAGCCAGTAAGGGCCTCGAGGACTCCATACACAGGGCCTTTTTTTATTATGGGGAGGGTCATGCGCCCCCCCACCCCCAAGCTACTAAGAGCCCCGGCATCCCATCCCTGGTGCCTTATTTTTTAAAAAGGGGGAGGGGGCTCATGACCCGCCTCCCCGAGCTAATAGTGGCCCCAGGGGCCCCCATCCACTGAGGCCAAAAGATATTTGTAAAGGAGGGAGGAACGCATGACCCCTCTCCCCGAGCCACAAGGGGCTGCAGACACTCCATCCCCCAGGGCCATTATTTAGGTGAGAATTTCAGTGACAACGTAATGTTTGAAACTAAGAGAAACCACTGAAATTCACCAGTTATCTCTAGTAACTATAACTCATGCCCTAAGGTAACTATAACTCGCACCCTCGCCATGCACAACTAAATACCCCACACATTACATCACTCATGACATGTTCTATAACATCATTGATAAAATCACTGCAACATTTAAAATGTCATCATTGATGGCAACATGGCGCATGGAGGGTGCACAAGTTATAGTTACCTTAGGGCACGAGTTATAGTTACTAGAGATAACTACAATTTGTGAATTTCAGTGCTTTTTTTTTTAACTTTAAAACGTTATATTGTCACATAATGTTTTTCAGTGGATATATATATATATATATATACCAACAGTATAAGGAGCAAGTAGGACTGTAATACTGACTTTTGTATATACTGTTTGATCTGCCCATGTGGCAAATATTACATAGGCAGCACTATCCACTGGACAAAGAAGAGAGTAATGGAACATAAAAGAGCTATCAAACGTAATGATGAGCATTTTCCGGTAGTTCGACACTGTAAAGAAACATATTTTCAAAATGAAAAACTGTTGTCATTTGTAGAGCTAAATGCTGTATCACCTCAGTTGAGGGGAGGGGACAGAGAACGCAGACTAAGGATTCTTGAGTTTAGATTAATTATAGACTTTAAAACACTCACTCCTACAGGTCTGAACTCGAGTGAGGAACTGTCAGTACATCTAGGACTGTAATGTGTCAGTGAGATGAGTATCCGGCATTTCCCCTTAGCTTTTCAACACCCACTTTCTGAGCATATGTTAATGAGCATTTTAATCCTCTGTATAGCTTCCAGATGTAAAGGTATACTGTTTTTAGAGCTGGTTTTAATCTAATTCTAATAGTACCTTATTCACTTTTGTATTTTCACACAGGTTTGAGCACTGCATGACACGGAAGAGTAGCCAGTTGTGCACAGCAACCAGTTTTTGCGATTTGCACCTGTGATAGATAAGAACGAGATATACAAGCCCACATGGGCAAGATGGATCATTGGCAAGGAACTTTTGTAGCACATCTCGCATACAGAGAGACATATGCATGCCAGTAGGAGCACGGAGGTCACTTTTTCCTTCTATTTCTTCCTTTTTAGTACATACAGTGCACATCTGCCATAATAAATAACTTTTTTCTGCCTGCAGTATATTCAGTTGGAAGTGCCCACTTGGGCAAGATGGCAGAAAACGTTTGTTATTATGCTATCAGGACTACAGGTATTTCACTATGTGGTGGTATAGACTGACTTTTGTTGCAGTCCGCCACTGGTGCATATGATCAATAATGAACGTCCTTTCAACAGGCATTGTGGTTACCTTACCAATTGGTTAAAAGATGGCCATCCCCTTTGGGGGTAATCGACATGAGCGTACAACAGAATGTCACACACAACCGCAATATTGTAGACTCACTTGAGCGATACCTCTGTATAACCTTACTGTACGTATCAGGGTACTAACACAGTTCAGACGGACATACGAGTGGGCGTCAATGACCCACAAATGTGAGGCTAACATTTTTCTTGTATTATATATCAGTATGCGAGCCATTTCCATGCTTTGAAAACGTTCAGGCATGCAAATAATTATGTGTTTAATTATTCTTTAGTGCCAAGTGCAATGGCACGGACATTTAATTATCCGGTTATAACGTGTGTTGCATCCATCAACATGCGGAGAGGTTGGCTTGAGACGCATCGACTGAAAACCATAAGGAGTCTCAGAGCATAGAAACTATGGAAACTGTCAAGAAACTGGCTACCGAGTTACATAAAAAAACACTACAGAAACAGCTTCTAAGTGGACTTTGTTCACTTTAATGAAGCCCAGGGCATGTTCCCTTTCAAATACGACGCCGTTTACTTTGTTGAGCGTTCAGGCGGACAGTCTCCACACTACATGATATTGCCTGTATCTGCTGTGGCTTTTCCTGAAGAAGGCATTCTTATGCCGAAACACGCGTAGGAAACCATCTGAAGTTACAGCCACTTAATGACACAGATGCAAACCTCGGAACTAAGAGCCTGTATCCATGGCTCACCTATAGAATTTTTTTTAATTAATACCATAATGGCAATATAAAACTTCTGACTATGTACATAATGTTTTGAATCATGACTATTTCAGATGTCTATTGTACCCGTGATGTATACATTATGACTGCTGAGTATGAATGATGAGACAGATGTGGTGTGTGTGTGGTTTGTTTTAGATTCAATTCTTGAATATTTAATATAACATTATAAATAAAGAATTATTTTTGCACTTTTCAATATACATATTTTTGTCCTTGTCTCTCCTTATATTAGAACTGTTATAATTTATGTATTAATTCTGAGTTGCCCTAGGAATTTATGTTGTGTACGGACATTTAATGTTACATGTGATGGAAACATATGAGTACTTGAATGAGGCATAAGCTATTTGAGTTATCAATATGTATGTGCTCAAAGATGGTGGCTACCCTTTTGGGAAATCTTCACTCTTTTGCACAAGGTAGTCCTACCTTTATGGTAATGACCATGACAATATAAATGGCCATGCCGGCTCTGTCTCCATACCGTGAACAAGGCTATGGCCGAAATGCGTTGGTTGAGGCAGCATGTTTGGAATAAACAATTCAAGCATCCCAGCGTTGTTGTCCTGGGGTTTCTTTATCGGTGGAGATGAAGGTGTGATATATATATATATATATATATATATATATATATTCACTGAAAAAACCATAGGTTTCAGGGACGTTATAGTTAGAAATTAGTATTTAAAAAACCTTAGAAATTCACTGAAAAAACCATAGGTTTCAGGGACGTTATAGTTAGTTGGACATTTCACTCGTATAAAACCAGAAAAATTCAGCTGTTATAGTTAGTAGAGCTAAATATAACTTGCGCCCCCGCAATGCACTGCTGATGACGTCACATATTACATCACTCATGACATGCTCAGTGACATCACTGATGACATCTCAAATGACATCACTGATGACATCACTGATGACATCATCCAGTGACTGAGTGTTTCTAAAAATTCCAAGAACGTTATATCTATATATGCCAAGGTATATTGAAGAATGATTGGTTGTCTGAGAACCTGTATGGGTGCCTGAGTGTCTGTGTGGGTGGGGGGTGTGTGACTCCTTGCATGGATGTGTGAGTGGGTGATTCACTGGGTGTATGCGTTTATGAGTGCGTGTGTTAGGTAGTGTATCGGTGAGTGAGTGTACGTATAGCTGTGTTGGTGAGTGAATGGATGTGTTAGTGGTATATGTGTAAGTAACTCCATATGTGAAAGGCAGTATTTGTGAGTGTTGGAGTATATAAGTGATTATATGTAACAGTGAGTGATTGTGACAGTGGCTGCATGGATAAGTGTGTGCTTATGTCAGTAATTGTTGAAGGCAGTACGTGTCTGTATGAATAAGTGACGTGGTGTGTGTATAACTGTATAGGTGAGTAAATGGCAGTGTAATTAATTATTTGGGTGACTGACTAGGTTTTTGAGTAACTCTTTGGGTGATTGGCAGTGTGTGAGTGTCTATATGGGTGTATGAGTGGATATATCAGTGGCTGTATTGATGAATGACTGCGTGTATGAGTGACTGTATGGGTTAGTGGGTGGATGTGTGTGTAGACGTATGAATCACTGAGCGGGTATGTACTAACTACTATTGGTGTGTCTATGGTTTCGATATTGGTAGTCTGTATTTTAGAGTGGGTGTATGAAAGGTTTTATTAGGGTGTGAGGATGTGCATCAGATGATCACGTGGATGATGTCATCAGTGATGTCATCAGTGATGTCATTTGAGATGTCATCAGTGATGTCATCAGTGATGTCACTGAGCATGTCATGAGTGATGTAATATGTGACGTCATCAGCAGTGCATTGCGGGGGCGCGAGTTATAGTTAGCTCTACTAACTATAACAGCCGAATTTCTCTGGTTTTATACGAGTGAAATGTCCAACTAACTATAACGTCCCTGAAACCTATGGTTTTTCAGTGAATTTCTAAGGTTTTTAAATGCTAATTTCTAACTATAACGTCCCTGAAACCTATGGTTTTGTCAGTGAATTTCGAAGGTTTTTAAATGCTAGTTTCTAACTATAACGTCCCTGAAACCTATGGTTTTTCAGTGAATTTCTAAGGTTTTTAAATGCTAATTTCTAACTATAACGTCCCTGAAACCTATGGTTTTTTCAGTGAATTTCAAAGGTTTTTAAATGCTAATTTCTAACTATAACGTCCCTGAAACCTATGGTTTTTTCAGTGAATTTCAAAGGTTTTTTAAATGCTAATTTCTAACTATAACATAGCAGTTGCGTTTGCAGAGTGGTGGAAAAAGGTGAGCGTGCCTCCGAACACCTCTTAGCAATCCCACTGTGTGGGATTTACTGGAGGTAACAGGAGGGGTAGTTAGCCCCCAATGTCAACCTTGGGGGCCAACTACCCCTCCTATTACCTCCAGTAAATCCCACACAGCAGGATTGCTAACTTCTCATACCAGGCTACGCCCCCTTTCTCCACCACACTGCAAACGTGCCCACTGGCGCATTGTAAGTTGGGGAATTAATTCCCCTTGAATACTGAGGGTCCCTGGGGGCCAACTAGCCCACCAGGTACCTCCAGTAAGCGCCACAGAGCTGGATTGCAGAGAGGTGGTCCGAGGCCATGCCCCTTTTTACACCACTTTGCAAACGCGGCTCTTGGCGCACTGCTGCTCGGAGGATGAAGTCCACTTGTGTCCTGAGGTCCTCAGGACACAAGAGGACCTCATCGCCCCACCAGCAGTGCGCCAAGAGGCGCGTTTGCAGAGTGGTGTAAAGGGCGTGGCCTCGGACCACCTCTCTGCAATCCAGCTCTGTGGCGCTTACTGGAGGTACCTGGTGGGCTGGGCTCCCCAGGGACCCTCAGTATTCAAGGGGAATTAATTCCCCAACTTACAACGTGCCAGGGGGCGCGTTTGCAGAGTGGTGCAGGGAGAGGGCGGGGCCTCCGGCGAGATGCCGGCTTTTTTTTCTATATTTTTTTTAGAAGGGGGGGCTGTGTGGCCCCCTACTTTTAGCATTTTTGGGGCCCTGGGGACCCCATCCCCCAGGGCCTGACCCCTTTTTATTTAAAAAAAAATGTTAAAAACGGGAAGGGGGCCGTGCGGCCCCCCTCCCGTGGCCAATTTAGGCCTCGGGGACCCCATCCGCTGGGGCATGGCCAGACTTGTTTTTTTTAAAAATAGATTTGGAGGAGGGCCGCGTGGCCCTCCTCCTCAGGCCAATTATGGCCCCGGGGACCCCATCCCCTGGGGCCGGCCTTCTGCTTTTTTTAAATTTTATTATAGGGAAGGGGGCTGCGTGGCCCCCCTTCCCTCGGCCACTATTGGCCCCGGGGACCCCATCCCCCGGGGCTTGGCCATTATTTATTTTATTTTAATTTTGAGGAGGGGGGCCGTGTGGCCCCCCTCCCCAGGCCGATTTCGGCCCCAAGATCGCCATCCCCCGGGGCCCGGCCATTCGTTTTTTTTTTATTAAAAAGGGAGGGGGGCTGCGTGGCTCCTCTCCCATGCCACTTCTGGCCCCGTGGACCCCATCCCCCGCGGCCTGGCCTCACCATTGGAGACCGTGGGGGGAGCCCCAATGCCCCCACGGTCCCAGCCGGCTCCCCGCCTCCTGCAGGAGCCGGCATTGCTTTTGCACACGGGGAGCTGCTGACATGCAGCTCCCCTTGTGCAAAAGCAATTCTGCTTTGGTTTTTGGAAGCGAGAGCAGGTTTCCTGCTCTCGCATCCAAAAACCAAAGCAGAGTTTGCTATGGCAGGGCGGGAGCCGTGCTGCCGCCCTGCCATAGCAAACAGCAATGTCCCGGGGTGGGCACCCCGGGACATTGCAGGAGCCGGCCCTGGGGGGTGGCGGTCCCCAGGGCCATCAAGGGCTCTGTTAGAACTGGGGGTCTCTAGTTGGCTGAGGTATGTACCTTAGTCCAAATAGGGACCCTTGCTTCTAGTCAGGGTAAGGAGGGACACACCCTTAGATAACCCCTGCTCACCCCCTGGTAGCTTGGCATGAGCAGCAAGGCTTATCTCCAAGGCAATGTGTAAAGTATTTGCAACCACACTCCCAGTAACACAGTGATAACACCACAAATGGACACCACACTGGTTTCATAAAAATAGCAGTATCTTTATAAAAAGGAATACGATGAGACCAAATGATAGAAAACCAACATATGCGTATTCGTAATAATTCACTTGGCCGGTTATTAGGCCATCAATCACTTGTAGGTTCTTGCGGTATTAATGAGCAATTTACGATCTCTAATGCAGTCCTAATGCAATGCTATGCAGTTCGTAATGCAGCTCGTAATGTAATAATAGTGCAGTCCTTAATGCAAGAATCAGGCAGTTCGTAATGCAATAATAATGCGATTCGTAATGCAAGAATCAGGCAGTTCGTAATGCAATAATAATGCGGTTCGTGATGCAAGAATCAGGCAGTTCGTAATGCAATAATAATGCGGTTCGTAATGCAAGAATCAGGCAGTTCGTAATGCAATAATAATGCGGTTCGTAATGCAAGAATCAGGCAGTTCGTAATGCAATAATAATGCGGTTCGTGATGCAAGAATCAGGCAGTTCGTACTGCAATAATAATGCGGTTCGTAATGCAATCTGCACGGTCAACTCGGGCACCACTAGGCCCCAACAGCAGAGACAACGGTCATAGGCTTACAGTGGCGGCCCTGGTCCTGCTGGGCAGGTCCGGGCCGCTCAGGGACTCAGCGCGTCTAACGCGGTGCAGCGGGAGAGAGCTTGGAGCACTCCTGTACCCCTCCTGCATGCCTCCCCAGGCCACACACGCTTGTGGCTCCCGACCGGAGTCCAAGCCTTACCTGGGGGGGTGCGCTGCCTTGCTCTCTCTCTCTCCCCGCTCGTCGGACGTCCTGCTGGGCGATCCCGATCACGTTGCAGCTCTGTTGCTAGGCTACGCTGTAGCCGGACAGGTTACGGCGCGGCCTTCTCCATCGTTGATGATCTTGGGCAGATTCCTTTCGACGAACAACGATCATGATCCCTTTCACCTTGTAGCTTCCTTTGCTTCAAGAAATCCTTTAGCACGTTGCGGCTCGGGCCGGCAGCGGTGATCCTCACTCACAGCCTCAGTTACGATGACGGCTCGGGCCACAAACAGCAATACAGCAGCGTGGACGATGTTTCACGCTGCGGGGGCAATGCGATCACGGTCACCTCGTAAACAGTACCACGGACCACACAGCAGTCTCAGGCGTGGAAGAGCACCACGCACACAGCGTCGCTGAGACTCGGTTCTTAGTTTCACACAATCCTTTGGCACGTTGCAGCTCGGGCCGGCGGCGGTGATCCTTCCTCACAGCCTCAGGTACGATGACGGCTCAGGCCACAACAGCAAGGCAGCAGCGTGGACGATGTTTCACGCTGCGGGGGCAGTGCGATCACGGGGCACCTCGTAAACAGTACCACGGACCACACGGCAGTCTCAGGCGTGCAAGAGCACCACGCACACAGCGTCTCTAAGACACGGTTGGAAACTTTTGTGTTCCTGAGTTTCCACAACAGGGGACCAGCTCTCCTCGGGCCCTTGGAGACACGCTACTTCAGGACACAGCACACAGCAAAGTCCTCACAAGCAGGGGGACACAGCACACAGCAAAGTCCCTTGTCCTCTCCTTAGTCAAACCAGCAAACTGCAGGCCAGCCCCAGAACACACAGCAAGGGCAGTCCTTCTCTTCAGTCTCTTCAGCTGTTCTTCTTTGGCAGAGGTTCCTCTTGATCACCAAGTAGGCTCAATCCTTTTTCAATATGGATTTCAGTCTTGAGTTCAGGGGTTTCAGCTCTTACATTTATACCCCTAAATGCCTTTGAAGTCTTTTTGTTCAGGGGGCTCTGACCTCGGTCCAAACCAGACCTGGGTGTCTTCCTGCCAGTGCACCCCCTCCTCCTTTGATAGTCAGGGTCTGGGGCCCAGACACTCAGCAGGAGGTGGAGCTATCCTTTTGTGGCAGCAACACAGCCCTCTTCACATCCAGGGGGCTACTCCCCCCCCCCCCACATCAAATGCAGGCCAGCCTGTTGCTGTCTCACCTTCTCCTCCCTGGGGTCAGGACACTTCCCAGACCCTGTCACGTCTAAACCCAGGCAGGCAATATACAACCAGGCAGAGGCACACAGGATGGTTTAAGACAAGAAACCAGCCACTTCTGAAAGCGTGGTTTCTAAACACACAATTCAAAAACCATCTTCACAAAAGATGTGTTATTAAATTCTGAGTTCAGGCACACTAAACTCCATCTGTCCATCTTATGCCTATGGGAAGATATGCTGGAAACATGGGACACAGCATTCCCCATTCTGTCCTATGGGCAAGATGGCCTTGCAACAGTGAAAAACGAATTTGGCAGTATTTCACTGTCAGGACATGGTACACACCTCAGTACATGTCTTACCTTTCACATACACTGCACCCTGCCCAGGGGGTACCTTGGGCCTACTATAGGGATGTCTGATGTACATAAAAGGGAAGGTAAGGCCTGGCAAGTGGGTGCACTTGCCAGGACAACAAGGCAGTTAACAAACTGCGCGCAGGCACTGCAGTGGCAGGCCTGAGATCTCTTCTTAGGGCTACTTTTGTGGGTGGCACAATTAGTGCTGCAGGCCCACTAGTAGCATTTGCATTACCAGCCCTGGCACACATAGTGCACTTTTCTAGGGACTTTACTAGTAAGGCAAACATGCCAATTATGGACAACCAATTACCATAACACTTTATACAGAGAGCATATGCGCTTTAGCACTGATCAGCAGTAGTAAGGCAAAGGCAGGAGGAAGGCAAAAAGTTCAGGGATGACCCTGCAAAAAGGGCCAAGTCCAACAGGCTCTAGGAGGGGGCCGCGCGGCCCCCTTCCCAAGTGTTTAAAGCCCCGGGGAGGTGGTGGTCCCCGGGGCAGTGTGGGGGGGCTCGAGCCCCCCCACACACAATATTTATTTATTTTGGCCCCGGGGAGGTGGCGGTCCCCGGGCTTGGGGGGCCCGTGAGGCCCCCCGATCGTATTTTAATGAAGCCCCGGGGAGGTGGTGGTTCCTGGGGCTTGGGGGGGCTCGTGAGGCCCCCCCACCCTATTATAATAAAGCCCCAGAGAGGTGGCAGTCCGCGGGGCTGCAGGGGGGCCACGTGCCCCCGTGCATAAATTATAAAGCCCCGGGGAGGTGGCAGTCCCCGGGGCTGCAGGGGGCCCCATGGGCCCCCGCTACGGAATTCAGGATTGCCCCCGGGACCTGGCCCACCCCGGGGCTTTAAAAAACGAAGCGCGGGAGACCGCGCTTCATTTCTTTTTCATTTTCGACGGGGTTCGCGCACCCAGCGCGACCCGGCAAAAATGTTTTAAAAAAATGCTTTTTTTGGGCCTGGGGGTCCCACTAAGCAGGCCTGGGGGGGTCAGGGTGTTCCTACCCTGCCCCCTTTTTTTGTTTTTTAATGTTTCTGTCACCTTTTTCCCTCTCCTTCGGTCTGAAGCACAAGATGGCTTGAAGTGTTGGCAGCCAATCAGAGGCAAGCTCGTGCTCAGGAGGGCTCAGCCAATCAGATCTCACAATTCTCAAATATCGATATCTGTAAATCTTTAAATATCTCAAAAAACTACTTAACGGAATTACACCATTTAAAAAAAAAAGTGTTTTCTGGACCAAGAGCTATCTCTCTGCCAAATTTGGTGTAATTCCGTTCAGCAGTTCAGGATGTAGCCGTGTCTAAAGTTTCCTATGGAAATTAACATGGAGAAAACACGTTTTGGGACCCCCTTTTTTTCTCCCCCCCCCTTCACGAATCACCCCGAAACTTTCAAGACAGGAGCTGACCTGATTGAACAATTCGTTTTGAAAATTTCGTGAAGATTCGTCAAACGGAGCCAAAGTTATTGTCAAATCAAAAAACGCTTTTCCTATGGAAACTAGGTTCTAACTATAACTACCAACTGGCGACCGCCAGTAGGTAATATATACTGTCACTGTATACTGTCACTGTTAACTGTCACTGAGGAATTTCGTTTTTTGCAATTGGACCAGCAGACAGACCACCGGATAACGAGGGGTCGAGGAAGAGGCAGAGGCAGGGGTCGAGGAAAAGGAAGCTCAGAAGAGGGGAAGAAGGATATCGAAGAAGCACGAGGAGAGTCAATTCAAAGATCGATGCGCTCCAATACAAAGAGAACAATGAACAAGTAACCCCAAATGCCACCATAATTAACTTGAGTGATATCACGCTGACAACCGAAGATGAAAAGGCACTGGAATTAGGCCTCTGATATTGTGATGCTAATGACTTCAATTATGCCACAAGCAGAATGGACCTGTACAAATTTGTATGAAAACTCAAGTTAATGAAAATACACAATGGTCGAAATATCCATCTGCGATCGACATCAGAAATGATTTCCCAAAATGAACCGACTACCCTGACTGTAACAGACGCACTGGTCCTTGAAGATCTTTGGTCACTATACAATACAAATGGGGAAGGTGCGGTAAATAATGAACACATTGAAACTAATGATCAGGAATTTAATCTCCAGAATCTGCACCTAACCACAGAAGATCATACACCGTTTCGTCCACGATCACGTTTTATCCCGCAATTGGCACGTGACAATTTAGATGTCTTTTCAGACAACGTAATACAGGATTTAAAAAACCTGCAGCACAAAGTTGCACAAGAAAAGAAAAAACTAAATCCCCAACAAAAACAAATCCAAAGGACGATAAAGAAACGCCAAAATGAGGATGGAATACTGGTAAAACCCTCAGACAAAGGAGGAAACGTCGTTCTTTGGGGATGAGAAGCATACAAAAAAGAGGCACTAAGTCAACTGGAAAACGGAGAGTGCTACAAACAGATTGAAATAAAGGATTATGAATCAGTAAAAGAAAAATTCTTTGAGAGACTGGAACAATGGCAACAGGAGGAATTGCTAACCTGGGATGAACATATGTTTGTGAAGCAAAGCAACCCAGTGAGACCAGTCTTTTATATGGTACCGAAGGTACACAAAAACATTAATTGCCCACCAGGTAGACCGATCATATCCTCATGTGGGGGTTTATTTGAAAATGTGTCAAAATATATCGATTATTATCTTAACCCAATTGTCAAATCTTTAACATCTCATATAAAAGATTCTACAGATTTTTTAAGGCACATTTATGACATACGTTGGGAGGAGACAATGGTTTTGTTGACATTGGATATTGCAACACTCTATACGAGTATAAGACATGATGATGGACTCAGAGCCACGGAATACTTCTTAAATAGAAGACCATTGAGATTCCTAAAACACAACAGAATGCTGTTGGAAATGATGGAGTGGTGTCTCACAAAAAATATTTTTGGGTTTGGAAAAGATTTGTTCCAACAGGAACAGGGCACAGCCATGGGCACCTGCTTCGCCCCCAGTTATGCTAATCTTCATCTTGGCTGGTGGGAGGAGCAGGTGCTCAGAGGCCCTGAACTGGAAAAATGGACCAATAATATTTTACTATGGGTTAGATTCATAGACGATGTTTTCGTACTGTGGCAGGGTGCGGAAACAGAAATAACTGATTTTGTCATGGACCTTAACTCAAATAACTTAAATCTGAAATTTGTAGAACACCATAGCAAAACCAATATCGATTTCCTTGATATAAGAGTGAGAGTAGAGGGAGACAAGTTGGAAACGACTGTTTTCCGAAAACCGACAGCTGGGAATACAATCCTGCATGCGGGAAGTTCCCATCCTGGACCCCTCATTAGAAGCATACCATTTGGGGAATTTTATAGAGCACGGAGGGCATGCAGTAGTGAGGTGGAATATGAGAAAACAGAACAGGAAATGACTAACTGCTTACTACAAAGAGGATATTCACTAGAAATTATAAAGGGAGCTGCTATGAAGGCAAGGAAATTAGATAGGGGAAAAGCATTATTTGAGCCATCCAGAACAGAATTAAAAAGAGAAAACAAGACTGCCAGGAAACTCAGAGATTTGTCACAACTTTTAATACCAGACACAGGTATGTGAGAGCCATTTTAGATAAACACTGGCATCTTTTGAAAGGGGATCCAGAGTTAGGCCCAACAATAAAAAAACATCCAGAAATAACATACAAAAGATCAAAATCATTGATGGATTGTCTAGTAAAAAGTGAATACAAAGAAAAAGAAGGAACCCCGACATGGCTCCAAAGAAAAATGGGTTTTAAAAAGAGTCTTAAATGTAAGGTGTGTCAGAGTGGAGTAAATCTAATGAGCTTTTCAACGCCTTTTAACAAAACCATTAATATCAGGGGCTACTTGACATGTAGATCCAGTTTTGTGGTCTACATGCTAAGATGCCCCTGTGAAAAGGTGTATATAGGGAGCACCAACTTACCTGCCTATAAAAGAATATTACAGCACCGGAGAGCAATTGCAAACAAGGATAGAACATACCCGGTTGCTAGGCATTTTGAGAGACTTCATCACAGTGACCCAGTTCTCCTACAGTACAGCTGTATTGCAGAAATCCCGAAAAGAAAAAGAGGAGGGAACAGGGAAAAGGAACTCCGGAGATTAGAGACATATTTCATCCTGGAACTAGATAGAAACGAACCAAATGGTTTGAATGTAGATGAAGACTTATTCACATGCCTAGGCTAAAAAGAGTTACCGAATCAACACACTCAGATGACCAATTTCTTTTAAAAGTATTTGTATTTTTGTAAAACAGCAAAGTATGGGATTTTAGGTACCGGAAGGTAAAAAATATGTTTTTATTCTAGGAATTTTTAAGAATTAGGAAAATACATCATAATTGTGAATTGAATCAAATTTTAAAACAAGCATATGAATTTTATAATATGTTGTTTTTAGATTATTTATTGCATTTGCCCTTTGTAAATGAAGTACAGGAAAGGCCAATAGGGTATATGATACTGAGGCACTAGTATCAGCACCTTAAAAAGCACTTGCACTTTATAAAAGGGATTAATTTTGCACATGGTTTATAATAATGTTGTATATATATGAATTTTAATATGTATACACTGTCTACCATGAAATACCTTGAAAAGTATTAGAATTATTTGTAAAAATATTTAAAAATACAAGCACTTGCACTTTAATGAAAAGAAATGACTTTTCACATATGACAAATCCCGATGAAAGAAAAAATTCCGAGTCTAAGTACCATTCAGAGAATTATCTTTGTATGAGGTAACCATAAAACATGGAAGGCGAGTTTAAAAATATGCATATGGCTATGAACTATTCACGGCAAAGTGATTAAGTAGGCTTGCATAGCAATCCACTGCGCAAAGGTTCAAACAGTCATGAAATATGCTTAGAAAATGTTAAAATATGCACTTGCAATAGAATAAGTGAAATCTGTATACAAAAACTGTGAGATTATCGCAAAAAACATATTTAAAAATGGCGCCCATACAATGCAAGAAATAACCAGTATCTAATAGGACTGTTTTTTTTGTTGTCCTATGTTGCTGTTTTTAACATACTGTTATGTTTTTAAGTGCTGGAAAAATGGCGCCATACATCGTGAACAAGACAGCAGGCAGCTGTCGAAACGCGTAGATGTAGCCGTTACTTAAATAAATAAAGAGCGAGTGAAAATTACCTCTCGGAGTGCTGGATCTTTTCTGTGCAAGCGGAGAATCTCTTTATCATATATATACATATATATACATTTCGGTGACAATGTAACATTTTAAAGTAACAAAAAGTACTGAAATTCACCAATTTTACATATATATACTGGAATATGCACCGGTACTGCTGGGTTGCACAATAACAAGGCTGCCTTTTCTTGGCCCACCTCATGCCTCTTTCTTCCATCACCCTTCCTGTCTTTTTATCTTAATCTTGCAGGTTCATTTTCAACCCTGCTATTTCTCTTTGTCACTCTTTCCCCCCAATTTAATTCTTTCTCCTTTTATCTTCCTTTTTGGCCTTTAACTGGGTCGAAGTCTGATGATGAAATATAAATCTCAGTCCCAAAAATGAGTGTGGACACCCACCCCCTGCAAACGACGACATAAATTAAGCTCTACACTTTTTCTCTCCTCTCTTTCCTCCCCCTCTTCCATGTCCTCTCCTTTTCCCTACCTCAGCGCTCTGCACGGACTTAAGCAAGGGTGTAAATTGTAGCGCAAGCCCCCGTGGATCCTGCGGCACGTGGGGGCACCCTTCAGGACGCCCTCATTCAACACAAGGCCTATGAATATATGTGAGAAATGGGAGTGCCAGCCAGGGGCTCCTGCCACATTCTTCCGGGGTGCGCCGTCATTTCGTGTTGCACCACTAGACCAAGGGTCTATAGAAAAACTACCAAGCCATGACAAAAAACGTCTCATTCAGTTATATAACGTCCTATGCAGACCTGTGTGCACTCGTGCAGTAATATCACCTTGATGGACAAGCTCGGCCAAAAAATATGAGCTCCCCCATACCTGATAAATACTCAAGAACGCATTTCATATAAGCACTGCTCTGCGCTGATTCATACTAAGCAGACTAAGTAATTATCCTCAATCAGCAAATTAAATGTATGCAAATTGTAGTGCACTTAAATCATAAAATCTTGAGACGATTTAGCCTTTTCAAAGATGCAAAAAAGCTGTATAACCTGGCATAAAGGGCGGCTTTTCCAAAGGGATGGGACAAGAGTAGGAAAGACCTTCTAACAGCGGTCATGAACCCGGAAGCCGCTGGACCACTTATGTTGAGTATTGAGGCCGTTCCTTGATTGAACAGATGCGGCTCAAGAATGTAATGGCTGTTCACTGGGTGACTGAAACGTGCTGCAGAGGAGAGATGCAGAAACCTTGGAATGAGACGCACACTCCATCGTTTGTTACTGCATGCCTCAGACTCCTGCATCATTTTGTTTCCCACGGATGGGAAGGGGAGAGCCGCGTGGCACATCTACCCTTCCGGCCAAGGCAGTCAGGACTATTGGATGCCACCACGCAAAGCAAACAAGCAGAAGGCATCCATGCTGCCAACAACAAACCTCTCATTTCATCCCTGAAACGTGATGAAGAGAGGCCAAAATATGTGCACCCCGATTGGAACGTAGAAAGCTTGAATTCCAACTGTTGGCGTAATACCGCATCCACAGGGTGTTACCCGCATAATATGTGGCATGTAAAACCTATTCAATTTAGTTGGACAAACCCCGCACTTTTCGAGTGTGTTCCGCTCGGTGTCCTTATTTTGAGGTCCGAAACTCGGAATGGTGCGGGGAGTGCGCGGCAAGTAAATACCACCACGGTATGGTGAGCCGTTACCACCAGGATTGTGTGGGGCATGTAATGACTGTTTTATATAGCAGCCGAATAAAGCTTTCCTTGACTTGACTTATAATGAGCAACAAAGAAGAGTACTTATAGCATGATTTATTGCTAGTTGGTAATGGAAAACCCATGGACGTCAATTCACCAAAATGGCAGGGGTAGCGGAAGTGACATCGCACGCCATTTGACCTTTACTTAACTCACACCCACAGGCTTACACATACTAACACATTCACACTCTCTCGGGCACATAAACACACTCTCACCCGCAAGCATGCATGCAACAAACATTTAACCGCATTTTTTACTTACTTTAGCTGCCAGACAGATAGGGTCATATTCCAGCTAATGTACTCCATTTTTTATTCCACTAATAGTGAATAATATTATTCACTATTTGTTTAATAAAAAAATTGACAGAAACCAGGCAAGTGTTCCAGGCACTGATTTTGCCACTTCTGAGGCCAGGGGTCGCAAAACCAGTGCCAGGTGCAGCCAGGGTTCGCAGCTGTGACCCCTGGCGACTCCTAAATGACTTCCATGGGTAAACCCTCTGGTTTCTGGGGGATATTCTCAATCCAAAGAATTCACAGGAAGTATTTTCTCCATTACACTGTCCCTAAGGTGGAGGAAATTCCGCGGGTGGATTTTTGACCCGATTTAGCACTTCTTCAAGAAACCGGACTTCCATTACCACCCAAGTCTAAATCAGACCTTTATTAGGGTAGTTACACATGCTCTGTGAAGCAGCTTTATTCGTTACTCCACACTTTGGCAAAACAATATTTTAAGTGTTTGTTTTTACTAATTTATTGATTTATTTTTATTATAAGTCATGGGAGATGTATTAACTAACACAAGGGCATGAGATGCCATATTTTGTTATTAAAACCGGAGGGTCATGCTGTGCATTTATCTCTTTGCTCAACATTCAGGAGCACCAAAGGAAGACTCACCAATTTCACCAACCACATTTTTAAAAATTATGAAAAAGAAAATTCTTAAAACTTGAGCCAAAGTTCAGGAACAGGGAAGATGGAAGTAAAAAAGGTAAATAACGTTGTGAAAATCTAGCAGTGAAGTTTCTTAGCATCGATGTGATCAACTGACACCTACAAAAACAAGTACCCTTAAGCAAGTGTTTATTTTTTTTCTTTTAATGTTCAAGAAGCTGATAAAAATACATTTAGCTCAATGTGAATATTTACTGTGTGTCCTGGCCAGAAGCCCCTCCGCTTGTTACTCCTTCTCTGTGGCCTAGATTTACTTACATTTTGCGCCAGTGCCGTGTCACCTAAAGTGCCACAAAATGTTATTTTAGATTTACTTTCCAGTGCAAAACTTAATTTGTTCTGACAAGTATTCCTAAAGTAGCGCCAAGCAGAGCTTTGTGCTTCTTTGCGTCAATGGGGGGTGCCATGGATGGTACATGGGAGTTTGCCATGGATGGATGGTACATGGCCGTTCCCATGCAGCCCCACCATCACTAAATACTAACATTGGTTGACAGGGATTTGCACCAAAATAATACGCCTCCTTGAAGCAGAAGTAAAGTAGAAACATTGTTTAAATGTCTAAAAACCTGTTCAAATTTGAGATGTGTGCTGCATTAACCAGCAAACATACAAGGTGGGCTTAGTTGTAAAGTATGTCAAACCATAGTATTTTGTACTAGTATGGTACCCTTCCAGCACAAAACCTATGCTAGACATCACACAAACACTATGATGCAAGGTTCAACTTTGGTTGCTCCATTGCGTTGCAAGACTTCTTAGTAAACTTGTCCCTCTTTCTTTTGAACACTTGCTGTGTCATGTTTTTATTAATGCTATATTGGGAATCAATTTAAGTACATTTGTGTATTGTGCTGGAAGAGGACGACCTAGTGTGGCTCAGCCCTTCGCCCACTGTCACTGAACCCGAAACACACAAAATACATCAATATTTTTCTGCTCTGACTATGCCACGCCCTTAAATTAAGAAACAACACAATGATCAGGGATTGACTAGACTGCAAACATATTTTATTCCTAGACATAAATCCTAGAAGTAAATGAGGAAGTTAATTTATTGAAGTACAATTCGGGTAATTATTATTATTATAGGATATTTAAATATGAAATGAGATGAGAGGGGTTCAAACTGAATGGACATGCCATAAACAAAAAGACCTGCTGTAATTACAAGAGGGCCCAAAGTGGGCAGGGCAGGTAGATTGCAAGTTACCTATTGAATAGTTACCACCCATCTTCAAGCTTCTTCCTATTTTGCCCCTCCCCTTTTATGAATAAGTGCCTATTACCCCTCACCCACCCCACCAGCCTGAGGACGGGCCTTTAGGACGAAGCAAATATTACATGCTACACTTCCTAGTTGAGACTACACTTTAGGACTAGTTAGGACTTTTCCTGTCGCTCGCCTCGGAGGGGAGAGCACTGTGGACTTCATCTGAGAACCCCAGGTGTTCACCTGCCCATGCACATACTTATGCCTGAGTGTCATAAAGAGGTGACACGCAGACCAGCACCCCATCAGCTGCACCTGTTGGCGGTGTTGCTGTGCAATCACAGCAGCTATTTGCAATGGATTGTGCCAGCCTGTATCCTGAGCTGCACCCACGCCAGCACAGCCTCCTCAGGCTATGCTCCTCATCTGACGGGTGGGGGCACACAAAGTGTAATCGATTAAAACTCATTCTATTTTATTTAGTTTGTCAACTGCGATTTTTATCCTAAAATATATTTTGAAGATGGAACCCCGGCCGGGGAAGGCGAAGCCGGACCCGATGGAGGCCCGGGACAAACGCCACCTGGGGCGGGAAACACGCCCCCCTCCCCCGTCGCGAAGCCCGTGAAAAAGGGGCAACCAGGATAGGTCGCCCCAGGGCAAGCTAGGACGCCCCCAATCCGGGGGTGAGTTTGCTAGTGGCCGGGGGGGGGTTAAATAAGGAGTGCGGGGGCCCAAAAAAATCACTCAACCCCCCTGGCAGGACAAAGGGCTACCCGGTCCAGGCGATTTCTTAAAGGGGCAGGAGCCCTAAACTTTAAAGGGAAGTTGTTGTTGGCACGGGGAAGGAAAAAAACGCGGCACAAGGCAATCGGAGCAGTTTCAGGGACAAAGGGCTCCGTGACTAGGCGGGGTGGGACTGGCAGCCAGCCACTAAAAGGGGCAGGAGCCCTGAACATTAAAGGGAAGTTGTTTGTTTGGCAGGAGATCAGCAACAGCACAAAGACAGGCAGCCTGGGCAGGACAACTTTAAATAACCAGGCACAAGTTGGGTAGAGCCCACAAACTCACCGGTGGGGGCAACAAACCCACAGCAATAACCCCCCCTCCCCCCTCAGCAGGAAGCAAGTGCCCAGCAGCAGGATGGCGGGAAGTCGCAGGGGGACTGGAAGAGAGGCAAGACTACCAGCACGATTCAGGGAACCACAGGGGCAGCCAAAGCCCCCAGAAAAGGCGGAAAGAGACCATAAGAAGAGGCAGGACCAGATCTGGACCAGATCTGGACGCTGATCTACAGGCCAGGTTGGAAAAGGCCAGGGCCCGGGTGGCCCTGAAAGGAAAAAAATGGATGGACCAGCAAATCACGGGAAGGGGAAGAAGCCTAGACGGGCACCCTCCACCGCCTCCTAAGAAACCAGGAAACAAGGGGCATGCAGCCAGAACGGCGGCCCTTAAGAAAAGCGCTAACACCGGATCTAAGGATGGCATTACGGGAAAACCAAAGGGCAACGGAAGTGACAAGGCCCGGGACAGGAGGCAAAGGGCTGCATCCCCCGAGATGGTATCCAGCTTGGACACCGAGGACAGCAGCAGCGATGAGGGGTCTGTGGCCAGCACGGCGGCCCTTCGGGAGTCACGCAGAGGAAAGAGCAGCACGGCGGACGATGGCTATGGTAGTGATCCAGCGCTTACAATAAAAATAATTTCTCCTAATATGCTTTTTGGTCATCCAGGTGCAATTATTTCTCTAACACACACACATTATCCATATGACAGTGGGGCCCATAACACCGCATATACATTCACTTACTCATTTATTCCCTGGATTTCCTCCGTCATGAAACCTAGGAGAAAAACGATTAGCTGGAAGGAGACAGGATACCTCTTTTATAATGACACAATAATTCTCATTTTCTTGTAAGGTATTCCGCTCATTGGTCGATGGACCAATTAGTAGGAATCAGTTGATGGTGATTAAG
This sequence comes from Calotriton arnoldi, assembly GCA_963921515.1. Lineage (NCBI taxonomy): Eukaryota > Metazoa > Chordata > Amphibia > Caudata > Salamandridae > Calotriton > Calotriton arnoldi. The sequence goes on from CAWUFW010007533.1 coordinate 990,265, forward strand.
ACCAGCTCAATCCCAATGAACTCTTTACCATTTCATTATTAATCATTATACTAAAGAAAAATCACTGAGTCATTTGTTTAAAGAATAATAAAGTTTATATAAAGTTTTGAATGCAGGAAATTTGAGATTAATCTTATTATTCAGATCATTGCATTTATCATCAATATAAGAATAGTTGAAATTTCATGGCACTTTTATTAGACGGAAAATGAGGTTATCATACTAATAACTCTATAGATCAACCTATCTATCTCTGTGGGAAATCCTAATAATTCTAATAAAAACCTATCAAATAAAAGTTATCCTAAAACAGCATCTTATACTCAACTGGAAAAGGAAAATAACAGCAGCAGCATCAGCTCGTCAGCATCAGCAACCGCAAACTCTCCCATCTACAGCATCTAACTTCTTCAGCATCTCCCGCAGCATCCCGCAGCATTCTACTCCAGCATTCTAACCCCTCCCACCAAGAGTAGGTCTTCTTATACCCTAATTCTAGCTTACAGCATAAAATGTTTCTTCTTACATGGCGCGATTCATTCTCATTGGTCAAAAAACTCAGATCCCTATACATTTTAATCAAACTTCCTGGTCTTAACCAGTTCCGTGTGGAATGTCCATGCAAGCATCGTTTCCCACAGTTCATGCACTTGCTCATCCGTTTCGATCAGTCCAAATTGTATCTTTTTCTGCTACAATTTGTATAACACAGTTCCTTCTATTGATTCAACCAGGCTTCTCACGCTTCTTGCTGATCTACTCAGAAGGGTCATAGCAGCCTTGACCATACTTTCATCTTAGCCTCTCGGCATCAGCACGTGATCATCCCTTTTCCACAGCCTCTCTCCTCTATCACATGGTCGCATCCGCTCATGCGCACTCTAGTAACTCGCGGCCATTTTATATTGCTGCTCGGCAGGCCTAAGCGCACTATTTTTAAAGAAAACAAAATGTTATTAAAACAAAGAAATATAAACCCTTTCGTTTCCCTCCCGTCTTCCTACGTACCCCAATTAGGTATTACCTAGCAGAAGCAACATATAAAGCTATCCCTTACTTACCATCACTTTATTTTGCAACAACACGTTTTATTCAAAAGCACAAATCATGCATTTTATTATTATTTTAGTACGCAAAATATTATGTTATGTTAGAAACATAAACAATTATTAGTCCATTACTTTGCACACTGAATTGCGTGTTACCATTAACCCTTTACATACATTGTTGGTTATTTACTTGAACGAACATGTTTATTAATATTGTACGAAAATATTAGGAGGTTAAAATTTTTATTTTTACCCTGCTCCATCAACTCCCCCTTTGGTGATTTTTAATATCACCACAAAAACCCAAGTTATACAATTTTCTCAGACAGCATATATCTTTTATCCATTTGCTTTTATTAGTTTATACTTCTGTATCTCTTTCAACTTGTTTCTTCGTTTTCTTGTACATGTTCTCTTTTATTTCTTCTAACTCTATTTCACCTATTTCTCTCTCTCTTTCCCTGTTTATCATGTTTTCTTTTTCTATCTTATTCTGCTTTCTTCTTCTCTTTATACATGTTACTGCAAGCTTCAGTACTAATATTATTATTATTATCATGGTTGCTATTATTATAACTTTCCCTATTATTAATCCACTCATTCTTGTTAACCAATTTGTTACAGAAGAAAACCCTTTACCAAGTTTTCCCCACACACTTTCAACCTCCAGTGGAACAAGTTCTTTGTGCAAATTTGTAATATTTGTTATATACTTCTGTGTATTTTCGCTTTTATCTGGAATGTAAGTGCAACAATGTTGGACTTTCAGCATTCCACAGACTCCGCCCTCTTTTGCCAAAAGAATGTCAAGGGCAAGACGATTTTGCATCACCATAGCTCTCATGGCAACCATCTCGGTATTTACCATTAAGAACCCTCCAGCAGTATCTGTAGATAAACGATCTACCACTGTGGATAATTTCCGAATTCTGAATGCATTCAAAGATATTCCCACTGCTCGTATCAATGCACCAAAAATATCGCCTACTATTTCTGAAAAACTTTCCCTTTTTCTACGTGTAAAGGTATTTATCATTTTGTGTGTTCCTTTTTCTTTTCTATCCACATGAAAAATCTTTGGAAAGACCAGGCCTAAATAACATGACCCATACCAATGGTCCGGCAACCTATAATAAGCCCTATTCCCACAAACGTAATAAATCCCTGGAAATATTGGAACTTTTCCCCCTTTAAATCCCCATCCACCTAAAATTTTGTAATTGTCATAGCAATTGCTGGAACCCACAAAATAATTGTCATATCTTGTCTTATTTCTTCTAATGCACAACCTTCCCTGTTGGGGCCAATCCAGAGTCATAGCTGCATTTGTCTTTTTCTTATCATGATGGTCTTCCTCAAACGCCCAAAGAGGTGTTTTTGTCTCTTCTATCACTTTTCTTTCAAATTTCACTCTTCTCTCTTCAACCATTTCTAGAAAAACCTTTTCTTCCTTCTTTAACTCACAGGTAAGGTTGTACCTAAATATATTATCTGATGTTAAAATCTTATCTTCTAAGAAATATTCACCAAACGTCTTTCCCTCTTTTATTTTGTTAAGCTCGAGAACTACAGAAACTTTTGCAAAAATCTTATCTATATCAGTGTAATAATATTCTAATCTACCTGTTTTATAAAATAAGCTTGCTAAAACACTACGGGGTCGATTCCGATTCGGGCCGGAAAAAGCACCGACCGACTCGGATCCGGAAAAAATACCGACCGACACGTACCAGTGGCGCCCGACACGCCAAGTACGATGCAAGCCGCGATAAATCCGACCGACACGTCAGGAAACCAAGCCGACCGACCGAGCCGCTCGGAAAATAGCAATCCGGCCGGAAAAACACGCGAATCCAACCGACCGACACGCACCCGGAACAAATCCGACCGAATCGTACCCGCCAACTCCAACCCGCAAAGTACGATGCAAGGCGCGAAAAACACGACCGAGTCGGACGGAGGACAAGCCGTACGACCGACACGCATACAAAACCGAGCCGAAGCAACACAATACACCGCGACCGACGCGTACGCAGCATACAAAACTGCACAAACACAGCGTGAACGAAACGGAAAACACCGTACGAGACCAATGCAGGGTCCGACTCGGTCACAAGAACGTTTCCAACATACACAAACAGCACAAAGGAAAAATCAACCAAAAAAAGGCCAAACAAGCAATTACCAAGCCAATAAATACTGGGGGGTGGGGACAGAGAACAAAGACACACCCACAACTCCACCTATATAAAGGACACAAATCACTACCATGAGCCTTTGCAAATGCCATTTCACTGCCAGCACCCAAGAGAAAGCAACCACACACCCACAGCTCATCCCTCACACAAGCCACACACCATCAGCACACCAACAAATACCTACCTCACATACACCCAGCAAAACACACACTCACACACCCTCACCTGCACACCAACACACACATCACTCACCATCACCACCCATCACCATGCCCCCCAAGAAGAATCCCAAGTTCCTAGATTGTGAATTGGAAGTCCTGGTAGACGAGATCCTCAGGGTGGAGCCACAGCTGTTTGGCACTCTGGTCCAACAGACCCCCATGTCGCAGAAAACCAAGATGTGGGAGAGGATCATCAACAGGGTGAACGCCCAATCATCATGTCGGCGCACAAAGACGGACATCCAGAACAGGTGGTATGACGTGCGCAGGAGGGTACGGGACCTGCTGAAGATAGACTACAGCAACAGCCAACAGACCGGCAGTGGCCCTCCTGCCAAGCCAATATACCTCAGGCCCTGGGAGGAGAAGGTGCGGGCCATCCTTCCGCCAGTGAGCGTATATGGACTAGAGAACATCCCAGAGCCTGGTGAGTACACAACAAATGTACACAATATTCTGCCACAATACACACACACATCACTGTCAAGGGGAGAGTCAAACCATGCACTCATAGCAATTACACAGCAACAAGAACAGAATCATCCCAAAATGTGTATGTCAGTCAGATAAACACAACACATGCCATCTCAAAGTTACATTTAACCTTGTGATCACATGTACAAACACAACTACAACTACAGCTAGGCAGTGGCACAAATAGAACTAACAAACACATCCAGACATGTAGCCACCACTACAACACCAACACACAGTGAAGACCACTGAAAGAAAGGAATTCTGTGTATGCTGGGCAAGTCAGTGTAGCCAATCGCATCATGGGAGTCGTAGTCACACATATTGCCCACCCCACAACTGTCCCATCAACACCACCATGAACCATGCGCACATCACAGGGAGTGGAAAAGGACTCACAAGATGGCTGACACTGGCTACTGCTGTGGGGAGCACAAGGCCCTGCTGGCAACTGTGCAACAACCAACAGCAGGACACCACTGACTGACATCCTGAGAGACAACTTCCACTCCCTGCAATGTAAGCACGTTCCATGGTGGGATATCTGGCTGGCTGGGTGGGAAGGAGGACTCGCACCATTGACCATAGTCACAAGCACCTCCCCTCACACACACCCTCAACACATACTCCACATAACCCACCTGGGAGAATGCAATGCCACACATCCTAACTCAAGATCCCACAAAGAACCTCCACCCTGGGTTATGTCGTGTGAAGCACAGGGACACTCTTGGGACTTTCAGCCAAACAACTGCCAGGACAACACTCCCAGCCATCCTGTCAGCACAGGCAGCCCACCCCACAGGGAAGCAGAGTCAAAAGGAAGGAAGGATGGGCATGCTGGGAAGGGGGAGGAGGCAATAGCATGATGGGAGTCGTAGTCACAGCTCTACATCCCCCACCACATGGCCCAGCAAGCTCACACTCACGCATGCACATCCCACAGAGAGTGGAAAGGCCCATCAAAGATGTCTGACACTGTTGCTGTGTCGTGGGGAGCACAAGGGCATGCTGGGTACTGCACACCAACCAACAGCAGGACACCACTGTCAGCCATCTTGCCATTGCTCTCACACCCACACACACTGAACTCCCCACAAAAGCAAGTAAGTATGGGAATGCTGGGAAGTGGGGTGGAGGCAATAGCATGATGGGAGTCACAGTCACAGACATAGCTCACCCCCACAACTGTCCCATCAACACCACCCTGAACCATGCTCACATCACAGGGAGTGGAGAAGGACTCACAAGATGGCTGACACTGGCTACTGCTGTGGGGAGCACAAGGCCCTGCTGCCAACTGTGCACCAACAAACAGCAGGACACCACTGACTGACATCCTGAGAGACAACTTCCACTCCCTGCAATGCAAGCACGTTCCATGTTGGGCTATCTGGCTGGCTGGGTGGGAAGGGGGACTTGCAGCACTGACTATAGTCACCAGCACCTCCCCTCACACCCCCCCAACACAAACTCCACAGTACCCACCTGGTAGAATGCAATGCCCTCCATCCTAACACAAGATCCCACAAAGCACCACCACCCTGGGTTATGTTGTGTGAAGCACAGGGACACTCTTGGGACTCTTAGCCAAACAACTGCCAGGACAACACTCCCAGCCATCCTGTCAGCACAGCCAGCCCACCCCACAGGGAAGCAGAGTCAAAAGGAAGGAAGCATGGGCATGCTGGGAAGGGGGTGGAGGCAATAGCATGATGGGAGTCGTAGTCACAGACATAGCTCACCCCCACAACTGTCCCATCAACACCACCCTGAACCATGCTCACATCACAGGGAGTGGAGAAGGACTCACAAGATGGCTGACACTGGCTACTGCTGTGGGGAGCACAAGGCCCTGCTGCCAACTGTGCACCAACAAACAGCAGGACACCACTGACTGACATCCTGAGAGACAACTTACACTCCCTGCAATGCAAGCACGTTCCATGGTGGGCTATCTGGCTGGCTGGGTGGGAAGGGGGACTTGCAGCACTGACTATAGTCACCAGCACCTCCCCTCACACCCCCCAACACAAACTCCACAGTACCCACCTGGTAGAATGCAATGCCCTCCATCCTAACACAAGATCCCACAAAGCACCACCACCCTGGGTTATGTTGTGTGAAGCACAGGGACACTCTTGGGACTCTTAGCCAAACAACTGCCAGGACAACACTCCCAGCCATCCTGTCAGCACAGCCAGCCCACCCCACAGGGAAGCAGAGTCAAAAGGAAGGAAGCATGGGCATGCTGGGAAGGGGGTGGAGGCAATAGCATGATGGGAGTCGTAGTCACAGACATAGCTCACCCCCACAACTGTCCCATCAACACCACCCTGAACCATGCTCACATCACAGGGAGTGGAGAAGGACTCACAAGATGGCTGACACTGGCTACTGCTGTGGGGAGCACAAGGCCCTGCTGCCAACTGTGCACCAACAAACAGCAGGACACCACTGACTGACATCCTGAGAGACAACTTACACTCCCTGCAATGCAAGCACGTTCCATGGTGGGATAACTGACTGGGTGGGTGGGTGGGTGGGAAGGAGGTCTGGCTGTCAACCAAACACAATCAATGCAGACCATGTTCACACCCCAGAGAATACATAGAAATGCCCAAATAATGCAGGACAATGTGCCACACCAATATCAACCCCTGACTGTGACGACTTAGGACAATACAATGTACAGGCCCGCACCCCGAGGCACAGTCACAACTGTCAGGTGTGTCAACCACTGATGCCTGCAGAAACATGACATACATTGTTTGTGTCTCCCAAAAACAGGTGATGATAGGGACACAGCAGCAGACGCTGAGGAGTCCCAGTCCCAGGCTCAAGAGGATGCCGAGCTCACTGGCGTCGTACAGCCTCTGTCCTCCTCGGACGATGAAGAACAACCTGGCACATCCGGTGCAAGTCAACATGCTGCACCAGCAGGACCACCAGCTGCAGCACCAGCAGGTCCACCAGCTGCACCCCTGCACCCACCCCTCCAACGACTGTCACCACGAATACCATCCCTGCCGACATGGACAGAATAAGGAACAACACCAGCGCAGTGACCCTGGACCAACCTGGGGCCATGGACACCACCACCACCACCAACCCCCAAGGTGGACCAGGGTTATCTGTGCGTGCAACTGCACACACTGCACATGTCAGCAGGGGTGGTGGGAGGGGTGGGAGACAGAGGTCGCTGCTTGCAGACGTTGCTGGTGTGCATGAAGACCCACAACTGGTACGCATAGCTGATGCGTACCAGTCCAGCACCGGAGAGCTCAGCCAGGTAGTGGGGCTCCTCAGAGACATTAAACAGCAGCAGGCTGCCCATCATGCCCGCTTGGACTCCACATGTCCCAAGTGGAGTCACACATGTCACGTGTGGACTCCCACATGTCACGTGTGGACTCCCACATGACCCGCGTGGAGTCCAAGTGGGATGTACTACATGAGATGACGGCGGTGCACAGGGACATTTTACAATGCCTCCGCCAGATGAACAGCAACCAGTCCACACCTCCCTGTGTGCCAACAACATCTGGTACCGAACAAACTGCAACTGCCACAGGGAGGGAGGAGGACTCTGGCGGAGAGTCCCCTGCACCGCAGCAGCCTGCACTTGAGGGCCCCCCCCAAGAAGAGGGGTCGTCCGAGGAGGGGAAAGTGAGAGGCTGATGGCCAAGCGCAACTCCCAGGAAGCCTGAACCTGTTCTGGATTTTCGCCTTTGTGCACAGACTGTTCACCCTGTTGATGGCAACACTACTCCCACACATTGCATGGGGAGTATAAGTTGGAACAATGTGTCAGACAACAGTGGCCCCGATACTGGGGATCCTGTCTACCTGGACTTTCTATTCATCTAGGAACTTGGGATT